>JARHVA010003738.1:282500-452500 GCA_037957365.1 Torreya grandis
TTCCTAAAAAACATGTATGGATATTCCAATTGATTTAAATGGTTGATATTTGTCTTTCACTATTGTAACATCCTTTGGTTTTGCCTTTGGATTAGGTTTTCCAATATCTAAGTTCACACCCCTAGAGATGCATTTTTTAGAGGTTTCCAAAACCTTCTTATTATTTGGATTTGCTTCAGCTTTAAAAGATAAATATTTTGGATCTATCCTTAAATCAAAGGTTTTCAAAACTGAAGGAGTCTCCCTCCTAGAATCTCCTCTATTCACATTAATAAGGTCAAGAACAGCACCCTTCCACCAAGTTGAGTCTTTTCTTATAGAGTTCCTGAAAGATGTGGTCAAGTCACTATTTTTTAAGCATACATGGCATCAGAAAGGCTTTCCCTCATATTCAAGGGGTTGAGTTAGAATGTTGTATTACAATTTTAAGTCAACATTAATAGGCAGATATTTTAAAGTATCTATGTTAACTCAAATTCTGGTAAAATTAGTGTGGGAATTCATGGTAGTAGCTTGATATATTTTCAAAAATTCACTGAAGGTGTTGTCAATGGCCCTTAATCTAGATTCACCCTAGAAGTGAAAGGGAAGGCAAGGAAGACAAACCTAGATAGGTCTAATTATGAAGGATTCAGTAATAGGGTCAAAACTTGAAAAGTAGGATTTTAGTAACAACTATGAACTAGGAATTTGACATTGAGGGGAGGTTAGTCTTATGTTAGTCTCATAAAAAAAATGAAAACACTAAGATATTAACACCTCTATCTTAGACACTAGGGATAGCTTAAGTAACAAAAACTAAATGAAAGCACAATAAAAACATAAAAGACATATCTCTTTTTCCTTCCTTGGGAGCTCCAAATGGATTTGTTAAATGGCTTGCTTGGATTGTGCATCAAAAAGTCTTTGATAATGGAGGTTGTTTGGCTCCTTCTCTCCTTGGCACCATGGATTTTATGTTGCTTGGATTAATATTTGGGCATGGTAACACTATTTGCATGAGTCTTATGTTGTAAATACTGCATAATAACTCTACAATCTCCAAGCATTTTTATGAAGAGGTATGGCCTTGTATTTATAGCATTAGGAATTAATTCTCACCCAAGGTGATTCAAGGTTGAGTTTAGGCTTGGAATGGGTTCAAACTAACCCTTGGTGAGTTAAAACTAACTCTAGTAGAGTTAATATTTATCAAGTAGTTATGATATGTAATTACTAAGCATGGCTCTCAAATTAGATATTTTAGGATATTTTCAAAGAGCTTGACAACTCATAAAGGCAATGATGAAAGGCTAGGATATTTTGAATTTTTGAATTTTTTAAGATATTCATTAATTTAAATGGCTAATTTAACTAGGCATTTAATCATGTTTAACTTGTTAATTTATTTTGATTAACCTTTTAGCATTTTTAAAATTTTATTTAGTGTGCAAGTTCCCCAATTAATAGGTCCATAGCCCAAATTGAAAATTGTGATGCTACAAGGTGATTAGAGATGAATACATGAGAGGTTATTATTTCATATGGTAGGATACACCAATTATGGATGTCTCAACATAATTTTGAGCTTTAAAGAATGATGCACAGGTAAATTTGGGATGTTTAGTGATTCCTAGGCTTAATTTGAAATGATTGGTAAGAATCAGTCTGAAGTCTAGTCAAAATCTAATTGTGACCAATTTTAGGTGTCTACAATTTTTCTTTATTTGAAAATGTGTTTCAAGCTGTAGGCACGGTACTACCTTCTCAAATAATGAAAAGGTCCTATATGCCTACTACTTCAATGGCAATGGATGAGCTCTAAACGCCCCCTTGATGGAATGGTTAGAAAAAAAGGGTTAACAATCAGTCCCTCAAAAGGAGGAAATGATGGGACCAAAAAGATAAAATGAGGTGGAAAATATTGATTTGCCCATAGGTGGTTATAATCAGTGGCATATGGAGCTTCTCCAGTTGGGTAGATAAACACGATGACTTGCCTATAGGCTATTATAGTCATCGGCATAGGTGGAACAAAAAGGTAATGATTTACCCAAAGGTGGTTAAAATCATTGAAAAGAGGATTATGGTATAAGAGAATGATTTTCCCAAAGGTGGTTATAATCTTGAAAGAGAAAACAATGATTTACACATGAGAAGTTATAATCATTAGCAAGATAAAAAGATGCCCTAATTAGGTGGATATAGATAATGGTTTTCCCAAAGGTAGTTATAAGAATTATCATAATGAAAACATGTCCCAGTTGGGTAGAAGAAAGATAATTATTTGCCCATAGGCAGTTATAATCATTAACCTCCAAAAATATTGAAACACAATTATTTTCCCATAGCCGGTTAGAATCATTGGTAGAATGATGGGAGTATGATGAAAAAGTGGTACAAAGGAGAAAGATAAATTTGGGGAAATTACTAGTATTGAGATGCACATCCTAACTAGAAAGGATTGAAATTATTTTGTTACTTAATTACTCTGTATGGGTAAATGATTTGGGATATATCAAGAATTTGTCAAGTGCCAAGGATTACCGCAGCCTCATTGGTTGTAAGATTTCTTGATCTTATGTTTGTTGTAGCACATGATGGTAGGCAACATGATATAAGACACAATGAGAACTTAGCCAAAATATGCATAAGAACTAACACAAAATCCAATACTCAATCAAAAACAATACACTAATGATAAAAACCAGGATGATAATGTTGGTGAATGAATATGGATGCATTCAAAATAATGCACAAGGAATCACCCAATGATCACAACTAGACTAGATCAAGTTACAACAAGAAAGAAAATAAATAGGTAAATAAGTAAACAAATAACCAAAACACCAAAAAATGAAAGAACAAAATAAAACAAAGATAATAAAATGAAACAAAAACAAATAATGGTTAGGTACAATGTTAGCACAAATAGAGGACAAACAAGACAATGATTATTACCCCTAGGTGATAGAAGATAATGAAAAAAATAAAATTGGGGAATAGAAAAAAAGAAAGGGGGTAATTGAGTTGACTCCAGATGCACTAGGCAAGTAGATGTTGCCTACATAATTTCATAGATGAAAAATTCAACATAAAATTTAGGGAAAATGTAGTTCTCCTAGGAGATGGGATAGAAGAAAATGAGAAGGAAAATAGGATGGATGTGATAGAGGAATAATGGGAAAGGGTTCACAAAATGGAAAAATTATGAGATGCTAGGCCATTAAGGATGGGGAAATGAAAAGACAAGTGGTTTTTTGTGAATTAGATAGGGTTCCCAAAATCCTTAAGGTAAAAAAGTGGTTGATTTGGAATTATTTTTAGGATTTGATAGATCATTTACAAATTATTTATTTTTTGATGTATCTCAACTTGTTTAAGGATGACTAGATACAAAATAACCCAAATCATAAAATGGCAAGAGCGTTTAACTTAAAATTTATTAAAAAATGGTGAGAGCATTCAAACTTGAATTTATCATAAAATGACAAAAGCGTGGCAAAAGGGTAATTGAGCTGACCTCAACATGAAATGAGCACTGCCTACATAGTCCCAAGATGGGACCTCAATTCACTGTGGTTCTACCTTACAGTAAAGGAATCTAAATAGGTAGAAGTAAATTCATAAACTAGGCAAAGTAGGCAAATGGCACAATATGGCATGAGAATGGAAATGTGGTACTTCAAGGCATGATAAATGTGTTGTTCTTAATTCTACCATAGGCAGTTATAATTAGGAAACAATGGCATAGGTCAATGATACTAATTTTCACATAGGCAATTATAATTAGTAGCATGATGGTGGTACTATGATTTACCCAAAAGTGGTTATTATCAATAGTATGTGAATAGAACAAAACAAGGAATGAAGGATGCAACTACCAAACCACTATCATACTGCTTCAAAAGTCGTCACAATCTAGAATGTTGGATCAACTACAAAAAATTGATCTGAATCCTATTGCTAAAAGTTTTTGAAGAACCTATGTAATGGAACCAAGGTCAAATGGGTTGGGTATGGAGGGTTAAAGTAATGGTCAATATGAAAGGTATGATAGAAAAGTATATGGTATGATACAAATAAAATCATGATATGTTATAATGGAAATGGGCCTCATAGGCAATACTTTAAGTCTCTTAAGCAAAGTAATGCTTGAGGTGTGTGATGTTCATCATCTCATCAAGTTCATCCATGTCTGGTGTAATGAGTTTGTATACTCTAGAGCCATAATTTACAATAATGATATAGCGACCTATCCAATTGGGGTTTGAGCTTGCCCTTGTGTTTCTTCTCAGTCATGGTATTCTATTGGTTTTCTTTGAGAACAAGATCACAGTTCTGGTATGCTTGAAGGCTATTGACTATAACCATGCATTTTTCATCAAGTAAATCTAGCTCTTGCAAGTGAGCTACTCGGTAAGCTTCATCATCTAGAACATGTTTCAAAGAGATGTGTAAAGAAGGTAACTTGACCTCAATGGGAAGGAAGGCCTCGGTGTCATAAACAAGGGAATATGGAGTGGATCCTATTGGGGTATGGTAATTGGTTTGGTATGCCCAGAGGGAAAAAAAATTTTGGAGGTGCCAATCATGGCTAAATTTATTACCAATATTCTTAAGGATGTTAGCAACAATTTTGATGGATACTTCTACTTGGCTATTACCTTGTGGGTAATAGGCAATATAGAAATATTGAGTAATGTTATACTCATCATAGAGTGATTTGGCATCCTTGTTCTTAAATGATCCACCATTATCAGATATAATATCGGATGGGATACCATAGTGACAGATGAGATGGTTAAAGATGAATTTGGGAAAAAAATTCTAGTCACATAAGTGAGGGGTATAGCTTCAACCCACTTAGTGAAATATTAGGTAGCGGTAAGGATGTGTTTATGGCCATCATATGAGATTGGGTTAATCTTCCCAATGAGATTATGACCCCATGTAGTAAATGGTGATGGTGTAAGTATTAGTTTCAGTGTTTTGGTTGGGGTATGAATCAGATTGGCATGTCATTGATATTTATTACACCTTTTGACATAAGTAATTACATCTGCATCCATAGTTAGCCAATAATAGTTAGTACATAGGAGTATTTTTGATAAGATGTCCTACTCGCATGGGCTCTACATACTAGTTCATGAACTTATCATAATACTAATGTTGATTCTATCAAATTTAATTAATGAAGTAGAGTTACATCAAAGTTGTGGTGGTAAAGGGTTGGTCCAAGTAAGGTATATCATGAGGCTTGGTGGGTAAAGTCCTTTTGTTGTTTTCATGATAGGTCTAATGGAATAATATGGTCATTAAGGTAGGTATAAAGGTTTTAATACCATATATATATATATATATATATATATATATATATATATATATATATGACCAATAATATTATAGATCATTACGATGGTTAAAGGTTCATGAATAGGTGCTAGAAGATTTTCAATGAGGAATTGATATTCTTTTTCCTTGCTAGTATGATGAATCAAAGAGCCAATGGTGGCCATGGCATCCATTGTTATGTTACTTTCCCTTGGTATGTGTTCAAACTGTGCATCAGTAATCTATTATTTAAGAGTGTCAATCATGGCCTTGTATGGCACCAACTTATCATCCTTGGTCTAAAAGTGGTTTGTAACTTAATTGATGATTAACTGAGAATCACCATAAACCTTGAGATGTTGAATATTCCATTGTACTACTTGTCAAAGCCCTGCAATGAATACTTCACATTTAGCCATGTAATTAGTACAAGGAAACCTGATACAAAATTATTTAGGGATAAGATCCCCTATGGTATAATAAATAATAGGCCTACCCCTGATCTATGTGTTCTGAATGATCCATCAAAATATAGCTTCTAATGTTACTCTAAAAGAGGTGCTTCAATGATGGTAATAATGGACTCATCTAAGAACTAAAAAGTTAGAGGTTCTATATTTGTAAGGGTGTTTTCATCAAGTTGATCTGTAAGTACTTATCCCTTGATGGCCTTTTGATTGACGTAATTAGTCTTGAACTCACTGAGAAGCATGATCCATTTAGCCATGTTGACTTGTAAAGATGTCTTGGATAGTAGATACTTGAGTGGATCTACTTTTGAAATAACTATGATCTTGTTGTTTAACATGTAATATCATAGTTTTTGAGCTGTAAAGACCATAGATAAATAGGTTTTTTTAATGGGATTATAATTATGTTCATATGGAACCAATGTATGTCTTAGATAGTACATGACATGTTATATTTTATTATCATCATGCTAATCTAGAAGTGCCCCCAAGGCTTTGTCTAGGTATAGTAAGAATGGCTTTCCTAGTAGAGGTGGTAAAAAAATAGGTATATTTAAAAGACTATCCGTTAAACACTAAAAAAAATTATGGTATTAATCATCACAATAAAGTGTGACACCTTTCTTCAATAAGTGTGTAAATGGATGGCATTTATCAGATAACTAAGGAATGAAGTGTTTGATAGACTGCATCTTGTCTTACAAATTGTAAAGCTACTTCAAATTGGAAGGTGGTGGAATCTTGATAATGGATTTTACTTTGGTTAGATCAACTTCAATTCCTATAAGAGACACAATGAAGCCAAGTAATTTTCCTGAAGTAACTCCAAAAACACACTTTTTAGGATTGAGTTTGACCTTGTATTCATGTAGTCTTTCAAATATTCTTTGTAGTGTTGCTAAAATGATCGACCCTAGTCTTCAATTTTCCCAATATGTCATCAATGTAATAATCAACAATGTCATGCATCATATCATGAAATATGACAATCATGGCTCTTTTTTATGTGGCCCCAACATTTTTGAGACCAAATGGCATAACCTGATATTAAAACATTCCCCATGGCATGGTGAACATTGTTTTATGTTGGTATTTTGGCATAATCATGATCTTGTTATATCAAGAAAATACATCCATCAGTGAAAGCATTTCATACCCAGATGTGGATCAACTATCATTTTAATATTTGGCATAAAAAATTCATCTTTAGGGTAGGCCTTGTTTATATCTCTAAAATTAGTGCATATTCTGATTCTTTCTAGCTTCTTACTAACTGGTACAAAATTAGAAATCCACTCTAAATATTCAATTGGTCAAATACATATCACTTCTAAGATTTTTCCCAAATATTTATTTACTAATTTAGTAATGTGAGGATGTATTTTGCATATTTTTTGCTTCATGGGTTTGGCATTAGGATGCACAACAAGGTGGTGTACAACCAAGGTGGGGTCCAAACCTAGCATGTCTAAGTAGGCCCAAGAAAATATGTCAATAAATTCCATGAAAAGGGTTGTAAAGATGTCACATTCATCCTCATTAAGGGATGCACCTAATTTGATCCATCTCAGGTCATATGGAGTCTCGATGTTGACTTCTATAGTGTCTTCCACAAGAAGAATCAAACCATATTTTAGAATGGTTGGTAATAATTGGAATATGCTTCAATGGCAAAGTCCTCTATTTGGATTGGCTCTCTAAGTTCCTCTATGCAAGATGAATCAAAATTTCCTAGTGGTAAGTATGGCCATATTATAAACACTATTGAAAAATATTGAATGATTCAATTGAAGGCATGTTGTTCTTCAGAACTAAACTTAGGCCCATAGGCAAGTTCATCATTGGTGGTCTCTTGAGCTATGTTTGAGGAAGGGTGAACACCCTCATCTAATGGCACCTAAACTGGGTTTTCACCATAATACTAGCCTTTCTCATTACTTTTAACCTAATCTAAAAGTGCCTCAAAGAGGTTTTCACTTTGGGACGTCAATGTTTTATTTATTTGTTTGTGGATAAGGATGTTCACCCATTCTCCAAAATAGATTGCAGGATCTAGTTTGAATGAGAACCCTTGTTTATGTTCTCCCAACAGAACATTATCTCTTAGGCCTATAAATTTACAAAAGGCCTCATCATTCTCAAACTTTTCTACAAACATTGTGGATTATTGTTGGTCCCAAGATATAAGTTGAGGGTGATTAAGAGGAAGTGGATTGTGTCGATTAATTATGATAAGGGTACAAATGGCATGGGTATCAAACACATCAGTATTTTCTAGGTCTTATTAAAGGATATGATCAGACTCTGCTTCACTACTGGTATCATCATGACAAGTCATTGGCATTGGAACGTGAATAAGATACATGGGGTCACCCTTAGGTGGTTTAAATCTGAGACCATAAGTTCTTTTGTACTGAGTGATGGAGATTAGCTCAAGTGTACCCTGTTGATTTGACCTAAGGCATACTCCTTCATAGGCTTGATTCTCCATGATCTTATTAAGAATGGGGTATTTGCATTTTTATAACAATCAGCCTGATTGTCATTGTATAACCATGATTCATTATTTGCAAGTGGGTCTTATTCTTGGCCAGTGGTCAGTGTGATAATGATAGGAGTTGGACTATGTAATTTGCCTTTTCCTTTTCATTTCCATTCCATGCAAGGTGGCTTGGATTTAGGTCTCCCATAAGAATTGGGGTTTTATGTAAGCTTGGTAATGTGGAATGTACCATGGGTCAAATATTCTCCTAGGCTATTAGTTGTGATGGTAAAGTGATTGGACATTTCAAGAGGTGGCACATGGGAAGATGAATTAAGGCTATCTAAGTCAATGCAATTAGCCTCTAGAAAATCAAGAAGAATTTATTTCCCCTTGTCCTTTTTGGGAGTGGATCCAAGCTAAAATATTAGTTATAACTTTCATACTCGGCCTCCAAATACTTGCAATGTTCATAGGAATGCAAATCTCTGTAAATGGTGACCTCCATGTCAGAATGAGAAAACTTGAGCACTAATGCAATGTTGAATGGATTGCATGAATTTCATGTATCCAAATTCTACCCAAGAGCAAATTGTATGATAAATCTAGGTCTAACACATGGCATAATGTATCATGGGTCAAAGGCCCAATGATAACTAGCAAGCTGATGGTGCCTTGTGATTATCGCTCTTCATTATTGTAGGCCTTGATTGTGATTTTTTTTAGTAGAGATCAGTTGTTGTGTATCCATGATGCTTGATGAGCTTTAGAGACACAACATTTAGGCCTAATCCATTATTTATTAGGACAAACTTCACTTTGTGTCATGTTATGACAACTTTAATGTATAATAGATTATTATGAAGAAGGCCAAGGGAAAACATATCACTTTGATTGAAAATTAACTATTGGCCTAGGGATAGATGTCCAAAAAAACCTTGGAATTTGTTTAGGTATATGTCATTTGGCACTTGGGATTGGCTGAGGAACTTTGTTAATATTTTTTTGTGGATGGTAGTCATACGTAACAAATCTAAATTTAAAATTTTAAGTGGGCATATTTTGAAGTTATTCACTAATATCAAACATATTTTCCTTTATAACAGTATATGGCTTATTGTTACCAAGAATGATGGGTTGGATGGGTTCAGTGGTAGATGGTTGTGGGCCTAAAATGGTAATGTTTGACTGTTGAGATGTGATGACACACTCAAGATTAGATATAGGACCATTTTTATTAGCAAATGATGGTGGTAAGGGGCTAGATAAGATAAGTCTCGATTGATAATGTAGTTTTATATGGTCACAGGGCAATGGCAAGTTATCCATATCAGGTCCAAAATTAGTAATCCCTACTTACTAATATGCCTATATCCATTACCAGGTTATAGAAAGATCACTGGCATAGGTTGGTCGAATGGTTTTGGTTAGAAATGGTCTTATTTGGTCATCACTTGGTCTTAGATTAATGGTAATGGTGTAAATGCAACCTCCCTCAAGATGACCTACAACATTTTTGTAGTCATGTGTAACTACATGGTAGGTCTATTAGTATTAGCATTGTTCTGGCCTTGGTTCCATCCATTTGGTTGACATTGTTGTTGTTGTTGGTATTTTTTTTATTGTTGGTATTATTGTTGTTGTCTCATTTATTGATATTATTGTTATTATTGCTCCAGCCTTAGTTGTTTCTACTATTGGTTGTTATTATGTTGCGGAAAAGGGTTTTGATAAATACCCATGTAATGATTGGATGTAGAATATCTATTATCCAATGTCATCTCCCCATTTTCCAACATATTTTCAATAAGGTGTTTGATCTACACATAATGGCATAAATTATGCCCATTAACCTCATGGTATTCACAAAATTCATTTTGTCTATACTAATCTGGATAAGGAATGCCCTCATGATAGTGCTTTAGAATTGACCAACTAATCAGATTAGCATCAACTAACTTGTGAAACACAACTTTAATGGGCTCTCCAAAGTCACTAAATATGTGATAAGTAGGCACATTTATCCTTGTAGGAGTTGTTTACAAAGGAAAAGTTTGCCACACTGGTTGAGCTAGTCTAGGCTATTGTAAAGGTTGTGCTTGCTAAATATGTTATTCATGAGGATTAATTTGCATTTGTGGCATTGGTTAAGTGAACAGTGTTTGCACCATTTGGACATGTCATGACTTAGTTACTCCATTTCCAAAACCATTCTTGTTTCGATTAAACTTCTTGGATTTTTCATAATTACTGACCTAGGTTGGTGTTGACACTTGTGCTCAGACTTGTTTTTGGTTCTGATTTTGGCAATTTGTTTTGTTTTTATTTTGATTTTGATTCGATGAGGTAAGCTTGATAATCCCTTTTTTAATAAGGGCATTTTTTATCAGTAAACCTTTTTTATTATTTCCTTGAAAGTTTATGCACATTGTAGCTCCAAATGGTAAGATATCTCACTATGAAAATTTTTAGTAAACACAGTGGCTAATTATTTATCTAGTAAGCTATGGGTGAAGTAGATATAAAGTGTTATCCATCACTATATATATCTTTCAAAACTTTCACCAGCCCTCTGTTTGGCTTGAGTCCAATCTACCAATGAAATCTCATGTTTGAGATTGTAGGAGAAATGTTGCATAAAATTGTCTAAAAGGTCATCAAAATCATATATGGATTTCTTTAGCAATTTCAAGAACCACTCCAAATCCTACCCAGCTAGACTCTAGGGAAACAAAAGTAGGAGGTATATGTCATTTTAAGCCACTAGTTGTCAAACAACAAAGAATTTTTTTAAATGGTCCTTAGGGTCTCCTTTACCCTTGTATTTGACAAATTTCAGTGGTTTATACCCTATAGGAAATGGTGTTTGTAGATACTCCATGTTGAATGGGTAAGAACACACATCATCCAACTTAAACTTCTTGGTCTACTTCTTGGCTTGAATGGTGGTAATGACATCCTTTATTTTCTAAATTTCTTGCACCAAGAAACTAGATGGACTATTGGCCTGAGGTGGAGGTTGAGCGGTCAAAGGTGGATTACCTTGACCAAGGTGTAATGGAGGCATGGCTTGTTGTGGAATGTTAGTTTGGTTAGGAAACTGACTAGGAATATGCATCCATGAATTGGGATGATATTTTTGAAATTCCATGCATTGAGGTGCGATATTCTAGTTTAGATTTGGTATAAAGACCTACTTTTGAGGGAATTGTGGCTAAGATGGAAGGATATGGATCTGGATAAAGTATTGTGCCTATTTAGGTTGAGTAGGGACTTGTTGTCAACTAGTCAAACATGGCTAAATAAGGGGAACTTGTTGTGAAAAAAGGCCCTATCATTGAATTTATGGCACATTTGGAATAAGAAGCAATTATTTCCTGATTGGTTCTTGTGGGATAGTAGTACCTTATTATTACATGAACACTTGTTATGAAGAAGACACTTATTGGATATTTAGCATTTTTTGTTGACTAATAGACATACATTATTTATTAGATAACATTTATGAAGGCATGTTGGTCTCTGACTGAAGAGGTATACTTGCCACTACCTAACAATGTAGAATATTAGTTGTCCCCTATTGAGGTGGTAAAATATTTGATCTTTACAGTATTGTTGAATTAGACTATGCTTGTTGTTATGGAATGTTAATCGTCACCTATTATGGTGGAGTAATATTCATCATGTTTTTTTAAGGCAAGGCACTAGTTGTTTCTTGACTACTTAATCCTTATGATCTTGTGTTTGATGAAATAATTGGTTGAGGATTAGAGGTAGCTTATTGTGGTTGGGAGGTAAAATTTCATGCCCCCTACTATTGTGAACCACTTATGGTGTTTACTAAAGGCACTTGTTGTGGATTAGTTTTTGATGCATTTACACCACTTTGGCCTAGGTTGGATAACACTTGCATGCCATCCATTGTGTTTGGCACATTTATCTACATAGAAATAGTAGACACTTCTTCAATAGTTGGGGCATTGAGCATGTCTCCAAATAAAGTGCTTTGTGTGAATGGGTCTATACGATACTTTTATGGTCTAATCAATTCAATTAAGACTCATGTTGAAGGAGCTAGCTTTATAAGAGGAGTGTTTGGCATGGCCATGTTATTGAAATTATGATCTAAGTTCAAATACGTTTGATATGTTATTTGCATATGTATAAATTGGTCTTTCATGAGGCCTTTTCCTATGACAATCATTCATGGGTATTGATATGAAATTGGCATGAGTGCTTGAGTATTTATAAAAGAGGCATGTTCATTAGTTTGATTTTAAGGTATAAATAAAGGCACTCTAACTAGACTTGGAAAATTTTTGTGGGGGAAGTCTACTAGAAACTTAGCCCCTACATTTGTGGCTCTGATTAAAAATTTATCCTCATTTTAAATAAAGTGATGATCAAACAAATAAGGATCATATGTCAATGGTATTGTAATGTAGTATGATTATTGTTGAACTTAGTCCACAATCGATGGTACACTATCTAGGTACTTCATTGTTTATTCTTGGTCCTGCTCTGAGTATGGAGTCATGTTGACCAAATAGTGAGTTAAAAGATCTTGGCTTTGTTCCCCAAATTGAAAACTTTAAGGAGGATAGGGAACTGTCTCACAAATTAGATCATCACTATAAGGGTCTTGAATAAAGTCATCTTGTGCAACCATATTATCATATCCTAGATTGTACATGGCTCCACTACAAGTATATTGAGACATGTTCAAATCAATGATGAATGTTTCATGAAAAGGCTTAGAGTTATATAAACTCTTAAAAATAATGTCCAAAGGATAAATGGTCCAAACTTGGTCTAACTTGGTAAAAAAATGGAGTTGTATCTCCAAATGGTCTATGCTAAAACTTGGTACAAAATAGTCTAATGTCAAATGTCTTGCACAAAAAGATCAAGTGGATGAATAAAAATTGGAAATCCAAACTCTAGGTACAAAGTGCTTCAAGCAAGTTTAATCTAAAGAAAATAAAAGTTTCTAGGTCTTTTGGAGAAGGTACAAAATCTAGGCTCAAAACAAGAATATGCTAAGTCTTTTGGAAAAGGCACAAAATCTAAACTTCAAATAAAATAAGGTATGAGATTTAATCTAACAAATTTGAAACACTTTGGTATAAACTAGGCATTCGGATTTAAACATAAACTTGGTCAATTGGTCGAAGGCATGAAACTCTAGGCACATAGAGATAGGCTATTTATCCTAAATCTAGGCATAAACAATAGTTTTCAAATTGAATAAAGAATTAACCTAAGTTACACAACCCAAAAGAGAAAGATCAATGTCTAGGCCAAAATTACACAAGGCATAGGCATAAATCAATAAATGTTTGGATTTGAACATGCAAGGCTAATTTCAAACTCAACTTAAGAAAATTAGGATTTTTTGAACATACAACAAGCTAGATAAGAATGAATCATATAACGGTACTAGGTATAGATCCAAAAGACACACATGGTTTTGGTTTTGAAATGGGAATTTGGACATAAGGAAAACAAGTCTTTGAAATGATTTTGCGCAATGTAATGATGTTATCATGCTCTAAAGATATAATTAATGGTTTGTTTCAAGACTTTAAAGGCACAATATTTGAAATGAACTAGGTAGCATAATGATACCCTTTTCAATCAAGTCACACACACACACACACACACACACACACACACACACACAAAGGTTGATAAAAATACTAAGGCACATGTACGATGTCAAATGGGTAGCATAATGAGTCTTTAAATAAAGGAGTTATGTAAAAATAAGACTCATTTTTGACATGGTAAGATAGATAAAAAGAGATAGTTTGACTCAAAACAATGTAAGAAAGGATAAAAAATGACATAAACACCTAAGTGTAACATCCTAAATTCTAAAATTGACAAGGTTACATATTATTATCGAATTCTATCAATATAATCACTCTTGAGAGGATTTCAATTGTTAATCCAAAAAGTAAAATTGCATGAAAAGTAGGGGTTTTAAGCCCCCTCTTCTCTCAAGATTTTATACTTGGAATCACTCTTGGAACTTCTTGCTACTTACCCTACATCAACAATATGTCCACGACAAGTGGGGTTGTTTTAAACTATCAATGTTCACTCATTTCTAGATGGTTCCAAGTGTGGCTAACACAAGAGATGCTCATTTCAATTGGATATATGTCAACTAGCTTGTTGTGGAAATTTCTTGTCCTTTTCACAACCACTACATAAGTTGCTTGCTCAGTGTAGTGTGATGTTTGAGTTGATCATATGTTCTGAGGGCAATAGTCACTAACGAAGGTAGTTTAACCACTCAAAGTACCATCCTAGTGATTCACCAACTCAATTGATATACCCCACCATGGAGTGGGGTTGAAATGATGCCAAGAGATGAATTCTCGGGTCAATGCTTCCCTAGAAAACTCGTGAAGAGGCAATAAAATCTTGTTCACAAGCCAAAATGCATGAAAAATAAAGATGAGTGAAGAGAATTTAGGGTCATTTTGGGGTCACCCAAACCATATGGATTTGTGGAGGGCCTTAGCAAAAAAAATTCATGCTTTTGGACTAAAGCAAAAAAGACAAAGAATAAGTGCTTTTGGTCACCTAAGTTCTCTAAAGGGGATGAGGGGAGAGCATACATGCATCACTTGGTTTTCTAGAAACAAACATCTTTCAATAAATAAGTATAAAATGAATAAATCTTAGGAGTATGCAACTATATGTGAAGGTTCATTTTATTTCACAAAAATGATGTGTTGTGAAATTTCATCCCTTGACATTAGTTGTTTGAAAAAATTGCAAAAATAAATAAGACATGAAAAAAACTAAGTTTGTTTTAAGTACCAAAGATAAATTATTCAAGATTTAATTATGTTCAAACTTCGATTTTTCCACTTCCAAACTTGCAAATGTTTAGAGGGTTCACCTACTCAGAAGTCCAAAATCAAGTGAGAAAATAATATTTTGAAATGAACTCTCAAGTTTTTTTATTTTTTTGCCTCAAAAACGGATTGATGTCAATCCACACAGGGATCAATTTTAGTCCAAAAATATTAACATCAGTCGATCCACATAAGGACTGATGTTGATCCATAGAGATCGATGTCAGTCGACAAGATTGACAATGTTTCCTACAAAAATTCAAAAAAATGCAACTTCTATTTCGATAAAAAAATGGATAATAACATGAGCTCAAAACCAAAATATTCCATTAGATCCTAAAATAAAATGGTTACATAAATAATATTTAGATCCTCAAATATAGAATGATAGCAAGGGAAAACAAGAAAAACCATTGTTAGTTATGTCTATGTCATGCTCTACTTTTGACATAGGGACCATGGTCGATTCAATGAATCGAAGTTGATCTTGGAAAATCAATGATAGTCTCTGTCTAGTAATTGTCATCGATCTAGGAGAATCAATGTTGATCCCTGTGCAACCTCTGAGTTGCTAAGATTAAAAATACATGAAAATGAAGTTAAAACTCAAATTTTGAAGATTTTTAAGCATCTATTAGCAAAACTAAAAGTAGCATATCATCTTCCTTGGTTATATGGAATCATTATGGTAGAGTCCCACTGGGCATGCCTACATGTGAACTAGGAATTTGACATAGAGGGGAGGTTAATATTGTGTTAGTCTCATAAAAAAAATGAAATAAACACACTATGATCCTAACCTCTAGCTTAGACACTAGGGAGAGCATAGGTAGCAAAAACTAAATGAATGCACAATAAAAACATAAAAGACATATCTCTTTTACCTTCCTTGGGAGTTCCAAATGACTTTTTTGAATGGCTTGCTCATCTTGTGCATCAAGAATTCTTTGACAATGGAGGTTGTTTGGTTCCTTCTCTCCTTGGCACATTGGCTTTGATGTTGCTTGGTTTAATATTTGGGCATGATAACATTATTTACATGTGTCTTGTGGAGCAAATCCTGCATAATACCTCTACAATCTCCAAGCATTTTTATCAAGAGGTATAGCCTTGTATTTATAGCATTAGGAATTAAATCTCACCCAAGGTGAGTCAAGGTTGAGTTTAGGCTTAGAATGAGTTCAAACTAATCCTTAGTGAGTTAAAACTAACTCCAATAGAATTAATAGTTTTCAAGTAATTATGATTTACTATTATTAGGCATGGCTCTCAAATTAGATGTTTTAGGATATTTTCAAAGATCTTGACAAATCATAAAGGTAATGTGAAAGGCTAGGATATTTTGAATCTTTGAATTTCCTTTTTTAGATATTCATTAATTTAAAATGGATAATTCAACTACGAATTTAATCCTATTTAACTTGTTAATTGATTTTAATTAGCCTTTTAGCATTTTCCATATTTTATTAAGAGTGTAAGTGCCCCACTTAGTAGGTTCATAGGCTAAATTAACATGTGTGATGTCGCAAGGTGATTAGGGATGAATCTGTGAGAGGTTATTATTATATACAATAGGATAACCCAATCAAGGATGTCAAATTTGGGACGTTTAGTGATTATTATGCTTAATTTGTAATGGTTGATATGAATCAGTCTAAATTCTAATCGAAAGCCAGTTTTAGGTGTCTACAGTAACATGTGTTGATCCCAAACTAGATATGATCATTAATCTTCTCTTTATCTTTCATGAGGTCAAATACAATAACAAACCTTCAGCAGTGGGATATATTTTCAGCTTACCTGTCAAAAGTATTGTCTTTGCTTTGAAATCCATTCATGGAGGTTAGGAAGGGAAGGCCAAAAGTTGTTGAAGAAATGAATAGCACCCCATAATGAGAATAAATCTTGAATATTCAAAATTTCCACCTTTGCTTCTTCCTCAAAAGAAACCAATGAGTGAAGAGGAGTAGGTTCTAGGGATAGTCTTGTTGCTTAGAGGACCTACCAGTCACAGTAACCACAAAATATTTAGGGCATTCTAGAGAGCCTTACAAAGAATAGAACTGCTTTTGCCATTCCGACCTACCAGAAAAAAATTATTCCAAGTTAAAATCAAATTTGTTACCTAAAAACATTAACAAAATCGTTTTACATGAAAGCAATGTCATCATAGGGAAAACCTTGAATAAATAATTTTCTTTGAATATAATTCATTGCAAGTAATATTTCCTTTATCTTTTGTTGTTAACCACGTATCAATGCAAAAAAGGTGGTGTAAATGCAAGAGGCGGCCTATGTGTGGTACATCGTTGGCTATTAGGTAGTGAAAGGTGGCACATTAGGTAACGTACATTAAGTGACATGATGACAAATATAGATCTTATGGTCTTATGATGTGACAAAGCAGGATGGTGAATATAAAATAGTTAGGACTTACTTTACGAAGAAGTTAGAAAGAGCAAGCAAAGAAGATATAAAAGAAAATGTATATTTAAACCTCTTTAAACAATTATTTTGATAAAAATATTTCCTAAAAAATAATACACATCGAATTTCACTACATAAATAATGTTTAAAAATATCAACAAACATAGTAATATGTGATAGAGAATGGTCAAACCTTTTTTTGATATCACCATGTATTTGAAATGCATAAAATCTACTTTAAATTTATTAACCAATCATATTTTAAATAAATTATAGACTTATAAACATAAAAAATAAATAAAAAATCCCAATTAAAGTTGATTGGTATTTTATATTTTTTTCTTCCCTTTTTAAATATTATTGAACATAAGTGATTCCTATATATAAAAGTCCACGACAACGTGTTCTGGCTATGTATAAAATTCACATAAACAACGTAAAGAAGACAACAAAGTTCTTATTTTACATTTTAACTTTACAACAAAAGTAAGTTCTTGGGCTCTAAAATTAAAATGAAAGTTTAATCAATATCTTATATCATACAAGTCAGGTTTGACATGAGAGCATTTCGGACTCTAAAATATCGAATCTTACTACGTAAGCCTTGACGATTGCGAAAATAATTTAACATTTCTGTTTTTAAGTATGCGCGAAAGCGATGTCCATTAATCAAGATGAGAAGATATAAGTCTTATCCCTCCCTTCCAGCCTTTGATTTAAATTTTAATAAACAGACCACCAGTTATGACTCACATGTACAACCACGGCAGGATGAATTTGATGCATACATAAGATAAGATATGCCAAAGCCTCAATGAGATGTTGTCAATATGGCTTCTCCCAAGTTTCTTCATTCATTATTTGAGGCCGGAGTTGAAGCTCCCGCAACAGCCACGGCTCTTAC
Organism: Torreya grandis; assembly: GCA_037957365.1. NCBI lineage: Eukaryota > Viridiplantae > Streptophyta > Pinopsida > Cupressales > Taxaceae > Torreya > Torreya grandis. Next base: position 300,969 of record JARHVA010003738.1, read on the forward strand.
AGTTTTACTGTTGTTGTGGATTTTCTACATACTTAGTGGGCAGAAAAACAGCGCAACAAGATTGCCCCCTGGACCATTTCCATGGCCTATCGTGGGCAATCTCCACCAGTTAGGAAAGCTTCCTAACCGTAATCTTCACCAGCTTGCAAGGAAATATTGGCCCATTATGTTGTTGAAATTGGGTTCCGTTCCTGCTGTTGTGGTTTCTTCTCCTGCTGTGGCAAAAGAAGTTTTGAAAACTCATGATTTGATTTTTGCCAGCCGACCTGCAAGTGCTGCAGGAAAGTACATAGGCTATAATTACAAGGATGTGGCATTGGCTCCTTACGGACCTTATTGGAGACAAATGAAGAAAATATGCGTGGTAGAATTGTTGAATGCCAAAAGAATTGAGTCTTTCAGATCCGTACGAGAGGAAGAGGTTGCTCTCACCATCCGTTCAGTGTGGGAGAAGAGTCGAGAGGGCACAGTTGCCGTCAATCTTAGCAAGACGCTGTCAGATCTTACACAGGCACTCATTTGGCGAATCCTTTCAGGCACAAAACGTTACTCTGGCGAAGACCATTTAGTTGGCAGTGGTAATCGCAACGAAATTAAAGAATTGATGTCCGAGGTCTCAAAAACACTGGGAGCTTTCAACATAGGAGACTTTGTTCCTTGGCTGGACTGGCTCGATTTGCAAGGTATACAGCGGCGCATGAGCAAGGTACACAAATCCTTGGACCACGTCATTTCAAGAGTAATAGACCAACACCAGCAAGGCAGGCAGAGAGGAACCTCTAACGGAGACGACCTCATTGACGTCCTGTTGGAGATGGAGACCACCGATGGCATCACAATCACACCGGAAAATATTAAAGCCGTTGTTTTAGTAAGCCTCCTGCCTTCTAATGTATCCCTTATCTTATTCCTCATACAGGATATGTTTGTGAATTACTATGGATGAAATTTTCACAGGATATTTTCCTGGCTGGAGTGGATACAACGTCGACTACGTTAGAATGGGCGATGAGTGCGATGCTTAAAAACCCTGCCGTGGCGAAGAAAGTGCAGGAAGAAATCGAATCCGTTGTAGGCAGAGAGAGGACGGTGAAAGAGTGCGATCTGCCCAGTATGAAATATCTGCAATGTGTGGTGAAAGAGTCGATGCGATTGTATCCGGCGGTGCCTTTGCTGTTGCCGCACGAATCAACACAAGCTTGCACTGTTAATGGATACTTTATTCCTCAGAGGACAAGGGTTCTCATCAACACCTGGGCGATAGGAAGAGATCCAACCGTGTGGGGAGATCCGTTGACATTCAGGCCTGAAAGATTTGTGGGTAGAAATGTTGATATAGTGAAAGGAAAGGAGTTTTTCGATATGATTCCGTTCGGAGCAGGAAGGAGAGCATGCCCCGGGGCTAACATGGCCGTTGTGACGATGGAGCTGGCGCTCGCTCAGCTGGTGCACTGCTTTCAGTGGAGCGTTGAAGGCGAGTTGGATATGACTGAAAGCTTTGGAGCCTCCCTGGCCAGGAAAGTGGATCTTGTAGCCCTTCCTGCTTGGAGGCTGACCAGCTGCCACTGAATTAAAACTATATACATCCCCTGTCCGAGACGGTGTAGTACGGATGGAACTCGACGCTAATAGTTGTTAACAGTTGTTAGATCTACCCTGAATCCAAAGATGTTACCTAATAGTTAAGGGCCTGGTTGTTCACAGCAAGTCAACAGGACTTGCGCGGGACCCTTCTTTCTAAGAATAGCGGAACCCCTTTCTGAAAGGTCTGGAAGCCTTGAGAAAGTGAATTAAAAATAGCATTATTGTCTTCGGAAAAAAATGAATAATCAAAATTTTAAAAGTGTCGTTTTAAGTGATGAAATAATAAATGGATGAATTCGTTTTTAAAGTGGTTTGCCAATTTAAGAGTTGAATTTGCGGTTTTCAACGAGGGTTTTATGCACCAAGATTTTTGTGGAGATTGAAATAGATAAGTTTGGTAGTGTTATAAATAAGTAACGTTTTGAAATTTCAAAAAAGCAATTTCATTTTGTTATATAATAATGTGTTAGTACACTAATTCTGGCTATAACATATATTGACAAGTCCTAAATATTTTATAAGTTTTTTTTGTACTTGCTTTGATCTTGGATAGTTTTTACATTTTGTATTGTACTTATACTAATTAATAAATAATTTTTCTTTATGTAAGCAACACTCTAGAGAGCTCCCAAAAATAAAATAACAAAATGATCAAGTAGCTACAATTTGAATTAAGTAGTTCCACAATTGAGATTCGTAAGAATTTAGGACCAAGGCAATTTAAAATTTGAGGAAACTTGACAAGTGAAGCCTTGTAGTTGATTTAATAGACCAATGTCCATTGGAACACCCTCCTTCTAGTACCACAATTGGCTTTCAAAATTCTATTGTCTCTTTAAAACAATATTATTTTAATAAGATTCGTAAATATCTCTATTCAAATTTTTCTCATTGAACTAATCAAAATAGAACAAACGTTTAAGGGGTTAAATCCCATAATTAGAGAATGCTTGATGAGAATCATTCAACCAAAGTTCAATTCAATAAGTTATGATGAAAACCCTCTTTCTATTCAAGATTAAATATAAATTCTCACTTATTGGAGCTAATTACAATCTATAGAAACTTATCAATCTCGACTTGTAATCTGTACACCCAATAACAACATATTGATTTTATAAAATAAAACCTATAAACTAATCCATAAAGAGTTGTACTTCAACTCCCATTACCTATAACCTAATAAGTGTCAAACTATTTTTTTTAATTACAGAAGTAGTCGAGAAAATAATAAATTTAAAAAGAACTATATTTCGTCTCCTATAGTTTATTTAAAATCTAGAAAATACTTGCTTCTGTGCTTAAACTATAAAAGAAGACTCAACAATTACATTAATCTAGCAACCATTCACTTGTTTCTAAGCTGAGAGTCATCCCCCAAAAATAATACCTCAAGTGAAGAACAATTATCCATAGCTATAGGGATTTCGGTCTTCATCCTTTTAGACTCAAGAGCAAGGTACTCTAATTTTTTGATCCTTCCTAAATCAGATGGAATGCTTCCTATGAAAACCAATATAGTACTATTCAAAACAATTACTGAGCAAGGATGTAACTAGTTGACAAGTTGCTTTAAAGTAAAGATATAACAGATTTTTTTATAAAACAAAAAACATAAGGAATTAAACCTATGAGAGTATTATGACCAACCACTAAATCAAGGAAAGACGTGCAGTTTCCTAGAGAAATTAGAATGCTTCCTACCAGACCATTGAAGGACAAGCGAAGATGCTCTAATAATGCCATATCAACAAATAGATATTAAAATCAGCCTTCCTCCCCACTTGAAGACATTTTAGGTGATCTTAAAAAAATTTCAAAACCCTAAAAACTAGTGAAACTAAGAGAAAACTACTCATATCTTCATGCAAATTTAGTAAATTTTTTTTCCATGGATTCAATAAACATAAATGCTTATAGAAATCTATAAAATTTATCTATAATTAATTAAATCCCCAAAAGGCAATGCATAAAGGGAAATAAAGCTCAAATATTCACACAACATCTTCTACCATGGATCTAGAAGAAATAAATGCTTATAGTCTATGACATTTATTCACCAAACCCAATTATTCACTCATTTCCCAATAGTAATCTCTGTCAAAAATATGAAAAAATCAATCTTCACCAATAAACCCAAAACATGGCTAAAACAGTAATAATTGTTGAAATGGGTTCAAATATGTCCCAAGTAGTCTAATATCAAGATTCAACAACCCACATCACCTACAAATGTATACCCTGTCAATCTATTAAGCATGTTCAACTCCAACAATGCTTGAACCATTGTCTTCAACACTTTGTTACAACATTCTCAATTATGACAACCTCACACTATTGATTTCCCATGCCCTTCAATCCAGTTCATTACTATTGGCTTCTTATCTTCATATAAATTTCCTAAAATCACAAACCCACATAAAAATTAGCTAACCCATTAAATTAAAAATAAAACCTAAAATGCAGTGTAAAAATAGAGAGGGCTAAAATAACTAGAAACACTTATAACATCCATGTTAAGGAACTAAATACAAGCTCCTTGCCATCCTAGAAGATAAATTCAAGTGCTAATACACAATCACAACTTCCATTAAAAAATAAAGTTAATAATTTATAGTAGAGAGATCAATAAAAATATGCTTAGTTCATCTTTATCCACATACAGAAGAAATGAGTGCAAAACTTTAAAACATTCAAGAAAAACATTTGAACATTTGATCACATGAAAATGGTAGAGTTAATGTTGACGTAGTGTCTAAGTAATTACCCAAATACCAAAAAAAAAAAAAATGCATACATCTTTAGAAAAGCTAAGATGAATATTTGAAAACTCAGTGATGAGGAATCCATAATCTCTAGGTGATGTGTCTAAACGATATCTGGTAAACATGTCCACAAAAAATTTGGATGGAATTCAAGCGTACTATAATCAAATTTATCAGTGCAAAGCTCAATCGAAGAAGGACGTCATTTTTGCACGGTATGAGGCTTATTGAAGAAATGTGTGAAATATATGCATGGAATAATAACTATAGAAAAAAGCAAAAGGAATTGTTTTCATTTCAAATTGTTTATCAATGACATCATCAATATTTCCTTTAATAACATCTTCATAGTTTTGACCAATCAAAATACAATTAATAGGTTTTTTCATATTTTTTGTTAAAAAATGTACATATTAGCTATTGCAAAACTAAAAATAATTTAATATATAAAAAATAAAGAATTCTTATTTGTCGAGAAGAAATAATTTAATCAAATGTTAGAGGAAATTGATTCCTTTAGTTATCCCTTCGGGACTAATAACATGATTAATTATTTATGCCTAGCAATTGTCATAATGTGAAAGAACGGTCTTTCTAATTGTTTTCTAACTTCGTTTTTAAGGTCTGTAATAATGTTTTCTTCAATTCTCACACATGCCCTCATTTGGTCTCTTTACGACAACACAATTGTTTGAATACATTGTAATGAAAAAAATATGAGTCAATTGAAGTATACACTAACTATCACATACGGTTAAAAAAATCTATTGGATAGCCAAATTTTATAGTTTTATGCAATTTCTTTTATTTAAATAAACAAAAAAAAAAAAATGAGTAATTAGAAAAAGCTATTGCATGAATAAATTGTATAATTTTTATTCAAAAAATATTTTTATATCAAAAAATATGAAGAAAAAAATAATAAAAAGAAATTTGAACATTACATCGTGTTTTCATATACATATAATGCAAATACAATAAATTTCACACAAATAAATTTAAAATTGTTTATATGAATGTCATGTATATATGTATAAGTATTTAATCAAATATAATGTAGTACTAAAATATCTTTCCATTCTTAATATATTGTTTTTAAAATATCTTTATTTTCCTAATATTGTCACATACATCTTATGTTTTTAAAGTACATCCTTTCATTATTAAACTTTAAAAAATTACTATTCTCATATAAAATTTGATAAAACCCAATAAAAACATTCACACCAATGTCAAAATTGTTCTCAGAAATTGTAAAAAAAATAGTAAATTAACAAAATAATTTCCATGCCCATTGAATATCAAACAAATATTTATTTTTAATATTAAAAATAATTCCTTATATTTAAAAATCATTTATTTCTCACATTTTTAAATTAATGTCAAAAAACAATTTACGGATAAATAAACTTCAGCCGATACGATCATGTAGCATTTTCTGTGTATGAACAATGTACAATCTGATATGTTTTTGGTTGGTCCAATACGCTGTTGATTAAGCCGGGAAAGACAAATTCCAGAATTTTGACTTCTAATTATTTAATTTGATGAATTCTTAATCACTAAATGGTTTGGAAGTGGAATGGATTTTTTTAGAATTTTGTCTCCAATTATATGATGCAACACAGTAATGGATCTGAAACACTGCGTTAAATTTTGAATTCATTCTTGATCATTTAATGGTCTGAAAGTGGAATGATTTTTTTAAAATTTTATCTCTTGATATGTTGCCTTTTAATTAATAGATACTATTTCAACCCATTTAATATGAAAATATAACTTGCATTTAATCAAATTTCAACATTAAAAAAAATATATTATAAATATTGAATCATTTTTTTAAATTTTATTTTCTAATATATTGTCTTCATAATTAATACATACCATTTCAATCGATATAATATGAAAACAGAACTTTCTTTATACGAAACTTTAATACGTGGATCGAACATGTTATGAAAATGGAATAATATTTTTTGAAATTTTATTTTGTCCAGCGTGACCACTTCCTCCCTGCACTTTTACTACATGTGATCGCTGAAGTTTCTATGACGATCACTAATAACTATTATTGATTAAACTTCATTTTCTTATAACAAGTGTTTAAAGTGGCTCAATAATTCATGTAAATGAGGTGGAAATTCGTTCCAAATGTCATTTTTTATCAACTAAATGCTTAACAAGTTTCAAATAATTAATATAAAGAACCTGTAGATTCATTTCAAATATGTCTTATACGAAGTGTTTAATTTTGATATAAATAATTAGCCTTGAAAAGGAATTATAGGAATCATTTAGTTCTAATTTAGAATTAGTTTCAAACTATTAATTAATTACATGATATGGATTAGTGTGTCAATGAGAAAATATAAGGTTTTTATAGAGTAGAGTAGCTAGTTTTTTAATGGAATTTTTTTTTTCTAAAAGTTATTTTGTGCAAAGTGATTGATTGAATTGTTTGACATGTTATTTCCTACATCACTTTGATTGAGGCAAGGCATTAAATTTTTTGTCAGATCTGTACGATGAAAATTTTGATATTGTATTTGTTCGTGTGATGTAAATTACTCATTTGGTATAAACTGATTGCTCGAAAGAATTACACATTATTACCAACTTCAATTAATCAAGGATTGGCCGCCATTTTGGCAATCTAGGTTAGAGTCATAATTACCTTTGTTTTAATGTTTTCAGCATAACTTTGGTTGTTTTTATTAAATTTAGGATGATATATTAAATTTGAGTATTCTATATATTATTTTGATTACATGAAGGCTATGATATGAATTGATAGGAATTTAATTTGTTTATAATTTTATTCAATAAAAATGCCACTAAATGTACCACTTGTTGGTACTTAAAATAATATTTTTGATATGATGGTCAATTAATTTATTAATATTTTTTGGAGTGCATATGGTCTGGTTTGAACTATTAGACTAGGGTTGTTTCTCTACCCCCAGGGAAAGCTTTATAGAGGGCCCAATGGCACAAGAATTAGTGCAAGTGTAATTGTGTTTCCATTTCATTTCCCACTACTACAACCAAGCTCCAATCTTATTATTTTGTTGGTATTAAGGGAGTTGGTGTGTTTATCACCAATTTTTTGTGTCTCCATGCATGGTATTTGATTACATGAAAAGGGGAAACCCGAAGATCTACAATGAATGACAATCTATGGAAATCTGAAGGTCAGTTAGAAGGATTGGGAACAGTCATGAAAATGCTTCGCCATCTTGTTAATGAAATCCTCATCTCCCAAATGCATGTTTCCAGTCGTGGCTTTAACCTCAAAGATGCCATCTTTGTTATTCAAAGTGACACATCGTAATTCCCTCCACCAAAGTAAAAAAATATAATGTTTTCCTCCCTATAATATTTAATGAGGATTTTGGTTAGCATTGACCATTTTCATGATCTTTACTCCTATCTACATTAACAGTTATTTTACATGGTGTTCTTATACCTTGCTCATTAGACCTTGGGAAAAATATATACAAACAAGCATATGAGTGATCTATTGAGCCTTATTATGAGCATTACTTTTGGACATCATATGAATTCTCTTCACATTGGAGTTATCTTCCCTCTCCTTTCATATGACTGCTAAGATCATTTACTGACCTCACTAAGACCCTATCACATCATAAGCTCATGCTTTTGAGACTACAATTCATCAAAGACATCATCTCACTTGAACTTCTCTCGAGGAAGACATCCTTATAGATGAAGGCACATGAACTTTTTGTTTTAATGTAAGAGGTGTAAAATGACTAAATATAAATTTCAAAAACCTTAAAGATGAAAACACTCACTAGACAACCCAAAACATGGTTCAAAGTTGCTTAAATAGACCAATCACAAAGACACCATAAGAGACCAATTTTCTACTATAATTACATTTTTTGAATGAGGTACCTGATGAATCCAACATTTAATAAGTCATATTTGACCCTAAAATCACTCAACCATAACCATATTTCTCCATTTAGTTCTAGAGTGAATAAACAAAGGCAAACATGAACCCTATCTAGATAAATAAGCCATAGTGTCCCCCTTATACTCTTAACAATTGTTCATAAAGATTGGGAGATGAAACTGACAACCATGCCACCATCTTGAAGGTTATTAGGGTCTCTATCATTTCTCAAGATATTTTTCTTGATCTTCTCTCTCCTAGCCATACCAGTCAAAAATTGTTGACCTTCAATGACTTACCAACGAAGTCAATAAGGGAGAAAAGAAGGTTTTTTTAATTTTAGCACTTGAAACCTCTTCCAAACCATGGATTTGACCTTGAGGTGGATAAATTAGGTCTTTAAGGTACTTGAAAGTTAAATATCTTCTAGAAACTTGTATGGAAGCCTCAAAAGAGCCTCTTTTAACACTATAAATGTCATAATTACTTAAATAACCTTATGTAAATGTTTCCAAAAGTGTTCATAAGGTCTCCATATGGCTAAAAAAATGTATTATGATGTATTCTAGTATTATTCTACTACTTAACTTCCATTACCTTGTAAAACCTTCTTTGAAGATGCAAAAATAGGTCTAAAATGTAACACAAATGGGTTATGATGTTAACAAAGACTTTTACCAACCTATTCTAAAAAAATTAAATCACTAAATTACCTTGACACATGCCTTAAGACCTATTAAGACATACTAGACTATTTTCACCTTTTGAGACAACTTGAAACAAGTCAAGTGACTAAACAAGCACAAAGTTATGATGAACATAACCTTAAAGTTATCAAATATACCTTAAAATCTACTAATCAAGGTTTCAAGTGACCATTACAAGGGAATTACAAGAACATAATGACCAATAGGGTAAATGAGCATGACAATCAAAGTTTCAAATTATAAGGGTGATAGTTTGACCTAGGAGGTCAAACTTGTCAACATTTTGGTGACTCAACTGGGAAGCGTGCTTGCTATGTTTATGAACCAAAAAATTTACATCTCTTTTGGACTCATGAAGTCTCTATTATAATTTGAAATGAATATGAATAGACATTACAACTAAAAATAACTCCTAACATAAGATAAAATGATTTTTTCCCTCCAAAAAAAAAGAAAGGAAGATACACAAAACAAGGGAAACTAACGAACAAGACACAAGTGACAACTAAGCACTTATTGAAAATAAAACATAAGAAAATGAATGTGCTTAGACAAAAATTAGAGGAAAACAAAACAAACTATGTATAAAGAACTTATATCTCAGCAAAAATGTTTCAAATGTATCTCATTAACTAGGATTAGGAATTCTTCACCATCCATCTTGGTATGTTGGAAGGAATTATTGAACTTGCAGCTAAAAATTATATAAGGGCTACTCCAAAGTGAGTCAAACTTGGTGTGCCTTCCTAGTTTGGCTCTGTCCTCATCCCATTTGAGAACCAAGTCTCTTTTTTTGAAATTTCTTGAAGATCCTCCTCTATCAAAGGTTCTCTTCATTTATGATTGATGCATTTCCATGGCCAACATGGATTGATTTCTAATTTCTTCTAGGTCCATAATCTTAGCATACCTTACCTCCATATGTTCATTTTCTAATAACTCTAGTTGATGCATTAGTTCCAAAGCAGGGAGCTCAAGTGAAATTGGCAACCTTGCTTCTCTTCCATACACCAACTTATTTGGTGAATTAGCTATAAATCATTTGAAGGTGATTCTATCAGCCCATAGAGCTAGCTTAAGCTACAAATTCCATGCCCTCTGATTATCTTTGATGGTCCTCCTTATGATTTTCAATAGGTTCTTGTTGGTGGGCTTAGCGAAGCCATTACCTTGTGGGTAATAATTTGATGAAGTGATGATGTATATACCATGTTAAATATCCCATTGACTAATCCTAGATCCCAAAAATACCATGGCATTGCCTAAAATGATGGTGTAGGAATGCCAAACATTGTAAGCAAACCTTCATAAAAATCTAACATGTTAGATTCGTTTGCTTCCTTCAAAACTACTACTTCCATTCATTTGGTGAAGTAATCTATGGTAGTAAGGATCCACTAATGACCCTATTAATAAGTCCAATGAATTCCAAGCCCCATTAGATAAATGTTGGTCCAATGAAATAGGTTAAATAGGTAAGGCAATAAGTCTTACTTTTCCTATAAACATGGCACATTTTTTTCATTTCCTCACCCAAGCACGATAATCTCTAAAAATGCTTGGCCAATAATACCCACCTCTCATGATCTTAAGGGTTGTTGTCCTTGTTGATAAGTGGCCTACACCTTTTCCATCATGGAATTTCTCAATCAATCTTTCTACTTAGCTCGGCTCTATGCACCTTAACAACATACTATTGATGTCCTTCTTAGAAAAAATTCCATCAATAAGGAAAAAAGGAATGGAGTGCAATCTAAAATACCTTCTCCTTGATGCACTTAAGTTGGGAGGATAAAAACCATCTTAGAGGTACCTTACCATGTCTTGAAACCATCGTGATAGTGATGTATGATCAACTACAATTTTTTCATCATTGAGAACTCGGATTATCTCCTTATTCTCTTACAAGTCTTGGACTAGGTGTTCACATGATCCTTTATCTCTAATAAATTTAGTCACTTTTATCTCAACATCATACTCTATCACTCTTTTTATCCAACTTTCCCTCTTCTCTCTTATGTCCTTGTTCAATCAGAACTCATTGGTACTAGGATGAGAAACCATTAGATAGATCATGTTGTTAGATAGTAAGTGTCTAAACATTTTAAAACATCCAATTATTAAAAGGACATGTTTCTCTACATAGTTATACCTTGTGTCATATTCCTCCAAGGCTTGACTAAATAATGATATGGGCTACTCCAAGGATTGTTGATTTTATTGCATGAGTATACCTGAAATTGTGTGCACATTAGCATATGCATTAAAGATAAATCTCTTGAAAATTCAAGATTAATGAGGGTAGGAACATTATCTATTGCTTGTTTGATCTCTTCAAAAATCCTCATGCCCTCCTTGGTCCAATTTAAGTTCTAATTTTTCTTAATCATGGTTGTAAGTGGATTTACCAAAGTTGCAAAATCATATATGTATCTCCTCATAAAATTTATTTTTCCAAGAAAACTTTATAATGCCTTATTATGACTAGGCAAATATGATACAAGAATGGAGTCTATCCTCTCATGATCAATGCTCAAACCATGTTTAGAAAAAACATGTCCAAGAAGATTACCTTCATGTACTGAAAAGATTCATTTCTTTGGGCTAAGTGACACCCCAAATTGTCTACATCTCTCAAACACTTCCTTGAGATGAAACATGTGTTCATTTAAATTCTTTGAAAATATAGTAATGTCATCTAAGTATACAAGAACAAACATATTTATTAGACCTTAAAATTCCATATCCATGGCTCTTTGGAAGGTTGCTCTAGCATTGAATGATTTAAATGGCATTTTCCTATAGGTAAAAGTCCTCGACTTGGTGGTGAAGGTTATCTTAAACTGATCTTCCTCCTTGACAAGAATATGGTTATATCCATTATGACCATAAAATAATGAGAATATTTCTAAACTAGCTATCATCTAAAATATTTGCTCCATGGATGGCAATGGATAATGATCTTTGAAAAGTCCTTGCTCAAATCATGAAAATCCACACAAAGTCTAATTTCTCTATTTTTCTTCCTCATATGAACAAGGTTTTTCACCCAAGTAAAATGCTTGATGGGTAAAATGATGGTGGATTTAATCAACTTATGAAGTTTAGTTCTCATCAAAGGCTCAAGTTTTAGATTGATTGTTCTTTGCCTTTGTCTTATCGATTTTGTATCAGCCTCTAGCTTTTTGGAGTTTTGAGCTAGACTGAGAGTAAACCCATTCAAATCATTATAATAACATGAAAAGGCACCAAAAAACTCCCTAAATAAATCAAAAAATGATTCCTTTTGATATGGAGTACATACATTACCCATTTTGAGAGTCTTTCTGGCTACTATCTCAATATTAGCATAGTGTTCTTCATTGGTAAACAATTAAGACTTATCTCTCCTCACCTCATCATCTCTAATAAATATGTTTTCAAAAATGACCAGACCTTTGTGAAACTTATTGGACTTAAGTTAGAAAATCTGATTGGTGCACTGTCATCAGTAATAAAATCTTCATAAATGTGTTGTAAGTAAATCAAGAGCTCTGTTGTTGATCCCACTGCAGTGTTGCAAATTTAGGCCAAGCAATCTTTCTCCCAACTTTCCTATATAAGGCAAGGACTTGTCTGTTATCTACACGCAATCAAAAAAAGAAAGAATATCTAAACCACTATGTGTTGCAGATGCTAAGGAACCAATTCCATTATCTGTAATACCACATTTTGAAACATCAATATCTTGCAAAACCAAGCAGGACTCAGAAATAAAACTCAGGCTCTGGTCAGTCAGCTTTCGACAACCATCAAAATTTAGGCTTTCAAGGCTCTTTCCAAGGAGCTTCACTATAACAAATACAGCCATGTCTATCACTTCAATACACCTGCTCAAATTCAGTTTCACTAAGCTTGTCTTGTAGCTTCACAAAAGTGCAAAAAGGCCATCATCAGAGATTCCAACAAGTCTGCTGAGATCAATAGATTGCACCTGAGGGCATGCACTTCCCAATAATGCCAAACATCCATTTCCAAATCCTGGGAAATATTTGACATTGAGAAATTTCAAAGATAAAGACAAAACTCATCTACCAAAGCCAGTCACTTTTCTTTATTTTTGCCTAAATTCTGGGAATGCGCTTTTTTTGTGAACTCAATATAGGCAGATGATAAATTATTTTAAAGTTTCACACAGCTAAGGCTCATAGAATTCTCCATTTGGACCAAGTCACAAGGATTATAAAGCAACTTCATGTTCAACTGTTGTGGATATATTCAATTGACTTGAGAACTTGTGCTTGACACAAAACTATAAAAATTAAAACCATTACCAGAATTATGAAATGATTAGGCTTTTTGATGAAAATTAGAAGACTCCACTATCTCAAATCTGGATAGCTTTAGCATCCCATAATCTCCAGGAATCAAATAAAAAATGTCCTCTACTAAAGTTCCTGAACTGAATGTATTTTTAAAAACGTAAGTAATCTTGTACGGGCATTGATCACTAGATTTTGAGCATGTTTGTTGCTGATCACAAAGATCACTAGCACAAGTGACTGGCTTACTTGTCTGTGAGGCAGATGGACTTTAAGTCTGTAACTCAATGTCTAATCCATAGTTGACTCCTAATGTGGAAGCACATTGGTGGTAGTCACAGGGCACCCAAAACAAATCGCTACCGGTATCAAGTGCTACAATTAAGCTCACATTTGGTGTGCCCACTTGGATCTCGATGTAGAACAAAATCCCAAACGAGTCAATCTGATTGTCTCATTTCCTACCAAAAAGGTAAGAGATTGATTATCTATCAGACTCCAACCATGGCAAACATTGTCATGATGATAAAGTGTGTTGTAATATTCTTTCCTTCCCTCCTTTCTGACCCAATTTCCTCTGTCTCCTTCTTTTCTACCTTCCTCTTTTCTATGTCCCACTATCCTCTTGAATGAATTTTTTTCTTTTCTCCTCTTCTCTACATTTCTTCTTTAATAGGGCATCTCCTTCTCCTCTTATAGTTCTAATAAGAATATTGTTAAGGACCTGCAACATGGATATCTTACTATCTTCAGCCAAATGAGAGACAGAGCTACTGTTTGTTACAACAGTTTCTTCTTTAGAATCTCTCTTTTAAACTCTTCCCTAACCTCTATGCCCAACTTGGGCTCAAGACCAAAAAGAAAGATTTATAATCCAACCAATATACTAGTTTGGAGAAGATTTATCTCAACTAATATCCTACAATTGAAAGATTTTAACCACTCCCCTCATTTGCTCTTTAAGCCAATATTGGCTTCCAACATGGGGATTCTCTCTTACCTAATTTTACATTTTCACTTTTCACTTTTGACAATTACATTTACTTCAAGGTAAAAGTTTGAAATATAAACACAATTTGGAGGGAAAACAAGAATTTGAAGTTGAATTCAACTCCACGCTAGAACATCATTTGAATTTGCATGGTTGATGACCTCAACTAGTCCTCCATGAAGCTATTATAGATGCTCTTGCATCATACTCTCCCTGTAGAAAAGATTTGAACCTTAGTTCAAATGAGATGTTTTCTCCATGCTTTAGCCTTCACTATATGCCTGGATCCCAAGGTCTTGTTCTGAATGCCAATGCTGATGTTTGTCTTTGATAGTCTTTGTCTTTCATCTTCTTGTTTTTCTTCCTCTTTAGATATGTCCTTCTCCTCATCTCTTTCTCAGCTACCATCTCCCGCTTCCATGCTTCTTCATCTACATACATGTCTTCTAGATCTTCTTGATCTTCTTGGTTCAAAAATTTGTCCATTGAACTATGGACTTCATTCATCTCCACAACTTTAACACATGTATTCAAAACATCAAAGGAAATGTTAGAAGTAAAAACTTGAGACCATAAATTCTCTTGGCTGCCTCCACTCTTTTGTTCTTTGATCAAAACTATCCTTGCCTCTTGGTTTTGCTCTTTTATTGCTTCACTCTTCCCAATGGTGTCTTCATCCTGGTTTTTGCATGTATGTAGCTCTCTTGGAGAACTAAAGAGCTCTTCCAACATTCTTATTTCTTCCTTTAGTAAGATCTCATCTATATCACTATCTTCATCAAACTTGGGCTTATCAACTTGAAAGATTGCTTGTCCTTTACTAGCCTTACTCTTCATCTCATCCTTTCTTGAGTTGTCTTCATGCAAACCAACTTCTTCAATATACTCATCAAAAGCAATTGAAACACCATTACCTTGTGTCTCCTTACTCTCTTAAACTTCTCTTTGAAGCCATCTTGTTTGTTCTTTGTTTTCAATGAGGCATTGCTTTGCTGCATACTCTGCTCTTTCCTCATCATCCATCCATTTAGAACTCTCTCCTTGCTGAATATTAGTCCTCATAGACAATTTACATACCTCATTTTCCATAAAAAGATCATTAAATGATTTAAAAATATCATCATAAACCATTTGTTTACCTTTTACCTCTTTGGTATACCTCTCAAGCGTCCTGTCTTCATGGAATGCCTCTTCCATACTCACCATCTTACCTTCATTCTCTTGGTTGCTGGAATCACCTTCAATCCTCTTCCATTGACTTCTTGGTCTTGTTGCCTCAACACTCACATCTTCTCTCTTTTCCTTCTTAGGCACCCATACTTGTTTCTCCTTCTCATCATTTGTCTTCTCAAACCATGTAGGCATCCTGCATCCATGCTCTTTAGCTAACACTTCCTGTTGCTTGGGAGTTTGCTTCTTCCACCATTTAGGCATCACATATCCATGGTTAATTGGAAACTTCACCTTTCCCTTTGCTTTTATAACATGTATATCAACAGTTTCATGCTTATAAGACAAATCAATTTTTGAACTCACCTTTACCTCCTTAATGGGCTGCTCCATTAGTTCTTTAACTTGCATGGCTTCTTGATTGTTTGTACTTTCTTCTTCCTTTATACTTGACTATTCTCTTGCCTCTTCTTGGATTTCAATGGCATCATGGAAGTCATCCTCATCTTCCATCTCTTCTCTTGCTTGTAGAGGTTCCTCAACACCTTCCTCATGCATTAACCAATGCATCTCTTCTTCCTTATCAACAACAACAAACTTTTTATTTTCTCTTACACATTCACTTGTGCACTTGGTGTCTTCTCTTGCACCAATCTCTTCATTCTTCAAGGCCTTTCTCTTGACCTTAGGCTGCTCATACCTACAATTACCCATGCAAAGACAACATTAGATATAAAAACAAGAGACCACAAGGTCCCTATGAGTGCTCTCTTCACCAACACTCTTATCTTCTCAAGTGCTCTTCCTGGCAATTCATCTATTCTTTCTTCTCTTCTCTTGTTCTCCTTAATGAGAACCTTTTTCACAATCTCTTCCTCTTTTTGTTGCTCTCTTGGCAATCTTCTTATCTTCTTCAAGCCTCTATGGGCTTCTCTCTTCTTGGCAATATCCTTTTGCCTTCTTCTCCTCTTCATTAGGAGATCAATTGGCCACTTCAACCTCTTCCTCATTGGCCATACCCCTGCTTGCTTGTCCATTTGCATCTAATACTCATATCTATTTGCAAACTTAGCTAAATCTCTTTTCAAACTATCAATCTCTTTATCAATTTCAATACTAGTCATACCTCTCTTCTTTTGGATGCTTGTTTTCTTCTTGTTGCTCTCATGTACCTTGCTGCTCTGCTCTTTTCTCAGGATTATTTCCATTTCTGAGATCTTCACCCAAGTCTTTTCCACCTTGGTCTCTTGATCCCTTCAGGTCCACTTGTCTCACCCAAGCCTTTCTCCTTGACTGATCTTTTGACAATCTCCTTGATCTCACCTAGGCCTTTTGCATCCTAGTCTTTTGATCCTTTTTTCAATCCTGCAGCAACTCTTTATACAACACTTCAACAAACACAAATCACAAATCCAAGTTTACTTTACCTTGAGTCACCATTTATTGAGCTTTCATGAGCTCTTCTCTCTCTTTTCCAAGCTTTAATTAGCTTCAAGACTTCCTGTTCTATTCTCAAAAACAAATCTTCAAAACATAGACTTTAAACTGAATATTAAATCTTACTCATACCTTTTCTTCAGGAAATCCCAAGAACTTCAAGCTCTGATACCAAAAATGGTGCTCTATCATCAATAATAAAATCTTCATAAATGTGTTGTAAGTAAATCAAGAGCTCTATTGTTGATCCCACTGCAGTGTTGCAAATTTAGGCCAAGCAATCTTTCTCCCAACTTTCCTATATAAGTAAGGACTTGTTTGTTATCTACACACAATCAGAAAGAGAGAGAATATCTAAACCACTGTGTGTTTCAAATGCTAAGGAACCAATTCCATTATCTGTAATACCACATTTTGAAACATCAAGATCCTACAAAACCAAGTAGGACTCAGAAATAAAAATCAAGCTTTGGTCAGTCAGCTTTCGACAACCATCAAAATTTAGGCTTTCAAGGCTCTTTCCAAAGAGCTTCACTATAACAAATACAGCCCTGTCTGTCACTTCAATACACCCACTCAAATTTAGTTTCACTAAGCTTATTTTAAAGCTTCGCAAAAGTGCAAAAAGGCCATCATCAAAGATTCCAACAAGTCCGCTGAGATCAATAGATTGCACCTGAGGGCATGCACTTCCCAATAATGCCAAACATCCATTTCCAAAGCCTAGGCAATATTGGACATTGATAAATTTCAAAGATAAAGACAAAAATCATCTACCAAAGCTAGTCGCTTTTCTTTATTTCTACCTAAATTTTGGGAATGCACTTTTTTTGTGAACACGATATAGGCAAATGATAAATTATTTTAAAGTTTCACACAGCTAAGGCTCATAGAATTCTCCATTTAGAACAAGTCACAAGGATTATAAAGCAACTTCATGTTCAACTATTGCGGATATATTCAATTGACTTTAGAACTTATGCTTGACACAAAACTATAAAAATTAAAACCATTACCAGAATTATGCAACGATCAGGCTTTTTGATGAAAATTAGAATACTCCACTATCTCAAATCTGGACAGCTTTGGTATCCCATAATCTCCAAGAATCAAATAAAGAATGTCCTCTACTAAAGTTCCTAAACTGAATGTATTTTCAGAAATGTAAGTAATCTTGTAGGGCATTGATCACTAGATTTTGAGCATGTCTGTTGCTGATCACAAAGATCACTAGCACAAGTGACTGGCTTATTTGTTTATGAGGCAGATGGACTGTAAGTATGTAACTCAATGTCCAATCCATAGTTGACTCCTGATGTGGAAGCACATTGGCGGCAATCATAGGGCACCCAGAACAAATTGCTATCGGTATCAAGTGCTACAATTAAGCTCACATTTGGTGTGCCCACTTGGATCTCAGTGTAGAACAAAAATCCCAAACGAGTCAATCTAATTGTCTCATTTCCTGCCAAAAAGGTAAGAGATTGATTATCTATCAGACTCTGACCATGGCGTACATTGTCATGATGATAAAGTGTGTTGTAATATTCTTTGCTTTCCTCCTTTCTAACCCGATTTCCTCTGTCTCTTTTTTCTTTTCTACCTTCCTCTTTTCTACATCCCACTATCCTCTTGAATGAATTTTTTTCTTTTCTCCTCTTCTCTACATTTCTTCTTTAACAGGGCATCTCCTTCTCCTCTTACGGTTCTAATAAGAATATTGTTAAGGACCTGCAACGTGGATATCTTACTATCTTCAGCCAAATGAGAGACAGATCTACTATTTGTTGCAAAAGTTTCTTCTTTAGAATCTCTCTTTTAAACTCCTCCCTAACCTCTATGCCCAACTTGAGCTCAAGACCAAAAAGAAAGATTTACAATCCAACCAATATACTAGTTTGGAGAAGATTTATCTCAACTAATATCCTACGATTAAAAGATTTCAACCACTCCCCTCATTTGCTCTTTAAGCCAATATTGGCTTCCAACGTGGGGATTCTCTCTTACCCAATTTTACCTTTTCACTTTTCACTTTTGACAATTACATTTACTTCAAGGTAAAAGTTTGAAATCTAAACACAATTTGGAGGGAAAACAAGAATTTGAAGTTGAATTCAACTCCACGCTAGAACATCATTTGAATTTGCATGGTTGATGACATCAACTAGTCCTCCTTGAAGCTATTGTAGATGCTCCTGCATCACTGATCTCCATACTATTCCAAGAGCTTTAACTAATTTCTATAAGAGAATTCAACATCCTCTTACAAGAAATGAACAATATGGTTATCATCAAAAACTTACCATTTCTCATGATTTTTAGGAATATAAGGCCTCACCACAATCTTGATATGTCACTGATTTTTCTCATTCATTATAGATGGAATACTGAATTGAGCTCCTATTACAGCCTATCTATTTGCATGCTTGTTATCTTCTCTAGGCATTACTGAGATATCAAAAGCATAAAAATCCTCAAGGATGTTCCAAAATATATGTTTATAATACCTTAGAAAATAATTTTTTCATAAATTCATCCCTCTCACTTGGTGAACCACAAGTTCACTATCACCAAAATCTTTTAAAACATTAACTCCCATCTTCCTAACCCATTAAAAATCATAGACTAGAGCCTCATACTTTGTTACATTATTATAAAATCCAAACTAAAACATAATAGTATAATAATTCCTTTATTATTAGGTGATATGAGAATCATTCCATCCCTAGTACCATGCTTGTTCCTTGATCCATCAAAGTAGAGCTACCAAAGGCCATCCTTTGATTCATCTTCCTTGACTATAGCTAGAATTTGTGCATCACTTTCATGAAGATAATAGACACTAGGTTATCCCACTTATATCATTTTATAAGGATCATATTTGTGCAATTTATAATCCCCTTCATCAAGAAATATATCAAGAACTCCTTCAAGTGGTGAGTTAGCTTCTACTTCACTAGATTGTTTCACCTCATCTGAGATGATATAGTTTGTATTCACAACACTTGGCATGTAAGGTTCCAAATGAAAGTGTGTAATAGGTTCAGAGTGAATAGTGACCTTGGTTCTATAACTTGTCCTAAACATTAGATAATTTTAATTAGATAAGAGGAATCCACCAATACTTGATGTGAAATCTCATAACAAACACATGGAAAAATATGGAGGCAAGTTCACCACCACAACATCTTATTGAATGGTTACATTTGGGCAAGCATGTAAATTTAATTTCAGATTCTTGATCATGCCAATAATCTTAATTGGGGAGCCATAAAGCTATAATATACCTTTGGTTTTTGGATCATACACCAAACCTAACTTGTATGCAATCTTCTTAGGCATAAGCATACTACTAGATCCATTATCAACCATATAATTATGGACTAAGGTATTGCCAAAAATTAAAGAGAGATAAAAGGGAGGTGTATTATTCAATTTTACCTCATATTTATTCACTCTTACCTTCTTATGTACCTATTATACTTGTTGTTTCATATGCTGATTTGAATCAGTCAAAACTACACTTTCCTTATTAGATGGTTTTGAAGACAAATTGAGGGCTAAAATCTCCTAAACAAACATGTCTTTTTGTCCTAGGATTGCCAAGGAATCCCACATATTCATGCTAATATTAGACTTATTCATGTGATCAACTATACTGAAAGTAAATCCACTCATCTTTGGCTACACTCTTGGAACAATTGGATGATCCTACACTTAAGGTACTTGATGAGTTTAGTTGACCTCTATATTATGATTTTTTTGAGATGTTGGGACAACAAGTTGAGCATTAGCACCCTTAGGAATAGTAGGAGTGTTTAGAACATGTCCCACCTATTTAGTCTCATCAATGGCCCTTTTCTTAGCTCTAGTGATAGTGACAACTACATTGTTTGAAGTACTAGAGTCACCAACCTGATTCAAAGCCACATGGTCATCAATTTTCTAGTTCACAAATGTTGAATCAAGTTTCCCTTATCCATGATGATTTTTTCCTTATTGTGTCATATCCTCACTATGTTGACTTTCTTGAAAAAAATCTTCGTGTTGGTCATTTGAGGCATCACCATATATTTGTTCACTAAGCATTGATTTTGCATATCACTTGGATTAGATGGTTGTCAACTTGAATCTGAAATCATGTTGTTTTGTGTTGGTACATGTACAATAGCTTTAGATAAAGAAGGATTATTTTTTAAAACCTAATATTAAAATCAGTGAGGATCCCTCTTGATGGTTATGATTTGTTCAACCATGGATAAGTGATCATATTTATCCTCAAATTACCTAAAAAACATTGCACCTATGTCATCCCAAGAAGAAATAAAGTTTAGAGGAAGGTTTTTATATCATTTTAATGCCTTTCCTTTGAAGGATATAGTAAGCAGTTAGATAGCTACGTTCTTTTGGATAACATTATGGATAGAAAAAAGGTTGGATAATATTTTATGTGCCCAATAGGTGTGGTTTGGTCTTCCCCTAATAAATAATGAATACTCTTAAGATATGAATCTGGTATATCATCATACTAAGCAAGATTCAATGGGCTTCCTCTATAGAATGAGACAAACACTTGATTCCTAGGAATAACCATTTAGATAGTGGGGATTGAATTGTCTTGTACAATGGGATGATTAGGAGATTGAAAAAACCTCCTAAGATAAGGGTTTGATCTTATGAATATTTTTCATTTATAATAATGAGAAGGCAACTCATCAAATTCAAAAGGAATATATTTTCTTGAATATCTTGTGGTAACCTTTGGCTTGAAACTTATGTTGGCCTTATGTTAGGAATCTTGCAACATCAAAGAATATTATGGTTCAAAGATGATGAGTACCCTCTACTAATGAAAATTATTTTATCTAGCTCCAAACTTCAGCTATAATAAGTAATATGTGTCCCCTACCTGGCATGCCAAAAATTGTTATCAATGAGGAGTGTTAAGCTTGAGAGAATTTATGCCACTTTAAACTACTGCTGAAACAAAAAATATCTTCTAAGTGTGGGTCACTTTGAGGTGGAGAGAATATCTAAATAGAGGGTTGTTTCCATGTATATACTCACTAAATTTTATCTTAATCCTACTAAATACTAATTTTTTTTTTAGGGAAAGGCTGAAGGGATAATATTTGCACTGGAATTGACATGAAAACATGAAATAAAGGTGATGTACCAATGTCTATGACCTCATTTTCTTTAAATTGACACTCTTAGGAAGTAAAGGAGCCTACACTCATTCTCTTCACTTTACGTACATGGCTTATACAATAGTGTTTCATACAAAGGACTTAACAACACTCACTCTTTACATGGAAGGAATGAAATATTGTTGAATTCACTTCCAAATTTAGACAAAGGTTGAACCTAGAAACTTATTATAACCTATATAAACTAAAATGTGTTGTAATAATTTACAAAAACCAAGAATTAACATAGGAAAACTACTTATTCACAATGTTATATTTATGGAAATCATACATACACTACACACAATGACCTAAAAATGGAGGAAATTGAAATTTTATTTCTTCAAAAGGTGTAATAAATTTTTTTGATATCCTTTCAACATAGCCAAAGTAAAAAAGTGATATGTCAATCTGAGAATGATTATACAATATAGAAGAGAGAGGGGAGGGGAGACAAGACAACCCCAAAATAGGGATGACTCACTTTTCATCACCCTTTTCAACTCCTACGTACTAATTCCTCCATTTTCTCATTCTTTCCTCTTTCAAAGGGGCATAGGGGTAAATTAGGAATTTTCTTGAAAAGTTGAAGAATTCTTGATCATTCATTTTGTACTTTGACCCATACCAATATTTGATTGCATACCCTATATTATTGGTTGCATGTCTTCCTTGGTAAATAAGTCACATCCTTGAAAATAGGTCTTAAAGTCTTATCCAAATCCTCATTTAACCCCTTAAATCTTTTCATTGATGATATCTCTCCACTTGGCGATGTATTTTTGAAGATATTGAAGTCCTTTTGACCTTTTCAACTTTGTTTGGCTTAGGAGGGAAAGAAGGTCTTGTTAGGACTGCTAGAGACCTTTTCAACCTTTGATACCTCCTTATAAATGACCGATGACTTGTTCCTTCTCTCTATGTGGTATAAAATACAAGTGGTGGCTTTATAAAATATTTTTAAGAGCCTTATGTAATTCTTTAGTGATTTGACCACTTGAAATATTCCCTCTCCAATATGGCATAGAAGGTGAAAATTTGAGTTTACCTTCAAGAAAACAAATTTCCTCCATTTATGGGCTCTCTCCATCATATCAAACCTAAAACAAGTCACTTGAATCCATCAATCACTCCAAAAGACCTAATTTTGCACCAAAACCTTGCATTTTCTCCCAATTCTATGTAACCCTCAAAATAGGTAAATCTCATTATTAAGAATAATTTATGAAATTTAATAGATAAATAATAACATATTTGAGGACCTAGTATGGCCTTACATCTCCATGTCAAATTTGGTGACTCAACTCTAAGTGAAAGTGCACTTATCAACCCATTTTATCTATCCAATTATGTCTCCATTAGCCCTCTAGGCCTAAAAGATATAGATCTTGCTCCATAGGCATCCCACATGTGTGAAATATCCAAAAATAATTTTATTAACTTTACCCAACATCTTAAATTTCTCCATGTCAAATTTTAAGGTATGGAACCTTGTGCAGGTGGGTAAACCATGAAATGACCATTGATAAGCTCCTTTTTCAATGGTACCTCTAGATTGCCTTTCAAGTACAATTTTATATGAAGACTTAAAGAGGAATATGAAGGAATTTTTAAACCTTGGGTTGTATAATACAACTTAATTCAATCTCCCCAATTATTATTTTGTGTTCAATTGCTCAAAAACCTATATTTCAGCTCAAAAACCCTAAAAAAAAAACATTTAGTACAATTCATACAGTTGTAGGTATATAAAATTAAATGAAGAGAACATAATTTAATTTATAAATTATCTTAAATAGTTTACAAGTTCATTTAAACTCATTTTAAGTGATTAATATATCAAACTCTCTTAACTAGTCAAAATTGGTCTTCTAGGCAGCGTGTTAGTGGCTCAACTTCTTAATGATTATTCATAAAGGCTACAGCCTTTCATGAAAATATTCCACTAGGGTTGCATGAGTATATAGGTACACAAATACCCATAATATAATTCCCCACCATTCATCTCTTCATGTAATATCTAAGCAAAAGTTTGTGTTCCTCGGGTCGACAAATTGCTTTGGGTGAAGTCGAGGAGATAAAATGAGCTAGAAATGATACTTTGGAGTTTGATTTTGAGTTAAAACACCTCAAAGAGGTATGAAACACTAATTTTTACCCTCTCCAATTGTACCCTCATCATTTAATCCCTCTATATCCTCTACAACATCTTTGACTGAGGCTTAGGGTTTGTGAATAAAATAATGCTATTGACCCTAGTTGTTGCATTCTTGCATTTTTTCTAAAATGAAGTTCATTTCAGGGCTCTGTGACATATTTTAGTGTGTAATTAACTCTATTATACCCCTTTACAACATGAATTGGCTCTAAATAATCCATTTTACCCCTTCTTATGCCCAATGCACAATCAAAAATCATGGTATATAGGTTGGTTATAGGTGTTCTTTTAGGTTTTTTTTCCTTTATGGAGAATGTCAATGGAATGAAGACCTTGAATAGGTATATGGAGACCTAATTTTCCTCTTATCACCTTTTTAATTTGTTCCATTTTCAACCTCTATATATTAATCAAGTTGTCTCTATGCATTATCTCATAGGCCTGATTATGTCATCCTGACGGTGTGACTATGACTCTATAGTAGGCCTAATTCATTATTCTCTTCTATTCCTTCTAAGTTAAATATTCATTCATATGTAGTTCAGTATCCTTTACAAGTATTAAAAGAATTTTCACCTTTCATTCACTTTAAAAACTTGCCTAAAATCCACATAATGATGCTCATGACTGTAGGTCTTTATTTGTCTTATTCTTAGTATTTTCCTCTACAAGAAAGGCCTATGCACATTTATTATCCCTAGAAATTATTAAAAACTTGTTTTTTTAAAAATATTTTAAAACTTCCTCAAAACCTTAAATTCATCGTAACATACATATTTTATCCTTTCAAAAAGCAAACTACGTATATTTAGTCATTGAAGTATTTTGACTATAAGGTTGAGATGGAAACCTCTTCATATTGATCCTATAGTGATTTTAAATGATGTGAAAGGATGTATTGTGTTTTAATTTAACTCTCTTAAACCTCATGCTTGGAACAAATCTTGTTTGGGACCTTTCTATCATATTGTGCCAAGATGACCCTTGGTTGTAGGAGCATACTTGATATTTGACTACAATGGAACATTCCACCTATCTTTTAGTACCTTGGTGATTTAATCCAATGTTAGATGGTTATCCTCATGTTACTCTTGACTTTTTTGACCTATTATGTCCTCAAACCATCTCATAAAATTGGCCTTTTCTCCCTTTAAGCTCATGGCAAGCCTGTAATTATTCATTTAGGCCTATCGACTATTACCTCGAGACCTAAAACTTCCTTGTAGGCCTATTTTCCACTTTGATGTTATTTGTAAATTTTAAAAAGTAGAATCATGTTCTTTATTCATTCTATACAATCCTTATAGCATATCTATCTACTATAAACATTTAATTTTTCTCATCTAAGCCTTAGCAGGCTCGTAGGTGGTTACTTAGGCCTGCTTGAGTGTATACTTTGATAATGAGTTTGAGTTAATCTTAGAATACCAAATGATACTTAAAAGGTATGGGTAATTTTATCATTTTATTTTGTCTTCAACCAAACCCTTTAACTCTCTTGAAAATCTTCTAAATAACTTTGTTCACCATAAACATTAGTACCTTTATTCATCAAGGCTTATGATAGGCTTGAAGGTAGAATTAGGCCTAAATTAACTTATTTTCTTAGTTAATTTCCCCCTATTATCTTATTTTAATAATCATGTCATGGGAATAAATGTACCTCTACAAGAAATGGTCTCTCTCAGTCATGTCATACAGACCTGAGTATGGCATTGAGGCATATTAGGCCAAACATGATCTTTTATCCTTATGAGTATCATTAATCACCTTGAATAATATTAGAGAGTGTTTTGAAACAAATTAATGCTCTTCTAAAAACCTCCTTATCTTCATTACTCCCTCATAAACCAATAGTTGTCTTCATATTGTTGTTTCTCTCACATAACATATAAGTGTCCTTTTAAGCTTTTATGCCTAATTAGAGTTTTTGAGCCTCATGAGCATGATCTTTCAATAAATTTGAGATTTAATGAGGATTTTGGTTATAAATAGTCATTTTCGTGATCTTTACTCCTATCTACATTAACACTTATTTTCCATGGTGTTCTTTTACCTTGCTCATTAGACCCTGAGAAAAACTTATGCAAATAAGCCTATGAGTGATCTCTTGAGCCTTATTATGAACACACCTCTTGGACATAATATGAAATATATTAACATTATATTTATATTCCATATACATTTCTTTGACATATAATATCATTTACTACCCTCACTAAGACCCTTTCACATCAGAAGCTCATGCTTTTGAGATTACACTTCGCCAAAGACATCATCTCACTTGAAGATCTCTCGAGAAAGCCATCCTTTCATATTAAGTCACATGAACTTTTTTTTGGGATTTAAGAGGTGTATAATGAATAAAATAACAATTTAGGAAACTTCAAAGATGAAATCATTCACTATATAACCCAAAACATGCTTGAAAGCTACTTAAACAAACCATTCATAAAGAGACTAGTTTTCTTATATAAGTACCTTTTTAGAATGAGGTAATTGATGAATCTAAAATTTAAGAAGTCATATTTTACCTTTAAATCACTCCACCATAATAAGTTTTCTCCATTTATTTCTAAAGTGAAGAAAGAGAGGCAAACTTGGACCTTGTTTGGATGAATAAGCCATAGTGACCCCCTTATCCTCTTAATGATTGTTCATAACTATTGGGGGGGGTGGAGGGGGGATGAAACTAACAACCAATGCCACAAACTTGAAGGTAATTAGTTTAATTATCATTTAAAAATATATTTTTTCTTGACATTCTCTCTCTTTGTCATACCAAGCAAAAATTGTTGACCTTCAATGAGCTACTAAAGAAGTCGATAAAGGAGAAAAGAAGGTTTTAATCATTTTAACACTTGAAACCTCTTTCAAAAAAAGGGATTTTACCTTGAATGGGATAAATAAGGTCTTTAAAATACTTTAAATTCAAATATATTTTGTAAACTTGTATATAAGCCTTAAAAGAGCTTCATTTAGAACTAAAAATACCATAATTACTTAAGGAATACGATGGAAATTTTACCATAAGTGTTCATGAGGCCTCCAAATGTTTTAAAAAATGTATTATACTGTATTAAGACATTATTTTAATGCTTTAATACCATTACCTTTTAAAACCTTCTTTGAAGCCATAAACATAGGTCTAAAATGCAACATAGATGGGGTATGATGTTAACAAAGAATATCACCAACATATTTAATCATTTGTAAAGAAATACATGACATTGACACATTTCATAAAACCTATCAAGACATTCTAGACTCTTTTCACTTTCTTATACAACTTGAAATAATTCAATAAGTGACTAAACAAGCATAAAACTATGATGAACACAACCTTAAACTTATCAAATCTACCTTAAAGATATACTAATCAAGGTTTCAAGTGACCATTATAATGGAATCTCAAGACCAATAAAATTAAAAAAAGGTAATTATCATGACAATAAAATTTTAAAATTATAGGGGTAACAGTTTGCCTTGGGAGGTCAAACTTGTCAATAAGACATTATAGCCACATGGTGCTAGTGAAACAAACTAGGTGTTATTGTACTTTGCCATGAATATCCTAAATAGATAATAGCATGGATTTAAGTGGATTTTATAAATTTTCAAAATCAGATATGTATCTCCTTAAAAAAATTACTTTTCCAAGAAAACTTTATAATGCCTTCTTATGCTTAGGCAAAGACAATGCAAGAATGAATTATATCCTCTTGGAATCAATGCTCAAACCATGTTTAGAATCCACATGTCTAAGAATATTATCTTCATGTAATAAAAATACAAATTTATTTAGGTTAAGTGACACCCTAAATTGTCTACATATCTAAAACACTTCCTTGAGATGAAGCATGTGTTCATTTGCATTCTTTGAAAATATAGTAATGTCATCCAAATATACATGAAAAAACTTATTGATTAGACCTTGAAATCCCATATCCATGGCTCTTTGGAAGGTTTCTCCAACATTAGATAATCTAAAGGGCATTTTCCTTTAGGCGAAATTCCCCCACTTGATAGTGAGGGTTGTCTTAAACTAATCTTCCTCTTTGACAAGAATCTGGTTATATCTACTATAACCATCCAACAATGAGAACCTTTTCAAACTAGCTAATATCTATAATATTTGATATATGGATGGAAATGGATAATGATCTTTGAGAGCGGCCTTGTCCAAATCAAGGAAATTGACTCAAATTTTCATTTATCCATTTTTCTTCCTCATAGGAGCAAGGTTTTCCACCCAAGTATAATGTTTAATGGGGAAATGATGACTAATTCAATCATTGTATGAATTTTAGTTCTCATCAAAGGCTCAAGTTTTGGATTGATTGGTCTTTACCTATGTCTTACTATTTTTTTATCATCCTATAGCTCAATGGTGTTTTGAGATAAACTAGGAGTAAACCCCTTAAAATCACTTTACTACCATGCAAAGACATCATCAAACTCCCTACATAAATCAATAAATGACTACTTTTAAGATGGAGTACATACTTTACCTAGTTTGAGAGTCTTTCTAGCTACTATCTCAATATTATCATAGTGTTCTTCCTTGGGAGACAATGAAGACTTCTCTCCCCTCACCTCATCATCTCTAATGAATATGTTTCCAAAAGTGACCAGACCTTTGGGTAGTTTATTGGACTTAAGCTAGACAATCTAATCTCTATACTATTGTAATAGCTTTGACTAATTTCTAATAGAGAATTCATCCTCCTCTTGAAAAAAATGAATAATCTGGTTATCATCTTCAAAAACTTGCTAATTCTCATGATTGTTAGAAATAGAAGTCCTCACCATAATATTGATATGTGATAGATTTTTATCATTCCTTACATTAGTTGTAATGCTAAACTGAGCTCCTATGGAAACCAATCTATCTACATGCTTGTTGTCTTTTCTAGGCATTAATCGGATATCAAAAGGATCAAAATCCTCAAGGAGGTCTCAAACTCTATGTTTACAAGACCTTAACAAATAATTCTTGTATACATTCATCCCTCTCACTTGGTGAACCACAAGTTCACTCTCACCAAAAGATTATAAAACATTGATTCCCATCTTTCTTGCCCATTGAAAACCATAGACTAGAGCCTCATACTCTACTACATTATTATAATAGCCAAACTAAAACTTAATTCTATAATAATACCTTTATTTAATAGATGATACAAGCATCATTCCAACCCCCAATACCATGCTTGTTCTACTATCCATCAAAGTAGAGCTTCTAAAGGCCATCTTTTGATTCATCTTTTGTGACTATAGCTAGAATTTGTGCATCATTTTCATGAAGATAATAAACACTAGGTTATCCCTATTATATCATTTTATAGGGATCATATTCATGTAATTTAGAATCTCATTCATCAAGAAATAGATTAGGAACTCCTTTAAGTGGTGAGTTAGCTTCTACTTCACTAGCTTGATCCACCACATCCGAGATGACACAGTTTATATTCATAACATTTGGTATGTAAGGTTCTAAATGAAAGCATGAAATAGGTTTAGAGTGAATAGTGAACTTAGTTCCATACCTTGTCCTAAACATTAGATAAGTCCAATCAGCTGAGAGGTATCCACCAATCTTTGATGTGAAATCTCATGACAAACACATGGAAAAATATGGAGGCAAGTACACCACCACTACACCTAATGAATGGTTACATTTAGGAAAGCATGTAAATTTAATTTCAAGTTTTTGATCCTACTAACAGTCATAGCTAGGGAGCCATCAATATTTAATACATCTTTGGTTTTTGGCTTATATACCAATCCTAGCTTGTTTGTAATCTACTTAGGCATAATCATACTACTAAACCATACAATTATGGACTAAGGTGTTGCTAAAAATTAAATAAAGATAAAATGGAGATGTCTTATTAATTTTTACCTCATATTTATTCACTCTTACCTTCTTATGTAACTATTGTACTTGTTATTTCATATGTTGATCTAAATTGTCAAAAACTACACTCTCCTTCTTAGTTGGTTTTGAAGACAAATTGAGGGTTGAAAGATCCTAAATAAACATGTCTTTTAATCTTTGGATTGCCAAGAAATACCACATACTTATGCTAATATTAGACTTCTTTATGTGATAAACTATACTAAAATCAGATCCACTCATCTTTGGCTAAACTCTTGGAGCAAATGAATGACCCTGCACTTGAGGTACTTGATGATTTTTTCGAACCTCTATATTCTAATTTTTATAAGATGTTAGGACAATAAGTTAAGAATTATCACCCTTAGTAATAATAGGAGGACTATTTGGAACATTTCCCACCTCTTAAGTCTCATCAATGGCCCTTTTCTTAGCTCTAGTGATAGTTTAAACTACATTGTTTGAAGTACTAGAGTCACCAACCTTATTCAAATCCACATGGTCATCAATTTGCCAATTCATAAATTTTGTATTAGGCTTCGTTGTCCATTATGAACTTTGTCTTATTGTACCATAACCTCACTATTTTGAATTTCTTGAAGAGAATATTATTCTTGGGTCATTTGAGGCATCACCATAGATTTATTCACTAAGGCTTGATTTTGCATATCACTTGGATTAGATGGATACCAACTTGAATTTGGCATGATGTTGTTTTGTGTTGGTATAGGTATAATGACTTTAGATGAAGAAGAAGCATCTGGATCAACTATAGCAAGGGCTTATGTGATAGCTCATTGAGCTTGATATGAAGGTATTTACTCTCTAAAAGGTTGGTAAGTAGTTCTATTGTATCTGAAAGGCTGAAAGGTAGAATGATTAGGTGATTTGCAAGGCCTATTAGCCTAGTATTGTTACCTTTTTAGTTGAATAATTTCATTCCCAAAGGTTTGCAACAATCCCTAAAATTCTCAAATCTCACTTAATTGACTAGGAAGGGATGTAACTTGTGTTTGAAGGGATGGAATTAGAGATATTTATGGATCTTGAGGGGATTGAATTGGTTGAGTTTATATAAATATGGGCATAATAGGTCTAGGTGTCAACTTTCCATCCTGAATCAAACTATTTTTTGCTCTAATAGCCATTTCATATGCATTTGGTAGCATAGTACCACCCATAGACTGAATCATGACACTAATATCTAAATTTAGAGCTCTTAAGAAATATAAAAGGCATACTCTAGAGATGGTCTAATCATGAGAGGTATCCTAGTCCATGTCTTTTGAAAACCTAATATTAAAATTAGTCATGAACTCATGAGGAGACCTCTTAAAGGTTGTAAGTTATTCAACTAGGGATAAGTGATCAAAGTTATCATCAAATTGTCTACTAAAGGCTGAACCTAAGTTATCTTAGGAATTAATCGAGTTTATAAGAAGTTTTCTATACCACTATAATGCCTTTTCTTTAAAGTATGTAGCAATCAATCAGTTAAATATGCTCTCTTGATTAATATTATGGACAAAACAAAGGTTGGATACATCTTTTATGTGATAAATAGGTGTGGTTTGGTCTTACCCTAATAAATAAAGAATACTATTAAGAGATGAAGCTAGTATATCATCATACTAAGAAATATTCAATGGGATTCCTATTTTGAATGAGACAAACACCTGATTCTTAGGAACAAACATTTGGATAGTGGGGATTGAATTATCTTATATAATGGGATGATTAGGAGAATGAAAAATTTTCCTAGGATAAGGGTTTGTTCTTATGAATATTTTTATTTTATAATAGTGAGAAGGAAACTCAGTAAATTTAAAAGGAATACCTTTGCTTGAAGATCATGTGGTAACCTTTGACATGAAACTTATGTTGGCCTACTGCTAAGAATCCTCCAACCTAAAAGAATATTCTGGTTTAAAGATGATGAGTACCCTCTACTACTAAAAATTATTTTATCTAGCTCCAAACTTTAGCTATGCCAAGGAATATGTGTCCCCTACCTGGCATGCAAAAAATTATCATCAATCAGGAGTATTACCCTTGTGAGATTGTGTGTCACTTCTCACTTCTACTAAAATAATAAAATGTCTCCTAAGTGTGGGTGACTTTGAGGTGGATAAAATATCTAGATAGAGGGATGGTTCCCTTTATGCACTCACTAAATTTAATATTAATCCTACTAACTACTTAATTTTGACTAAGGAAAAGGGTGAATGGATAATACTTGCACTAAAATTGACCTAAAAACTTGAAATAAAGATGATGCACAAATGTTTATGACCACTTTTTCTTGAAATTAACACTCTTAGGAAGTAAAGGATCCTACACTCATTCTCTTCACTTTAGGTATATGTATTATACAATAGTGTTTCATACAAAGGACTTAATAACACTCACTCTTTGCATAGAAGGAATGAAAGATTGTTGATTTCACTTATAGGCTTGGACTGAGGCTAAACCTAAACACTTAGTATGACCTGTAGAAACTCAAATATGCTATAAGAAGGTACAAAACTAGACATTAATATAGGAAAGCTACTTATTCACAATTTTATATAAATGAAAATCACACATACACTTCACACAATAACCTAAAAATGGAGAAAACTAGCTTCTTATTTCTTCCAAAGGTGCAGTACAAAATTTTGACAAATTTTCATAATATCAAAATCAAAAAAATTATATGTCATTCTAAAAATTAGGGGAGACAAGATACCCCAAAATAAGGATGCCTCACATGGCATCATCCTTTTCAACTCCTACATACTAGTGCCTTCATTTTCTCATTATTTCCTCCTTCAAAGTGGCATAGGGGTAATGGAAGATTTGTCTTGAAAGCTTGAATAAGTCTTGAGCATTCATTTTTGGACTTGGACCCATACCATTTCCTATAGCTTTTGTTACATACCCTATATTCTCAGTTGCATGTCTTCCTTGGTGAATAAGTCACATCCTTGAAAATAGGTCTTCAAGTCTTCTTTAAATCTTCATTTGACACTTTCAATCTTGTCATTTGTGATATCTCTCCACTTGGATGGGGCTATTAGAATATCTTGAAGTCCCTTTGACATTTTTACCCTTGTTTGGCATAGGATGGAAACAATGTCTTACTAGGAATGATAGAGACCTTTTCAACCTTTGATATCTCCTTCAAACTAATCTCTAACTTTCTTCTACTCCCTATGTGATGTATAAGACAAGTGGTGGATTTGATAGAGCTTGTTAATAGTAATACATAATGCTTTAGTGATTTAACCACTTGAAATCTTCTCCCTCTAATATGGATTAGAAGTTTAAAATTTTAGTTTGCTTTTAATAAAAAAACTTTCCTACATGGATGGCCTCTATCCATCATATCAAACTTAAAACAAGTCACTTGACACCATCAAACACTCCAAAAGCCCTATTTTTTACCAAAACCTTGCATTTATCCTAATTCCTTGTAACCATCAAAATAGGTAAACATCATTATGTAGAAAAATGTAAAAATTATAATAAATAAATAAGAACATATTTGAGGACTGAGTTTGGCCTTACATATCTATGTTAAATTTGGTGACCCAAATCTAAAGTGTAAGTGCACTTATTAGCCCATTCCATTTTCATGTCAAACTAGGTCTCTATTAGCCCTTTAAACCTAGAAGATAAAGATATTGTTATAGAGGAATCCCACACATGTGATACCTCCTAAAATTTATTTATTCACTTTAATCAACATATTACCTTGATTCTTATCAAATTTTAAGGTATGAAACCTTATTAAAGTGGGCAAACCATGAAATGACCATTGGCAAGCTCCTTCTTCAATGGTACCTCCAGAATGCCTTTCAAGTACAAATTTGTATAAATAATTCCAAGGGAATATGAATTAATTTTTTGACATAATAATTTATAATAAAACCCAAGGAAAACTCTCCAATGATTATTTTGTGTTCAATTGCTCAAAAACTTGTATTTCACCTCAAAAACCCTAAAAATACAACATTTAGTACAATTCATACAATTATAGGTATATAAAAGTAAATTATGAGAACATAATTGGAGTTATAAATTATTTTAAAGAATTTTAAAGGTAATTTAAACTCATTTTATGTGCTTAAAATATCAAATGCTCTCAATTGGTCCAAACTGGTCTTCTAAGCAGACTGTTAATGTCTCAACTCCTTAACGATTGTTCATAAATGATAGTGACTTTCATGAACTTATTATTCCATGGTTTTCATGGGTATAAATATAATTAACTCCCCATAAGATAATTCCCCACCATGCAGATCTTCATTTAATATCTAAGCAAAATTTTGTGCTCCTCAAACTAGTATAATGCTTTTGGTGAAGTTAAGGAGAGAAAATGAGCTAGAAATGGCACTTTGGAATCTATTTTTGAGTTCAAACACCTAAATGAGGTTTGAAACATTAATTTTGACCCTATAAAATTTTATTATTCATCATTTATTCCATATATATCCTCTATAATATCTTTGACTGAGGCTTAGGGTTTGTGAATAAAATAATGCTCTTAACACTAGCTACTACATTCTTGCATTTTATCTATAATGAAGACATTTTTATGTCTTTGTGAAATTTTTGAGTTTATAATTCACTCTCTTATACCCATTTAAAACTTTAATTTTCTCTAAGGAATCCATTTGATCCCCTCTTAGGCCCAATTCATAATCAATAATCATCGTACATAAGCTGGTTGTAGATGTTCTTTTAGGTTTATTAACCCCTATGGAGAAGGTGAATGGAATGAATACCTTGAATAGGTATATTTAGACCTAATTTACCTATTATATTCCTTTGAATATGTTTCATTTTCAATCTCTATCTCTTAATCAAGTTATCTCTATGCATTTGATCGTAGTCTTGAATGTGTCATCTTGATTGTGTGATTGTGACTCTATAGTAGGCCTACTTCATTATTCTCTTCTAATAGTTTTATGTTAAATCTTAATGGAGATGTATTTCAGTATATTTTACAAGTATTAAAAGCATTTTTACCTTTCATTCACTTCAAAAACTTGCCTAAAATCCACATAAGGATGCCCAGGACTGTGGGTCTATTTATGTCTTATTCTTAGTGATTTTCCTCTATAAGAGAGGCCTACACACTTTTATGATCCCTAGAAAGTATTGTAAGATTTTTTTTTTTGTTTTTAATCTTTTAAAACTTCCTAAAAACCTTACATTCATCATAACATACATTTTTTCTCCTTTCAAAAAGCAAACAACCTATGTGTAGTCATTTAGGTATTTTGGTTGCAAGGTTGATATGGAAACATCTGAATATTGATCCTCTAGTGATTTTTAATGATGTTATAGGATGTCTCATGATTCACTAGAACTCTATTTAACCTCATTCTTGCAACAAATCTTGTCTATGACCTTTTTACCATATCGTGCCAATACTGTAGATGTGGCTCTGATGCCATTTGATGTGGCCTCAAACCACATGGATTAAAAAAATAAATACTCCTAAATTATCTCATAAATAACATAAAAATATAATAATAAACTATCAAAATTCATCTCATAAACAATCTCTCATTTCTCATTAATTCTCAGATAATTCTTCAATACATAGACTAGCTTCAACAAGTTATCTCTCAACTCAATAAATAACCTACCCACATGCCAAGGAGGCACAAAGTATTCTCTCTAAGACTAATATAAAATTTACCTACCTAAGCATGGAAATGATAAAAACATATATATAAATCTTAAGGAATCAGAGGAGACAAAACAACATGTAATTCCCCACACTTCACATGGAGGAGAATCATGAAGGAAGAATGGTCAGCATAGAATTTACTTCCCACATCCACTTGGGTGAATCACGATAAATAAAATGAGTAAAGACAAATAAATCCATGTCAAAATTCCTTTTGGGAGGAATAATGACCAAGGACAAAGGCTCCACCAAGGGAAATTATGCCACCCTTCACATGTGTTCACTATTGAGTGTATAGTAAAGGCTAGTCACATTTCAAAGGTCAAAAGAGAAGAGCATCTCCTTATACAAGGTTGGTCCACCACCATGTTCTCCATGTGCCTTCATATAATTATGCCCCATGCCACATATGAAATCAATAATAGTTTTGTGAAACCTCACCATGGTGAATAGTGTTCACCACATCATCACTGAATAGTGTTGTATGAATAGTGTTTTGTTGCCACATCATTCTCCTCTAGTTGAAAATAACTCAAATCCTATGGGTTGACATCATTGTATATATGGAATTTATTATAAAAATTTGTAGAATCACACCACTCTATTTTTTGGTAACGCAAGATTGCCCAATCCCTTGGATGCTCCTACATTAGACATCTAAGGTAATTAATGTGATCTCATTATCACATAAAGGGGGTGAGTGGTATAACCACCCTTTCGGTCACTTGATGTAATGACCTTGACATCCCCTTCCAATACACCATGTGCACCCAGAGAACGTTATTTTTCCATCTTCACTTCTATTTTTTATATACTAGCCCTAAAACCATCTTTCTCCTCTAAAATCTCATCCATATAGCAATGGATGTATATAAGAAATAAAATATACCACAAACACTCATGGGATCACACCATCCACAAACTAACTTCCTCCACCAATATTTTCTATCACACATATCATCAACCCATGTGAGCTCTATCATGCCACTAGCATTCCACCTCTACCAAAATCCCACTTAGATTTCTTCACTCATCATCCAACCACCTGTTGGATCATATTCCACATCACACACTATCACCACTTGCATCTCCTTTACCATGGCTGAAACAACATTCATTTTATCCTCTACATGAAACTCATCTTTTTTGAAATTTTATTCACTCTATTCTCCATCATCCTTCACAAAGATTTCTTCTTCTTCTCTTTCAATAAGAATCACCTCCATATCCTTTTCATCCATAGTTTCCTCCAAATAAGTTTGTAAATCTATATGTCTATAATTTTTATCTTCTTCCACATCCATCAATTCATTCCCATTATCACACAATAGGTCTTCAACATTAGGTTCAAAAATAATAACATATGAATCCTCCTTAATGAGGAATCCATCTCCCATAGGCTATTTACATGACAACACCATGTTTTAGATTAGGGGTAAAAGCAGGTTTTGAAGGGGCCCCGAAACCCTTTAACAACGAGCAAAAAGAGAGCTAAATAAGCCCACAGGCAACGCCTTAAAAACACTACTTAGAGGTAATAAACACAGACATAGAATTGTCCTGAAACCTAGAGATTCAGCCAAACAGGCCCAAAAAACAAAAGTCAGAAAGAACAACAAACAGAACACTAGCAAAATAAAACCAGAGATCAGTACCAATTTCTTAACCAAAAAAAAGGACCAAATTATTCATCCAGTTCCAAAATCAGCTTCTTGACTTCCTTTTCTTTCAAAGCAATTTCCTGAGTGGAAGCCTCCAGCAAGTCTCCTTTTTGTGTGTCTTTCTTTTTGGAGCTTTGCCTTGTCCTCTTGCAGGGGCCCTCTATTACTTTCGTCTCTTCATTGGCTCATTTCCCAATATTGATTGTGGCTGCACAGATGTTGGATGTAACTTCATCCATTTTCTTTCTTTTTTCCTTTATAAGCTCCTGGAGGTTGTTTTCATAAACTTTAAGCTTCACAGGGATCTCGCTTAACTGGTTTTCCATATCGTTTACTTTGTTCCAAACAGCTTCCATAGATTCTTCCAGTGTTTCCACTTTTTTCTTTAGATCAATGAACTCCCTACACAACCATGCATCTAATTGGGAAGAAGACTCAGCTTTACTGTTAGCCCAAATCAAAGGAATGTTTATTTGCTCATTCTGCTTCTTCCCTTTCCCGTCCTCAGCCTTTTCGTTTGGGCTATTTCTAGCTTCTTCGAAGAAGTCTTCTTGGCTCTTTAATTCCCACTCATTGGATCCTTCTTCAATGTCCATCTCCATGTTTTGAATATTTTCCTGGACTGGGATTTCCTTTTCATTCTTTGAAGTTGGGTCCTCACCAGAATCTTCCTGGACAGTGTCATCCTCCTTGTCTTTCTGATTATCCTCCTTCTCTTCTATTTTGGTTACAGAGTCCTCCTCAGTATTGTCTTTATCTTTTTCTTTTTCCTCAGGTCCTTCTTCCTCATTACGAGCATTGGTTTCCCAGCTCTCTGTTTCATCTTCTTCCACCAGTTTTTCCTCCACGGATTCTCCAAATCTCTCCCGACCCCTTTCTCCTACTGCATTCTGTGTATTAGGAATAGGGGTCTTAGTTTTACCTCTTCTGCTTTCATTTTCATCCTTTTTATTCCCTGTCAATTTGTTTTTCCCCTATTTGGGAAACTTTACCAGTGCCCTGCTCTTGCAATAGCCTTCAATGAGTAGGATAAGGCCTTCGTGAAGAATAGGGCGCAGTTCTTTCTTCTTATGAGCATAAAGGCTTTGTATTAGGGAGTAGCGAAGGTAGAATGGAAAAGAAAGACTTACCTTATGCCTGAAGTGGTTGAGGAAGACGAAGTGGAACTTATGCACTCGTTTACTTCTACCATCCAGTATGAAGTATTCCCTAATACAGCTTAGGACTTCCCTCCAAATCCCTTTTATCTGGTCCAGCTCATAAAAATCCCCATTTTTAACCATTTTCTGCTCCTCCTCGTCTGTTTTGGGGAATTTACAGAATGCTTCGTTCGATATGCTGGTTTGCTTTGAGAATTTGATTCCTACCATTGACAACCCTGTAACCTCGGCAAGAAAATCCTCAGTTAAATTGACAGTTACTCCATGCAGGGTGACCTTGTCGTCAGACCAATTTTTATAGAAGGCCGTCGTGATGTGCGGTTTGGAGCCATGAAGCCTTTCCATGTAACTCGTGACATTTCCTTTCTATAAAATTCTCCATACTTGATGTTTCTCTCTCCATTCTGCGCAACCATGTTATCTTCAAAGACAATCATCTTATTTTCTTCATTATTTTTAT
The DNA here is from genome assembly GCA_037957365.1 of Torreya grandis. Taxonomy (NCBI): domain Eukaryota; kingdom Viridiplantae; phylum Streptophyta; class Pinopsida; order Cupressales; family Taxaceae; genus Torreya; species Torreya grandis. The sequence continues at coordinate 340,053 of JARHVA010003738.1, forward strand.
GCAACTCTCCATAGTTACACTCTTCATTACTCCATGTGACTATCTCTATTTTCAAAAACTCCACTTTCACTCTTATGGAGTCTACCATCCCCCACAATAAATATTATTCAATGTCACAATCTTAAATTGTTTCTGGTAGCAATTCCAAAAACCTATCCCAAGTCTTCCATTTCTTCATCCATTCTCTCTTCAGTATCACATCCTCAACAAGATTCTCTCCATAGGAATCTTACTTCTTCTCTCACATTCTCTTCACAATCTCTTCCAAGGAATTAGAACTTGCTCTGATATCTATTGATGCATTTATTATGCTCCCTATGTCACTAGGGAATAAGGATAAAGCAAGAAACTTAATTTTGAGTCTTATAAGACTCATGTCTTGAGTTTTTAACATAATTACTACTAAAAATATAACAAATAGTAGAGATATGGTCACCACTTAGAAAGTCTACAAATAGAGCCTACTGTAAGGACATTAGATGTTATGTAGTGACACTAATTCTTGCTAATCTTTGTCAATTATTTAAATATTTGCCAATTATCACCTAAAATATTAAAAAAACAATGGATATTTACAAAATGAACTAAACTAGAGTGAATCATGGGTGAATCCAAGAATGAGCAGGGTAGTGCAAAAAAGATGTGTTTAAGATGATCAAAGATAATAATTTTGATAATTTTAAGATAAAAACACATGAAAATAACATCTAATAACCCTATCATATTTCTAAAATTTAAATAAATATATTTAAAGATTCAAAGGAAAGGAATGCACATATTTAACAACATCCTTTGCATAAAATTGCTCACTCACAATAAACTGCATAGCACATTTAGTTGTAAATGAGAAGAAAATAGAGAAAGCATACTATTAAATTTGTTATCCTAGCATTAAGCTCAAATTAATATATGCATATATAAAATTTAATCACCCAATTAACTTGAAAAAAAATTGAACATGTAGAAGTGTGAGAATTCAAAAATCATAGAACATCACAAAAGAACACTACAAATAGACTCTCGAATTATTTGGCTATTCTATGTTAATTCTAATAACAAATATTTTTTTATTTATAAATGAGAGGGAAACCCCTATTTATAGGCTCAAAATTTCCCAAGGAAAGTTCAATTTGGGCCCGCAAAAGGTGCCCAAATAAAACCAAGTGACTTAAAATTGCCATATTACAATAGAATATTTTACACTTGAATTTACAATATAAAATAGAATATCCTAAGGGCCTAGAGGTGGCTACTACAATGCTTGATATTTCTTCATCTTAGTTCTCCCTATCTTGTAAGGAGTCTTGTGGGGGATTTTCTTCTTTTTTCTCTTGAATATGCCATCAACTCCATGGAGTAGTTGATAGGCCATCTCCTCCTCTACTAACTTTATTGGCACATATCTCGATAGTCTGAGGGGAGCCACCAATATCCCTTCCATTAGAATGACTGTGCAATCAAGGTAGATCTAGAAGCTACACATTTATTTCAATGTTTGTCTAAATTTTTTGGAAAATCTTGGCATGTCACACTTGATGACTGATCTATACACAAGAGAGTAGAAATTTTCAACAATTATCTTGATATTATGCTTGAAGTGGTGAATGTGCATTACTGAGAATAATTGGGGCACAACTTCTAACCACTTAGGGGACCATGTATTTGGACCTAATTTCATAGTTATTTAGATCACATTCAACAAATAGCACATCATGTAAAATGGATCCCCATTCTTGTAAGTGTTATTCATAGCATTGACTAGTTTTTCACAAATAATATCCCCAAGTGGGAGAATTTGTTGATCCCCCAAGATTAGTTGAAGTAGTGGAATAGTCCTTATATTTTCATAACCAATATGTGCATTGCCAAACACTTTGTTCAATAAATCTATACCAATCCTTACCCCTTTCCTGAATTGTTGGATAGGTAAGTCCCCTTGTTCATTCATGAAGATAACTCCCTTTAGGTCAGTCACTCACGATGCCAGGACTTTGTCTAGAGAGTGTGCCTCATATCAGTTGTTGATGATGCTCTAGTTGTATTCTAGCTATGGCAAGGGTAGGTCATAGTATTTTTCAAAACTTGTTCTAGTGATGAAATAAATAAAGAGCCCTTGGTTTATGGATTTGAGCAATTCATCTTCAAATTTTGACATGCTAAAGATGTCATATACCAGGTCAATGCATGGCATGACCTATAGTTTTATTGCAAATTTGTGGAGGCATCCATCTTATATTTTCAAGATGTATAAAATGATTTGAATGATATGGGGCATGGTTTTAGAATCATCAAGATCCCTAGTTCCTTCAACATTATAATCGACACTATAGTAATGCATATCCCCTATGTTTATGGCTTTAGGGATGAATTCTATGTTTTTCAAACATGATTGAATTGCTATACTAGAAAAGAAAATCATCATTTCCAATTGTAATGCTATTACCTAGATTTGAGGGTCCTACTAGTGTCATTTCCATAATGTTTTGGGTAGAAAATAACATCCTATTGTACTTCTTTATAACTATCAAGCTCTAATAATGGCGATCAGGGTGTAGTCTGTAAATAGATCAAGCTTTATTGGAATTTGAAAGCACATATAGTAGAGAGAGCAAGCATGTATGAAAATTTAGGTAGCCAATAGCTGATTTGAGTAGCCTTTTGAATATTTCTTTGATTAATGTAAGGTTTTATGGAGATTCTGGTTCACGTCACATTAATGGTGAGCTTGTCACCTTTTCATTAAAAACACTTTCAACTATTGATTTTGACATTTAATTGCTTAAGAATTAAAAATTAATGCTAATTTGCCTTTGATTTGCCATCAATTTTAGCTTTAAAGCTAAAGGTTACCACCTTTTAAAATGTTTCATGCCACCTTGGTTCCATAAGGGTGCCTACTAGGCATTAATATAACTAGGATGCTTAGTTGGCTAAAATATAAACATGTAACACCTTTTGATCACACTCAAGCTCTTAGGGTACAAATTAGTGAGATGAGTCATTTGCACTACACCATGTAGCATCCCTCTAGTCATTGATATCTCTTGGGTGGGGTCCTTTTGATTTTGGTTGGTCACAGGAGTGCCATGTATTTCTCTCAAAAGCAATTAGAGTTTTTTCTTTATTAGGTGTCACCTTTGGAAGGATTATAGATAGCTTTCAACAACTTTTTGTTAATCATATGGCTTAGGTGGAGCCACACATCACTCTCAGGGTGACTTTGTTAATATTGGTATGAAACTTCATGGGAATGATAAGTGACTTCATTGTGTGGGCTCAAGCTAGATATGCATCCCTCTCAGAGGTGATCTAATGGGTCTTGGATAAATTTAGTATGAGGATGACACATGGAATCATCACATGGGTCTAGAGGGGACATGAATCTTTCTCATAGGATTTTATTCATTCTTCTGCCACTTATCATTCTTGGGAGGAGCCTTAGAAAATTATATACCATCAAACCTTGATTAGATGGCTCAGATGCATCCACCCATCTTCCTTAGAGATATTATGAGCTTTGGATTGGATCTGATGCAAATTTGAAACTTGTCAATCTTGACTGAATCTAGAGGGAACACATGTCACTTTATAAGACTACTTTAGTTTGTATGGTCATACTTGAGACATGTGGGGGCCTCTTGTAGGCTTCTAGACTATAGTGGGATGCATTGCAACTTTATATTGAATGGGTTTACTTGTAGTAACAAGATATTGACACATAGGCTATGGATTTGAATCCAGATGGCTAACTCCCTATCAATATTTTTGGGATGACACCACGTGGCTTATGGGTTTCATAGATTTATTCCAAATGTCTAGTGTGGGGTGCATTTTTTTGGGCCAATGGCACAGTTTGAGGTTATGACAGAAAGAAGTATGCCTTAGATGAGTTTCATGATGATGCATGGTATGCTTAGGAGTGAGTGTTCCTTTTATAAGATATTTTATAATTTGATGTCCTACAAAGAATCTCAAACTATTACTTTTAAGTTGACATCTTGTGAAGCCAATTGAGAGACCAAGTTAAACTTTTGGAAATGTCAAATGCCCATCACAAACAAATTAAAATAATTTCTAAGAAAACTTTGAAAGTAAATGATTTAAATAAAATACAAGGTTAGTCTAGTAAGATTCGGTGAGGCTTATGGCTCTCATGCTGACTGGAAAACTAGGAAGAATCTCCTTGGTGAAGGCATATCTACACATTTTGCAGCATCTATGGTTAATAATCCATTATTGAATAGAGCTTTAAAGGAAACTTGAAGTAACCTAAATATTTCTAAGTATTACTCCTTACTTAAAAATATATTATTGATCAAATATTTCTATGAAGTATTAAAACAATTCTTTTATGCAACAAAATGTCTTGTCAAGCTTGGTATTTTAGGTATTCTGGAAAATTAAGAAAAGAGGGTCCCCATTCTAGAAATAGGGGTAGTTGAGAATCGATAAATGGAGACCTCTGTGGGGGACATTATAAAATATTAGAATCTATATTTCCTATTTAAATATGAATAAAAAATTAGTCATCTACTAGAATTTCCAGTCAATATCAAAACTAATTTTTAGGACTAAATGAAAGCTCACAAGCTATAAATAGAGTTTTAATCTTGTAGGCAATGATATTATATGTGTGCTTTGAAGTTTATTAAACATTGCCATTGGGTTCATAAATGATACCTTTTGAGCTTCAGGACATCTAACATGAAATGACTTAAGCATTCTTTATATTTTATATAATAATGCATTGCTAAGTTAGGGATGGATTGGGCATTGCTCTGCAACCAGCCAGGTGTCTATAACCCTGACAAATATACCTTTATCTTCACTCCAAGCCTTGATATACTATTAGACAAGAATCCATAGTACCAATAGAGATTGCCTAAATCACCATTCATAGAATATGAAGTAGTTTATGATTTCACTTCATTGGTATATCATATTTTTTGTCTTTTTTTTAATACCTACATTTAGAACTAGAATGGTTGGGAACCAGAATTAGTCAGGTGTAAGGATTGTGTCAAGACATAGTTTAAATTTTATTCACTCTCATATAGAAAGTTCTACCTAGGTAATTTATTTAGTGAATTTGAGTGATAATATGATGGTTCACATATATTCAAACTCTTGTTCAAGAAAATGTTTAATCATTTGAACCATATTACAGTCTTAAAATAACATAGGATTTTCATCAGAAGACTAACTTTTAACTCAATTTGCCTATATTTTATAAATTAGAACAATGTTAAAGGCTTACAAACTTTGGACTACCAATGCTTAAGGTCAACAATCCCTTATTCCCATTTTAGGACCAGGTTAACACAAACTGAGCCAATGAATTCTTGTCTAGATGACTTATTACTAAACTAGAGCACATGATATAAAAAAAACACACAACAGGAAAGTAAAACAAGAAAGGGAAAAATGGAAAAGCAAAGCAAGAAAACAAAGTAGAAAGTAAGAAAGGACATAACAAAAAATCAAACTATTCTACTCCTACCTACTCTAATTCTAAACGTAACTTACTATCCTTCTTTAATATGGTATAGAGCGATAGAGAAGTAATGCTTTATGTATTACCCATTACTGGTAAGTTTAAGTCATTCCATTGCAAGTCTTTGAATCTGAATGTATTTTAACCAAGTATCCTTACTACTTGATAGGGTCTAGTCCAGAGAGGATTTATCTTATCATGTTGTCCTTTTTTCTCATGTATCTTGTCCCACAGTAGGACTAATTACAAGATTCATAATGCTTTAATTTTGACTCACTTATTGAACCATATTTTCATAACACCCTGATGCTTGCTAAAAAAATTCAATGTTTCATCTCTATCATCCTCCATTTGGATGATGTTTAGTATCTTGCACTACACTCTTTCATCATCTTCCATGTACTCAATCATGAACTCATAGGTGGGTAGCCTCAATGTGATGGTAAATATAGGTTTTTGTCCATAAACTAGTAGGAATGTGGATGCCTTGAGCACCTGTTTGTATCTGTTTCTATCTATCCATAGAGCAAAATTCAATAAAGATTACCATTCTCTTGGTTTCCTTTTTTTGGCTTATTAATGGCATTCATCAAATTTTTGTTAGTAGATTCTACAACTCCATTACCCTAAGGGTAATAATTTGAAGTAGACTTGATTATTATTTGATTGTCATATGCCCATTTAGTGAATTTTACTAATGTAAATGTTGGTCCATTATCACATATTAGGGACATGGGTGTCCCAAATCGAGTGATAATATTCTCTTTTAGTAACTTGATGACATCAATTGTTTTACTATCCTTGGTGGCCATTGCTTCAGTATACCTTATGCAATAGTCTATGGTAGTGAGTACAAATTTATGTCCCACTAAGTATTTTAGGTTGATAATTCCTATAAAGTTGATAACCCATCATAAAAATGGTTTTGCCTTGATTACTAGTTGCAAAGGCATGGTTGCCTTTACTTCCCTTCGATTGAATACTTGATATTAATGGTAGGTTTTCACATGGGCATGTGCATCTTTGAAGATTATCAGCCAATAATAAATATCCCTTAATATCTTATGTGTTGTGGTGTACCCTAAGAGGTGACCACTTCCCAATATATCATGGAAGTTATCCATGATCTCTATGGCTTTAGCTTTGTAAATACATCTAAGATAGTTTCATTTGTAGTTATTCTTATAGAGTACCCTTATTTTGATCATAAAGTGAGATGATCTCAACTTGAGGGTTCTTTTTGTTTTCTTTTGAGGTGTAAGGGACACACTCCATGCAACAAGTAATTAACAATGTCTTTGTACCAATCTCTACTAGGTACTTGACTTAGTTTGACCTACAAAACATCAATATGAGGATCAGTGTTTATAATGAGTTGGATTAGACCTTGATCCCTAACTAATTTATCATATTTTATCTCTAAATCATATTCTTAAATTTTGGTCATCCACTTCCCTCTTCTTTTTCTGAGTTCATTATATTCCAGCATTAACTTAACAGATGGATCAAACACTATAGCATATGTCTTGTTCCTCAGGATGTAGTGTATGATATTTTTGATAGCCTTTATCAATATGTGTGCTTGCTTATATAAAATAGGATAATTCATCTTGTCATTCTCCAGTTTGGTGCTCATGAAGGATATGGGGTGCTCTTTATCATCTTATTTTTGTGTTAAGACAATAACAATAGTATGATCAGAAGCAAAAGACTATAGATAGAAATATTTATTAAAATAAGGACTTATTAGGACATGAGCTCAAACAATAGCATCCTTAATGTCTTGAAATGCCTTCTTTTATTCATCCATCCATTCTATCTTGGCATCTTTCTTAGTATGGCTTTGAGTGGTCTCACAATCTCTGCAAAACTATAAATAAAATTTCTCACAAAATTAATTTTACCAAAGAAAGATTTTAACTTTGTTTTGCTATTAGTAACTTATACCCTTGAAATTGCATTGATGCTATCAAGGATGATGGTCATACCTTCTTGGGTGATTATATATCCTAAGATTTTAACTTCAGTCACACATAAGATGATTTTATTGGGGTTTAAGGAAATGTCATACCTTTTACACTTATCCAATACTTGTTGTAAATGCATCATGTGATATTCCTTAATTTTATAAAAAATGGTTAGATCATCCATGTAAATAATAATGCATTTACCTATTAATCCATGGAATGCATGGTCCATTTCTCACTAGAAAGTTTCTTCTATGTTGATTAGTCTGAAAGGCCTTTGCTTGTAGGCAAATTTTCCCCACTTAGTGGTGAAGGAAGTATTCATTCTATCACTCTTGTTTACCTAGACTTGGTTGAAGCCTAAATATCCATCTAGGAATGACATCATTTTAGATCCACTTACTAACTATATGACTTCATCCAAATATGGTAAAGGGTAGCTATCCTTCTTGAAATATCTATTTAAATTCTATAAATTGACACAAAGTCAAATTTATCCATTCTTATTCTAGACTAGCACAAGATTGGTAACCCATGTTGAGTGTTGTATAAAAAAGGTTATTTTATTGATTAATTTCTTCACTTCTTTGTTAATCAGTGGTTTCAAAATTGGATTCACTAGTCACTTATTTTAACAAGATGGTGTGAGTAATGACACTAGTATCAAAGATCTTGAGGTCATAATAGGACCAAGTGATGATGTCCTTGAACCTATTCATAAGGATGGATACTTTCTTCAACTCCTCATTGGTGCACACTAGACCAATGTTAACATTCTACTCATTCCCAGGATCTCCCACATTTACTTACTTGTAATCTTTCCTACTTACTTTGGGCTACTTAGTTTAATTTCTTTGCTTATCTGGGTTGAACATCCTCTCCAAGGAAATCATTCCTTTAGGGATTTGATTCTCTTTAAGTAGGATTACCCCATATTCATTAGCCTTCAAATCTTGTACATGATTTTCATCTCGTTCATTAGTGATATGGGATTTAAATACACTAGCATTACACATAAAATCAATTATCTATTGGACATCATAAAAAATTTGGAAGTGATTGATGTTATATGGTATACAGGGGCATGAAATTATCTCCACAGTGAATTCCTAAAAATTCAAAGCCTCCAGAGGCACCAAGTTTTCTATCACTATTCAACAGCATTTGCCAGCTGGTTCTATTCCCTAGGCAAGGAAATAATATTGAATGAGTCAATATACTCAATTAGATCCCAAGATTTAAATTTATATTTTCTTAAACTAGAAAATTTTCACTGATATTTGTATCTAATTTGGTTAACCACTAAGTTAGAATCACCATAGACTAGTAGTTATTTAACCTTATGTTTAATTGTAAACTAAAGTCCTTAAATAAGAGCTTCATATTCTATTAAATTATTAGTACAAGAGAATTGTAGTCTATAAGAGACTAAATATTTCCTTCCTTCAAGATTTTTTAGAATTATTCTCATGCCTAAACATTATTTGGCTCGTACACCATCGAAGTGCAATGTCTTAGGGCCTTTGTTTTATCCCTCTTCGATCTTTTCACCTACAATAATATCAATGATTTCTAGAGTATAAACACATAAGTTAGAGGATTTTTAGTTCACTTTCTAATTTTTTGCATTGTATTCTATGATTATGTATTTCATCTTGGGTTCCCAGTTAATCTTGATCTAGTTCGGGATCCCTCACCAAGATAGCCACATGTGAGAACAATCCATGGACATGTATCCATTTAAATATGTAGTCCAATCATGAATAAGTAGAAACCCATAATATTTAGGCATGTTAATAACATAAATGTTGATGACCTATTGTATTTGAGGCTCATGAGCTATTTGCATATGGATGTTAAACATTTCACCTATTACCTTCACTCTTGACTTGTCTAAATGTACCACCACCTTCTTAGATTTAACTAGGTTTAACCTCATTTTTTTACAAATTCCTAGAGGCATAATGTTATTTGGAGAACCAAAATCAAGTAATAAATTATGGAGATTCTTACCAAAAATTACAATAATTAACAGGAATAGTGGAACCTCATGTTTGCTCTTACACATTACTACATTGGCATGAGCTTGCTTAGCTTTGCCAGAGCTAGGATTGTTATTAAGTGATTTCAAAAGAAAATCACATTGTTCAATTATTTGTGTGAGATCATGCAACATTATGTTTGTATTTATATTATTCATTTCTTCCATTATGTTGTATCCACCCTTTGATGTTGTGTAGGAAGCCTCTATTACTGGCTGAATATCCTTACCTTTGGGGTGTGGGGGATTAATGTCTATCCTACTATTAGAGGGTGTATATGGCTTATCATGGGGAGTGGAGGTTATTAGGGTTGGATTTTGTCCTTTGTTTCTCAAGGCATAGTTGATTCATTAGTACTATTTGAAAACATGCAGCGCCTTGACATTATCTTCAGGTTCATTCTCATCTTGGTTGGCAAAGTCATAAGTATCAACCATGAAGACTAATTCAAGTGCTCTAGAAACATCATTAGAGTTATTAGAGCCTTTATTATTACCTTTATTAGTGGTATTCCCATTGAATCCCTCCATTTGGCCCTGGATGGCTTCAAATGCATGGCAGAACTCAATACTATCAAGTTCTCCATGTTTATCTATATTGTGCACTTGGTACTAGTTAAGCAAGGCCATCTCACAAATATTTGTCTTAGGTAATTTTCTCAAATGGGGTTCACTATTGTTTTTAAAACTATTTAAATGTTTGTTATATCTTTGGAAATTATAATTTATGTTGGAACTCTCACTAATGTTTTCCATTTGTTTCTTAAGATCCAAGAAATCATTAGCGAGTTTTTGAATAGTTATTTCTATTGAGTCTAACTCTCAGTTTAGAGGTTCTAGGTTCATACTTTGGGTGGTATCATGGACATTGGTGTTGTTTACAGGCACCATTGCTTGATTATTCTAGATATGTACCTCGGTATTTTCTTGGTTGAAGAATCCAAGCTACTAGTTAGGTATAACATGACTTGAAGGAAATTGGTTGAGTACTGGTAATTGGTTTAATCCAAGTTGGTTTTAATTCATGTTAGGGATGACATTTAGAGAAGGCATATTTGGATCAAAGTTTGGTATAGGAAAAGCAAGATGCTCTTATGGATGCATTTGCTCATCAATATATATAGCCTCAACATAGGCTAAAGGCAACACTTCAATACCCACATCTCTTCTAAGGAAGATGACTGTCATTGGGTCGAAATCATTCTTTTATATTTATAAGGCAAAATCATCTGTAGGATTATATGGTGGGGATGTCAGGATGTACATATTTTGGAACCTAGTGTTGAACATTTTGATTGGCTTTGTTGGGTCCCTTTTGAGGGTGATAAACTATTGGTATACAAATCCTAGACTAACTACACTTCCAAACTGTAGACACCTAAATATGGCCACCAATGCCTTCATATTTCACTTTAGACCAATTCTTTCCAATCATTGAATATCTAGCCCAAAAATTTCTATTAGTCTCAAATTTGGCTTCATAACCTTGCATTAAATCAATTTGGCCTATTAAATCAATTAAATAAGGCAAATACACACATTGAATTAATCAAAATCAAATAAATGACCAAATACCTAAAAAAATTTAATTAACTTGCACATCCTAATCAAAATCAATTAGAAAGTTAAATTAATTTCAAATCTTAATTGAGTTCATCCATGAGCTAATAAATCAATTACTAAAAGGGAAATTCAAGAGCATCTTACCTTTTTGAGTTGTCTCATATGTAAAATATCTAAAAAAATATTTTAAGGATATGCCAAACTCAACCAAAGTTAGTAAACTCAACCGTGATTGTGAGTTGTCCCTTTTGAAAAATATTTAAATAGAATATCCTAGGAATATGCCAAACTCAATCAAGCTTAATAAACTCAACCATGGTCAGATTTGACCTATTTCAAGGGATTTGAAATCCTATAAAAGCAAGCTTAGATCTCTTCATTTGAGGATCTAAATAAATTTAGAGTTATAATGCAATAATATATTGATGAAGCTAAAATCATAGTGTTATAATGTTGAAATTGAGCCAAGCCATCAATCAAGCCAAACATTCAACAATGGTGCATAGAGGAGATGATGTTAGCCATATGTCATTGATGAAAAATTCTTATGCATAATCCGAGCAATCCAAATGAAAAAATCATTTGGAGCTTTCAAGGAAGGTAAATATTGTTCTTCTTTGCATTTTAGTTGGGTTTTCAATTGTTATTTGTTCATTAAGCTCCCCTTAAGATCTAGGCCTAGAGATGTTATGCTAGTGTGTTTATTTTATTTTGAAACTAAGCCAATAATAATCATCCTCTTTGTTTCAAATTATTTGATCATAAATGGCACTCCCGGTGGGACTATCTTCATGAGAGCGCAACCCACAAACTTTTTTGTATTTCATAGTTTTAATTATTTTGTTGTTGTTTTTGCTTTGAGTAAAAATGGCCAATAAAGAATTCATAAATTTTTATTTAATTAACATTTTTTTATAATTTTTTTAATGAATATATAAAAATATTTCATTGATATTCTCTAAAAATTTCATTAAAAAAATCTTTATATTTTAGAATTTGTAGTTATTTTAGTGACTATAACTTTTTGTTTTTTAATTTTTTGGTAAAAAATGGTTATCACAGAGATCATAAAGTTTTTTAATTATTTTTTTTTACTTTAATTTTTTCATATAAGTATATATTAGACCTATAAATAACCTCCAAAAATTTTGTGGCAAATAGATGTGTATTTTAAAATTTATAGCTAAATTACTAACTATAGGTTTTTATGATTTTTATGTTCGATTTTCTTTTTTTTTTACCTTCTAAATTATTTCCATGTTTCATAAGTTTATTTTATTTAATTTAAGGTTTTTTTTAATTTTTATTTTTATATTTTTATAACCTTTACCTAGCCTAACATGTTTATTTTTTGGGGGTTTTACCTTTGGGTTGACAGATTTAACCCTTCAAAGTTGCTTGTCTCATTTGATAAATAAGCTTCCAGGCTAAATGAAGTTCTAGCCATTTCTTTGTAGGACCTATTTGGAGAAAACCATTTCAATATAAATTATTCTTTTCATACTTCATTTGGATGTCTAAAATATACTAGGAATCCTTCATTTTGGTGTTTAAATAAACTTTTGAGGGTGTTTTATTGGTTAAGTTTTTGTGGTTTCTTTCAAAGTTCACAACTTAAAGCCAAGGGGCTAAAAGAACACCACTACACATTTTTTTAGTGCTATAAAATTGAATATACTTCAAAGTTTTTTTGCAATTTATTTTCATTATTTATTTATTCTAATATTTTTTGAGTAAATAGGGAGTTGTGTGTGTATGCTCTCCCATCGATCCCCTTTAGGAAACTTTTAGGATCAAAAGCATCAACTTCTTTTTGGGTGGTTTGCAATTATTTCCATTTTCATAACTTAAATCCAAGGGGATAGTAATGAATCTAATCAAACACATTCAATTTGGTGTAATGAAATTAACTTCACTTTCATTATTTACAAACTTGCTTGTTGATTATGTGTTTTTGTGAATAGAGACGTACATGTATGCTCTCTCATCCATCCCCTTTAGAGAAATTTTGAGATCAAAAGCACCATCTCATCACACTTTGAGCCTATTCTAAGGCATGAAAATAATTTCATTTAAATCCCTCCCTAAAAATTCATAATAATATTGGGTGATCTTGAGGCGACCATAAAGTCTTTCTATTGTGTCATTTATTTATGCATCTTGGCTTGTGAGGGGGATTTCATTACCTCCCATGAGTTCTTTAGGGAAGCTTTGACCCAGGGTTTCATCTCCCAACAATGACTTCAACCAATCCCACTAGGATCAGAGGTTTGAGTGGTTAAACCACCTTCTAGCATTGAAGTTACACACATGACGTATTTATACATTGGACATCACACTACACTAAGCAAGCGATGGATGTAGTGGTTACAAAAAGGGAAAGACCTTTTTGTAACAAGCCAAGTGCCATAGACACCAAATTAAAGTGTGTTTCTTTTGCATCATTTGGCATGAAATTCATTATGTAATTGATCCATCTAGAATGTTTGGAAAATAATTAGTTTAGTCAACCCCATATTGTCATACCCTTGCTAGGATTTGGATTATTATACTTAGTATATTATGGTCTTTTTTGCTTGGTGTGTTAGACTAAAAATTTTATTGTTCAAACCATGTAATTTAACAAGTCATGTGTCCACATCACTCCATTGTTTGAGGAGGCATTATGTTGTTTGTATGACATTTTGATTTAACTTAACAAACATTCTCTTTTTGTTTCAAAACATTAAGAGTAGCACTTGATTGAGGAGGGTACCATTATGCCACCTAAATCATTTAAAAATCTTATGCCTTTGAAGTCTTGAAACATAAACCATTTATCACGTCATCTTTTGAGAGCACTAACACCGTTAGGCTACCTATTTTATTTCAAAAAACTTGTCTTGTTTCATCTAGTGTTTTCATTATCATTTATTTTTAACTAATCACTTGAGCCTTGTTGAATCTTGGATTATCATGGTCACACTTTTCAATTCTTTCTAGCTCTTTGTCATCAAATTTATAGTTTATCCTTAGTTGAGTCCTTGATTAACTATTACAAGTTCAAATTGAAATATTGGTTGATTTCAGTTTAGACCTCCATTGTTGGGGTTGATACCTAGATCTTCCTCTTTTGGATTATATAACTTGGGTTAATTTATCACTCAAATTTGGAAAATTATATATTTATGTGCTTTTATTTTGGTTAAATCAGTTTATCTTCAAACATTTCTTGTTTAGCATCTTATACCAATTAGATCATATTTTGCCTAGAGTCATGTACCTTGTCTATGTTAAAATGTTCCAAGTTTGTTAGATTAATCAATCATCCTTTTTAAGTTTATATTTTGCCACTGTTTGGCCATTAGTCCTCACATATCCTGTTTGAGCCTAGATTTTGACTCCACATTTGGACAATATACCTAGCAACTTTTCCCTTTAGTAGCTTAGACCTACTTGGAACATATTTCAACATTAGAGTTTGGTAGTTTTATTTTTAGGTAATTTTGAATGACCTTTGCATGTATCAGACAATTAGCATTTATTTTTTGATGATACATTATTTTTATCAAGTCTTTACATAGAATTTTTGGAGATTCAGCTCCACCTTTGACCAAGCTAGATCACATTTGAACCCTTTATCTTTCCAAAAGGCATAGCTTTTCTAGAGTTTATGGAACCTTAATCCATTCTCTTGTTGTGAAATATTTATTATTTAATTTGAACATGGCTAACTATACATGTAGTGGAGCTATGTAAAATTTTGGATATGGAAGTCCTTTCACACAAGGGGACTTTATGGAAAAGCCTACTGAAGACAATGTCATTTGGGAAATAGATTCTTATCCACCTAAAAATATTCAAATAGGGGGACAAATTCAAGATCTTTTGGCCAACTATTTGGTTAGTACACCTCCATATATAGAGCAAGATCAAGAGATAATGACCCAATACTTATCTATCATACCATCAATTTCAAAAATTACTCAACAACAAACTTATCACATCATAAAACCATTAATGTATGATCCCAATAGAACTATAGAGGTAGGGTATGAAAACTTATAAAATATAGAAAGAGATCCTTCCAAAATGTTTTATAATCAAACTCATGGACAGTTCTCTTCTAGCAATCCTAATTCCATTGTACCAATACCATATCAAAACCCCCATGTGATTATCCCACAAAGAGGTCCCATGGATGACCAATTAGATCAAATGAATCAAGCATACCAGACATATCTCAATTTAGTGCATAACTTCACTAATATGGCCTTGTCAAATGCACCTCTTATTAATCTAACTCCTCAAAGAGAAGTTTTAATGGAGCTGACAGGTCAAGATAATAAGGGTTTAGACCCATTTATGCAAAACACTTCAGTAGAAACCATGTTCAATACACCAATTATAGAGGAAATATCTTCAGTGTCTATCCATGATACTAAGCAAAACATAGGGGATAATGTGTAAGCAATGTCTAATTTAAACCAAATGGTGTTGGCACACAAATAATCATTCCAAAATAAAACATGCCTTTAGTTAGTACCGTTAATGGTTTTCAAAATAAAGGACTAAGAACTTCTATGTCCCAACCTCAACCAACTACTTCTAATCTTCAACTAATTGCTTGTTCAAGTGTACAACCAATAGGATTAAGTAGCTAGCCAACAAGCATTTCCACACCATAACAAAACATGTCAAATCCTACTCTTCCCCAAAATGTGAGGAGTAGTATTCCACAACAACAAGCACAATCAAGTATCTTAATGCAACAGAGGTTGAATACATTACCACATCAGTAGGGGGAAACTAATGTTCTACCTCACAGGGTAGTGGTGAACATACCTCTTCCTTCACAGGCCAATATACCAATCCAAAATCAAATGATGTCTAATCAATAATGTATTCATATTAGTCAACACTAGATATAAACTATCTAACATGCATCCACTTCTCAATAGGTATTCGCATAATAAAGAGGTTCCAATGTTCCTCAAGTACCTTCTAAGTAGTAATTGCCTTTTGTGCAGAATGTACCATATGTTCAAAGATAGGGTCTTAGCTCAAAATTTACCACTCAGCATCAAGGTTTGAATAGTCAACAATAAGTCCCTATTCAACCACAATAGGCATAATATGATTATATCCCTCCATCATAGTCCCAATATCCACAAAATTAGTCATACATATCCAACCCCAACCAAAATATCACATTTCCATAGGTATAGTTTTAATAATTGCACCCTAATCCATGATGCGCATTCTTAGACCATTCCCTAGCCAATCCAACCTACTCCAGTAAATCCCTCCATCATATCCTAGTCCAAGTCATCCACTTGTGAATGCCCAACCATCAACCTAGGTCAATATTCCAACAAGTTTCCTTGAGAAATAATTACAACAAATGAAGGATGCAATTTCTACCATCCAAGCTGGGAAATAGGTTAAAAAGTTCAAATTAGATGATGTGTTTTCATATCTTTATAACATGGAGTAATTAAAAATTTCATTTCCTTTAGGATATGAGCCACCCAAGTTTGATAAATACAATGGGAAAGGTGATCCCAAAGCACATCTAATAGAGTTTTTTGTTGCATGTCAGCTAGTGGCATATAGTGAAATTTATTTGTTGTTGTTGTTGTTGTTGTTTCTAAGGAGTTTAGCTAGATAGGCCTTAGAATGGCTTTTGAAACTACCAAAGAACTCAGTTTCTAACTTTGATGATCTATCATATAAGTTTGTGCAACACTTCTCATATAATCTTGAGTGTGATATTTCATTGGTTGACTTAATGCAAGTAAGGTAAAAACTAGGTGAAAGCTTCACAAATTATCTACAATGATGGAGAGCTCTTGCTAGCCACTTTACCCATAGTCTACCAGACAAGTAACTAACAGCTATGTTTACCAAAAATCTACATAGTGAAATACCCTACTATCTAGAGTTACAATATGCACATACATTCAAAGAGATCATCGATAAAGCTTTAGTGATCAAAAGATCCCTTATTAACAAAGGGATCATAAAACTAAACTCAACTAATCAGAATAATGGCCAAAACCAAAATTAGACCAATAATCAACATCAAAATCCAAACCAAGTGCAAGCATCGCAACTAGCACCAATCCGTACAGACCAATAATAATAATAGTTCAAAATAATTTAACCATAATAATAATGTTGTTGGGAATGGAATAATAGAGTCATGCCATGTCCAAATGGTACAAACAAAATCTACTCAACCAGCACCACCTTTTCATATTGCTCCTACCCAATAATCTCTTCCATAGCTGCAACATGTACAACAAGCACAACTTAAGCCAACACAATAAATACAACAATTACAGAAGCCTTTGACTTTGTAAAACCCACCTCCTCCAAGGAGAAACCCACATACTTGTCATCCTTTTACCAAACTTGGATAACCCATTGAAGAAGTCTTTTGAAAGCTCATAATAGCTAACTTAATCATATACCCTATTCTAAAAGAGCAATATCATGAAGGTACAAACATGCCAGACTGGTACAAGCCAAAACAATTTTGTGAGTTTTATAGGGTTAAAGGCCATAATTTGTTACATTGTGTACAAATCAAACATGTCATCTAAAATATTTTGGAGAATGGTGAGATCACATTGGATAATGGAGCTTTCACATCTAATCAAAATCTTGGCACCTATCAGAACCCATTTCCTTAACATAATAATCAGTGAGTGCAACAACAACAACATCAACAATAAAGGTTGAGTCAACAAAATCAGTAGTAGAACCAGCAAAGCCAAAATAATGGATAGAACCAAGGCCAAAATAGTGGCCACAACAAACAAACCTACCATACCCTTGCACATGACTATAACTCAATTGTAGATCATATCTTAGGAGGTAGCATTAATACCATTTCCATCAATCCTAAACCATGTTTTAACTAAATAAGACCATTGCTAGTCATACCAAACCAATCCAATCATTTTGGTAACCCTTATTTGACTTGGGATTACATGCAGGTGAACCAAAAAGTAAGGATTCCCATGTTAGGACCTTATAATGATAACTCATCATTCACCCATGACCACACTCAAGTGCATTGGTGAATGAGACTTATATTATTTGGCCACCCTCCACCATCATCTATTAGCAACAATAGTCCTATATCTAATCATGACTGTGCAATCACAACTTAGAGGTATAAAATTACCATACCAAGACCACATCCACCTCCCACTTTACCCATCATCCAACCCATGATTCAGACTTAGAATAAGCCATTTAACATTGTTCAAGAAAATACATTTGATATAATGGAACAATTACAAAAAATGCTAGCACAAATATCTATTTTGGATTTATTATGCATGTCAACAATCCATAAGCAAATATTGAATGATTACCTTAGCCAATCTAGTGTTTTGAATGATATATCCCTTAGTCAATTTCAAGCTTTGGTAGGACACCTAGCTCCAACCTAACAAGTCACATTCAACAAAAGTGATATGTCACCTCTTGGCCCCCTGCATAACAATCTGTTATACAGTGAAGTATATATAATGTGACACAAAGTGAAACGTGCCCTTATAGATAATGGATCAGGTCTAAACATAGTGTCTCTAAAGCTCATCAAGCTTCTTAGGTACACAATAATAGACCTTTAAGTAGAAATAATCACCATCAAAGCATATGACAATCAAGAGCATGAATCATAGGGCACCATTAACTTGCCAATTATCATTGGGCCCTTGAATCATGATACCCTTTTCCATGTGTTAGATCTTGATTTGTCATACAATATGCTTTTGGGTAGGCCCTGGTTACATGAGATCCATGCATTCCCATTGACATTACATCAATGCATCAAGTTCTCCCATTTAGGGATGGAGGTTAACATTCCAAGAGATTTTCACCTATATGAGCATTATAAACATCTACAAGCTGAGTTTCAAAGTTACAACTACCATTTCAGCATGAATCCATCTAATAAGTAGGATAAGGGGAAGGTAATACTCCTTGAATTACCAAAGGATAACTACATTAATCCTATTACCCTTGATTCGCTTAGCCACATGCCACCTCCTGAAGTATCCAATCATTTTACCATCTTGACTAATGGCTTAGGAGAGTACTTGACTCATGATACATTTCATATTATAAAGCTTCCTCAGAACCTAAAAGCCTTTTGAAGACCTAAAGATATGCCATGCATGCACTGGTAAAGAAAGGGAAAAGGCCATGTTCATAATCTAAGACCAGTCATTTTCATACTAGCTTCTAGCCTAAAACAAGATCCTCTCAAAGGAGATGAGTCATGATTGTATAATGATAATTTTGCCAATTGTTACAAGAACCCCAAGTAACCCATTCCCCATCATATCATGGAAAATCAATATTATGAAGGAAGGGGTCTCAGGCCAAATCTATAGGGAATATTAGAACCTATTTCTATAACCAAGTACAAAGGACTTTATGGACTTGGATTTAAACCACCTGGGGGTGACCCCATATACCTTACTCATGTTCCATCACCATTGACTAGTGTTCAGGATGCTAATAATGAAGTAGATTTCAATCATAGCTTATTTGATGACTTATCCCAAACCAACCTATTTATAATCACACCATTTACACCCTTCATACAATCACTCATAACAATCCCCTACCATTATATTAACCCAAACTAATATATTGGAATCAACAAGAGACACACATACCAATTGATGAGTTTCAAAATGATGAAGCATTTTGTGATTTTTTAGGCCTTGGGGACAATGTTCCATTAGGAGATCATAAATCAAGATTATCAATCAAATTGGATCTTAACACCTATTTTGGAGAATGGTTGAACACCCTTAGCTAAAAGATAATAAATAAAACATTGATTTCTCAAAGTGAAAACCTATTTGAGGCACTCTTTAACTAGGGAAATAATAAAGATAAAGGCTAGTCTAGCAGTGAAAACCTATTTCAGGCACCACTAGATGGGGGTGTTCAACCTTGTTCATGTATAGACCAAGAGACCACCAATGATAAACTTATCTATGGGTCTAAATTTATTATTGAAGAGCATCAAGATTTTGAGAAAATCATGCAAAAACCAATAATGATGAAGTTCACTATGGATCTGAATTCAACCCTAAAGAGCAATAGGATTTTGATCAAATCATTCAAGAGGATGTTAAAAACAAACATGATAATGGGTCTAAATTCAATATTAAAAGGCAAAAAGCCTTTGATCAAGTCATACAAGAATTTCTTACTATCTTTGTCACATGGCTTAATCTCCCATTAGGAGATTTTGATTCATCATGTCTTGGAGAGCTTGTTGAAAAACCAGTCCTAATAGAGGACTCTAATGTTACAAATCAGTTCAAGTCATTACCAACTATCTTTGATGATGGCTCCACTCTTCTAGTCAAAGATATAATAGAGGTTAACATCAGGTCCCCAGATGACCCAAAGTGGATCAAGCTAGGTGCATCCCTTACTAAGAAAGAGTGTGAAGTCTTCACAACCCTACTAAGAGAGTTTGTAGATATATTTGCTTGGGCATATTTTAACATGCCTGGTTTGGACCCCACCTTGGTTCTACACCACCTTCTAGTTAATCCTGATGCCAAACTAGTAAAACAAAATTTATGCAAGATTCATCCTCGCATTTTTGTATTAGTGAAGAAAGAGTTGGATAAACTCTTGGAAGAAGGATGTATTAGACCAATTGACTACTCTGAATGGATTTCCAATGTAGTACCTATCAATAAGAAGCCTAAGGGAATCAAAATTTGTACTAATTTCTGTGAAATTAACAAAGCATGCCCTAAGGATGACTTTTCACTACCTAACATTGACATGATAGTTGAATCCACAGTAGGTTATGAAATTCTTTCACTAATGGATGGTTTCTTAGGTTACAATCAAATCAAAATAGCACCAGAAGACCAACATAAAACAACATTCACCACTTTGTGGGGAACATTTTGTTATCAAGTTATGCCATTTGGCCTTAAGAATGCAAGTTCCACTTATCAAAGAGGTATGATAGTCATATTTCATGATATGATGCATGACACTGTTGATGACATACTAGGCAAATCCAAAACTAGGTTTGACCATCCAACAACATTAAGGAGGATATTTAAGTGACTATGAGAATATAAAGTTAGCCTCAACCCTAAGAAGTGTGTGTTTAGAGTTACATCAAGAAAATTATTGGGTTTCATCATGTCTCATAGGGGCATTCAAGTTGATCCAGCTAAAGTAAGAGACATATCAGAGATGCTTCCACTAACCAATCTGAAGTAGCTTCACAATTTATAGGGAAAGATATAGTCCATCTAACACTTCATATCTCAATTATCAAACAAGTTCCATCCATTTACTAACCTAATAAATAAAGGTGTTGTATTTCATTGGGATAATGATTGTCAAAAGGCTTTTCAACAACTTAAGGACTATCTCACAAATCCTCCAATTCTATTACCTCTAACTCCAGGGAAACCATTCTTGTTCTATCTTTTTGTTATTGATAATGCTCTGAGGGCACTTCTATCTCAACATGATGACAAGGGAAAATAACATGTAGTGTACTATCTAAGCTATACACTGGTTGTGTATGAGAACAACTATATGCCCATCAAAAAAGCTTGTCTCGCTATGGTCTTCACAACTCAGAAACTACGCCACTACATGTTAAACAATAAGACTATGGTTATTTCCAAAGTAGATCCACTTAAGTATCTACTATCAAAAATAACTTTGCAAGGCTGTATGGCCAAATGGATCATGCTAATTAGTGAGTTTGAGATAGAGTATGTAAGTCAGAAAGCAATTAAGGGGAAAGTTCTTGCAGATCAGCTTGCTGAAGCACCTCTTGAAGACAAAGAGCAATTAACATTCCAATTTCTTCATGAATCCATCATGACCATCATTGAAACACCTACTAAGGAGCAGCCCTAGAAGCTGTATTTTGATGGATCATTCATTACACATGGATTAGGGGTAGGCCTTTTATTCATAACGCTTCATGGGGATCTAATTCCTAAGTCATTTAGAATCAACTTTCCTTATACCAATAACATGGTTAAATATGAAACACTCATTACAAGGCTTCAATAGGTATTACAATGTAACATATGTCATCTAATAGTTTATGGTGATTCTCAATTAATCATCAATTAGGTTATAGACCACTTTTAAAATAAAGATGACAAAATAGTTCCATACAAGGCAATGATTGGCACTCTCAAACACTAGATCACCAACATTCAATTTGAGCATATTATAAGAGCAATAAATAGAACAATAGATGTCATGGCTACCATTGGATCATTGATTTGTCATGCAAACAAAGGTCATGAGTATTAGTTTTTTATAGAAAATCTAATAGCACCAGCGCATGAACCTTCAATTATTATAATGATATGTGATATTTTTGGTCCCATCTCTAATTGGTACTCAAACCTATATGCCTATTTACATGAGAAAATCCTCCCACTAGACTTAACTTGAAAATAAACCAAAGATTTCATCCATAATGCTCAATGTTACACCCTACTCAAATGAACCCTATAACATCATAGTTTTGATGTAGATCTACTTCATTGTTTACCTTTAAAAAAAATTATACTAGTGTTATGGGAAGTTCATGAAGGAGTATGTGGAGCCCACACCAATGGGGTAGTCCTATCCAAAAACTCTTATGTACTAGTTACTATCGGATGACAATGGATGCAGATGTAGCTGCATATGTCAAGAAATGTGATAAGTGTCAACAATATCTTAATTTGATTCATGCACATGCCAAGACCTTAAAACTAATGTTGAAACCATGGCCATTTTCTACATGGGGATTTGACCTCATTGGGAAGATAAACCCCACCTCATCAAATGGCCATAAACACATTCTCACCACCACTGAATATTTCACTAGGTGGGTCAAAGCTATATCCCTCACTTATGTGACTGGAAAGCAAATTTATAAATTCATCTTTAACCATCTCATATATCGCTACGGTATCTCTTCTAACATTATATATGATAATGGAGGATCATATAATAATAAGGATGTTGACAAGTTATGTGTTGAATACAAGATCACAAAACACTTTTTAACAACATATTACCCTCAAGGTAATGGTCAGGTTGAAGCATCAAATAAAACCATTGTCAATATACTCAAAAAGATTGTTAATGATGCTGGTTGAGATTGGCACATTCAGATATTCCATGCCCTTTGGGAATATCATGTCAATAATTGCACACCCATAGGAGCCACTTCATACTCACTTATTTATGGCACTGAATCCATACTTCCCATTGAGGTTGAGTTGCCTTCATTATGCATATCTTTCAAACATGTTTTTGATGATAATGACTATCGAGTAGCTCACTTGCAAGAGCTAGATTTAATTAATGAAAAATGTATAGATGCTATGAACAATCTACAGGCCTATCAAAATCAACTTTGGGGTCAATACAATCGATGTGTAAAACATAAAACATTTGAACATGGTGATCTTATCCTAAAAGAGAACCAAAAGAATACCATGGTCGAAAAGAAACATAAAAGAAAGTTCAAACCCAACTGGGTGGGTCCTTTCATCATCACTACATACTATGGCATTGGAGCATATAGACTTACCACACTAGATTTTAATGAACTTGATGAGCTGATTAACATTATTCACCTCAAGCAGTACTATGCTTGAGTAACTTGATGTATTATCTATAAAGACTATTTCAAGTTGTACCATATTATCAATATTCTTCTTTATACCATTATCAAACTTTTTGTTCTACCAACCTCTCATTTTATCATTCTAACTAAACTATCCAACCATTCCATTCCTAATTCACCAAACATGTTTTGAATCTTATCAACCTAGCCCTTTTGACCTTGGTTCATCCATTGGTTTCAATTTTTTAGCATACAAAATCATACTAGTTTTAGAAATTTTTTTCAAGCACTTCAGACAAAGTTACTATTTGAGTAGTATGATAGAAGTATTGGTAGTTGCATCCTTTAATTATTATTCCCTTCCTTATCAATTTTATTTATATGAGCCTGATTATATCACATGCTGAGGCAAATCCATGTTCACCGATCTTGATACTAATTATATCACCTACTAGGTAAATTATTATCATTTATGTATCAATTGTATCCTTGTTATAAATAACAATGGGAAAACTAAGGGAAACATTTATTTA
The DNA here is from genome assembly GCA_037957365.1 of Torreya grandis. NCBI lineage: Eukaryota > Viridiplantae > Streptophyta > Pinopsida > Cupressales > Taxaceae > Torreya > Torreya grandis. The sequence continues at coordinate 364,294 of JARHVA010003738.1, forward strand.
TTATGCCTTGACATATCACCTTGCCACTCCTATGTCATATTATGCCATAATACCAATTGTGCCTATTTTGTTTGAATTGTTTGCTTCACTAGTGAGGTTCCTCTACTGTGAGGTGAACTACTATGAGATAAGGCCATTTTGGGACTATTTGGGTCATGTTTAATTCATGTTGAGGTCAATTCAATCCCCTAGTATCCATGTTCTCATTTTTTTGTGAGCATCATTTCAAGTTCTTATGCTCTTGCAATTTTGTGATCATCATTTCAGGTTATAACACTCTCGTCATTTTGCAAGATTGGACTGTTTTAATGTCTTGTCATTCTCTATTGAGTTGAGATGCTTTGAAAATTCCAAAAACACTTGAAAATTGTTTAGAAAAAACCAAAAACATTGACCACTTATTTTCCTTAAGGATTCTAAGAACCCTCACTAAGACACAAGTAAATCACTTATTCCTTAGTTTCTCCATCCTTTTTGGCCTTTTTTTCTATGTTATCACTATTTGTCAATTCATCCCTATTATTATATCACATCCATCATGTCTTAAATTAATCATCATTTTCTTCCCATTTCTTGGGAGAACTACATTTGACCTAAAGTTTTATTGGATTGTAATATCCATGGAACTATGTAGGTAGTGTCCACTTACCTAACACATATGGATATAGCTCAACCATCCCATTCTTTTTCATCTATTCCCCTATCTTGTTTTTTTGTTTAGTTTTTACCTAGTTTATAGGGGCAATGTTTATCATTTTATTTATACTAACATAGGGACTAACACTTGTTTGTTTCTTTGTTTGTCTTGTTTATTTCTTTGTTTCTCTTATTTATTTCTTTGTTTGTCTATTTTGTTTATTTATTTGTTTGTGTGCCTATTTGTTTGCTTTCAGCACTATGGCTGTGATTCAATCTATGCATGTTCATCAGGTGATTCTTTGCACATTATTCTTGAATCTATCCATATTCAAACATCTACATTTTCATCATGGTTTTTATCATTTGTGCAATTATTTTCCATTGAGTATCAGATATTGAGAGTCAGTCCTTATGCATATTTTGGTCAAGCCCCCATGATGTTGTATCAAGAGGCCTACCATCAAATTTTATAAAAAAAAATAGCTTTGAAAGGTCTACAACATCAATGTAGCATCACCATCTCCTCAATACTGACATCAACAACAATCCTAATCTAATACCCAATCATATCCCAAAAAGAGTAATTAAGTAACAAAAGAATTTCAACCTTTGTTAGCTCAAATTAGCATCTCCATACTATTAGGTTTTCCAAATTCATCTTTATCCTTTGTATCAACTTATCAATCATCAACCATCAATCATGTTTTCATCATCAGGGTATACTACATCAACACTATACACCATCCCACATGCATTTTCAATGATTATATCACCTACTAGGGAAAATCATTATGTTATCACCAATTTTCCTTTCTTGTTTCTCTATCCTAACTATGGTAGCTCCATCTTCTCAATGATTATATCACCTTCTGGGGCAAATCATTGTGTTATCATGCCATGTTTCCACAATCGGGGTACAATGCTTATACCCACCTTTAGGAAAACCATTGTATACCATCCCACTTGCATTTCATAGTGATTTTTCCCAACTTTGGGTAAATAATTGTGTTGTCACCCCATCATCTTTATTTGTTTTGTCCCCTCATTTCTCTTCTTTCTTTCAAGGGATCATTTGTCAATCCACTTGCCAACCACTCCCTCGAGGGGGAAGCTATAATTCCAACATTACCATTATAGTCGTAAGCATAAAGAACCATTTTATTCTTAGGAAAGATGTCATTATGCTTATAGCTTGCAACATCTTCCTAAATAGGGGAAAACTGTAGGCACCTAAATTTGGCCACCAATGGCTTCAAATCCAACTTTTGACCAATTCTTACTAATTGTTCAATATCTATCCCAAAAATTTCTATTAATCTCAAATTTGGCTTCATAACCTTGCATTAAATTGATTTGGCTTATTAAATCAATTAAACAAGGAAATTAAACACATTGAATTAATCAAAATCAAATAAATGACCAAATGCCTTAAAAAATTAACTTGCACATCCTAATCAAAATCAATTAGCAAGCTAAATCAATTTCAAATATTAATTGAGTTCACCCATGAGCTAATAAATCAATTATTAAAAGGGAAATTCAAGATCATCTTACCTTTGTGAGTTGTCTAAAATGGAAAATATCTAAAAGAATATTGTAAAAATATTTCAAACTCAACCAATGTTAGTAAACTCAACCATGGTTGTGAGTTGTCACTTTTGGAAAATATCTAAATAGAATATTCTAAGAATATTCCAAACTCAACCAAGCTTAATAAACTCAACCATGGTCAAATTTAACCCTTTCCAAGGGATTTGAAAGCCTATAAAATCAAGCCTAGATCTCTTCATTTGAGGAACTCAATCAACTTAGACTTATAATGCAGGAATAGGTTCATGAAGCTAAAAACATAGTGGTATAATGTTGAAATTGAGCCAAGCCATCAATCAAGCCAAGCATTCAACAATGGTGCATAGAGGATATGATGTTAGCCATATGTCAATGATAAAGACTTCTTATACATAATCTAAGCAATCCAAATGAAGAAATCATTTGGAGCTTTCAAGGAAGGTAAAGATTGTTATTCTTTGCAGTTTAGTTGGGTTTTCAATTGTTTTTTGTTCATTAAGTTCCCCTTAAGATTTTGAGATGTTATGCTAGTGTGTATATTTCATTTTGATTTCATTTTGGAACTAACAAACACAATACTAATCATCCTCTCTTTGTCAAATTCATTGATCACGCAAATTAGGAAATAAAGGTATCATTAAACTGACCCCATCTCATGATTAAATCTTTGGGTAAGTTAAGGAATCAATCAAAAGTTACTTCCCTAAAAATGAAGGGAAAAAGGTGATAGGCCACATCCTCATGAATCATGTTGAGTAACCTTAAAGATGAATTAAATAACTTTATGTTCTCTTCAATGATCACTCTCCCAATGGGGGTAAAGAGATGTAGCTACTTTTCCAGATTCCTAGGTAGATCATGCATGAGCCCAAGGAAATTAATGGATGAACTAGCTAACCATGCCATGATTGGTATGAGAGGTTGTAGATTTTGGTTAGATGGGTAATTTGGTTAGATCTTGGATTTCTAACATCTACCTCTATCTGCTCTTACCTTCTTATGGGTTTCTAAGGATGCTAAAGGGATCTTGGATTCTGATCAAGACTTGGTTATAATCCTAGACAACTCCAAAATGCAGGATGGGTACTAAGAGCAAAGGATATCTAAATTTGACCTCACAAATGGTAAATATTACAAAGATAATTAGAAAATCCTTAGATCAAGCTTTACCTTGATCTTTGAGGATCTAGGCTTTGAAGTCTCAGATTTTTTGATATCTACACAAATATTATTAGTCAAACACATTAATCTATAAAGTTCAATGTTTAGACTAGTATTTAAAGCATTTTTACACCTAATTCAAAAATAAAAGAGTATTAAGAACCTCAAAACATTCTTTAGCATTAAGCTATGCATAGATTTACTTAAATCTAAATTATACAGATCAATTAAGATCTTAAACACTTAGATTTGGTATCAACGACATTTTAGAGAATGATCTTTGCACAAATATTCAAATTCTCTAACAAATTTATACCAAACTTTGTAAAGATGATCAAAATAACCTTTAGTATGGCTAAATAATAAGGTATTTAACCTATCTTTTCATGAATTTTAAGTAATGATCTAGGTTATTTTACAAAATTTTCACAAATATACACTAATTTTGATCAAATATTTTAAAGAATGCAAAGATTCCTACAAATAATGCAAATATTCATGTAAATAATTTAGAGCCTTAGTGTTTTTTAACTATATTTACATATTTTGAAATAGATATGCATATATTTAACAAAATATGCTATAATTATACAAAGAACATGAAATTAATTGCATAAAGTCCCTCCTTTTAGCACCATCTTTTCCCTTCTTGTTAATGTATGTATTTTGCTCCCTGTGTCACTAGGGAACAAGGGGAAGTAAGCACCTCGATTTTGAGTCCTGGAAGACTCAAGGATTGATTTGTTAAAATAATTACTACTAAAAAGAGTACAAATAGCAAAGATGTGGTCACCACTTAGAAAGTTTGCAAACAGACCTTGTTGTAGGGACAACAAATGTTATATAGTGACACTACTTCTTTCTACTCTTTGTGAATTATTTAAATATTTTCCAATTATGGAATGAAACATAAACAAACAATGGATATTTACTACATGAACTAAAATAGAGTGAATCATGGGTGAATCCAAGAGTGAGTAGGGTTGGGCAGAAAAGAAGATGTGCTTAAGATGATCAAAGATATGGATTATGCTAATTTTAAGGAAAAAACACATGAAACTAACATGTACTAACCCTAGTAGAATTCTCATAGTTAAATAAATGTAGTTAAAGCTTAAAAATAAAGGAATACACATATTTAACAATATGCTTTGCATAAAATTGCTCAATCACAATAAATTTCATAGCACATTCAGTTGTAAATGAGAAGAAAATAGAGCAAGAATACTATTAAATTTATCAACCTAGCATTAAGCTCAAACTAACAAATGCATATATAAAATGTGATCACCCAATTAACTTACAAAAAACAAACTATCAAACATCTAGAAGCATGAGAATTCAAAAATCATAGAACACCCATGAAAGAACACTATAGATAGACTCTCAAATTCTTTGGCTCTTCTATATTAATTCTTATAAAAACTATTTTATGCTTTATAAATGAGGGGAAACCCCTATTTATAGGTACAAAAATGCTAAATACAAGTTCAAGATGGGGCCACAAAAGGTTCCCCAATACAACCAATTGGCTTAAATGCCAAATTATGATAGAATATTCTACATTTGAATTTATAAGATAAAACAAAATATCTTAAGGGCTTAGAGGTGGATACTACAATCCTTGCTATTTCATCATCCTAGTTATCCCCAACTTATAAGGAGTATTTTTGGGGACTGTCTTATTTTTTATCTTGAAGATGCCATAAATTCCATGGAGTAGTTGATAGGCCATCTCCTCCTCTACCAACTTCATTGGCACATATCTCGATAGTCTGAGGGAAGCCACCATTACCCCTTCCACTCAGATGATTGTGTAATTGTGGTAGAGCCATAAGCCACCCATTTCTTGCAATGTTTGTCTAACTTTTGGGGGAACTCTTGGCATGTCACACTAGATGGGTAAATTATTTTTGTAATTATCTTGATATCATGCCTAAATTAGTGAGTGTGCATTATGGAGAAAGATTGGGGCATAACTTCTACCTACTTAGGGGACCATGTATTTGGACCTAATTATGTGTTTGTGTAGATAAGATCCAAAAAATAGCTCATCATGTAGAATGGAGCCCCATTCTTGCAAGTGTTGTTCATAATAGTGACTAGGTTTATGCTAATAATATCCCTAAGTGGGGGAATTTATTGATCCTCCATGATTAGCTAAAGCAATAAAATAGTCCTTATATCTATATAACTAATATATGTATTGACAAACAATCTATTTAGTAAATCCATTCCAATGGTTACCACTTTCTTAAATTACTGGATATGTAGGTCCCCTTATTCATTCACGAAGATAGGTCCTTTTGGGTCAATCACCCATGATTCTAGGACTTTGTCTAGATAGTATGCCTCATACCAATTGTTGATGATGCTTTGGATGTATTCCACCTACGGAAAGGGTAGGTCATAGTATTTTTTGAAACTATATCCTATAATGAAAGCAATTAGGAGCCCTTAATTTATGGATTAGAGTAATTCATCTTCATATTTTGACATCTTAATGATGCCAGATACTAGGTCAGTGCATGACATGACCTCTGGTTTTACTATGGCTTTATGGAGGCCTACATCTTGGATTTCTATGATGTCTAAAGTGATTTGAATGATATGTGGAATGGTTTTAGAATCATCACTATCCCTATCTCCTTCAACATTGTAGTAGACACTACTATAGTGAATGCCCCCTATGTTTATGGCTTTGAGGATGAACTCTATCTTTGAACATGATTAAATTTCCATACTAGAAAATAAAATCATCATTTCTAAATGTAATGCCCTTACCTAAAGTGGAGGGTCTTGATTGTGACATTTCCATAATGTTTTGGGTAGAAACTAATGTCCTCTGGTACTTCTCTACAACTATCAAGCTCTAGAAATGGTGATTGAGGTGTAGTCTATAAATAGCTCGAGCTTCATTGGACTTTAAAATCACATATAGTAGAGAGAACAAATGCGTATGAAAATTTAAGTAGCCAATATCTGAGTCGGGTAGTATTTTGAAGATTTCTTTGATTAATGCAAGGTTTGATGGTGATTCTGGTTCGTGTCACATTAATGGCGATCTCATCACCTTTGCATTCAAAATACTTCAAACTATTGATTTTGTCATTTAATTAATTTATAATTTAAATGTAGTGTTGATTTACCTTTGATTTACCATCAATTTTAGCTATAAATCTAAAGGTTTCTACCTTTTAACACATGGTATGTCACCTTGGTTCCAACAAGGCACCCACAGGGCATTAATATGAATAGGATGATTAGTTAGCTCAAATTTAGACATGCAACACCTTCTGATCATATTTAGGCTCTTGGAGTGTAGTTTAATGTGATAAGTCATTTACATTATATGCCATGTGGCATCCCTCTATTCTTAGTGACCTCATAGGTGGGACCCTTTTAATTTTGGTTGGTCACAGAGTGTCACATGTTGCTCTCATAGGTAATCAAAATTTCTTATTCACTAGGTGTCACCTTTAAAAGGTTTTTATATAGTTGTCAACAAATTTGTGTTAATCATGTGGTTCAAGTGAAGCCACGCATTGCTCTTAGGAGTGACCTAGTTAATCTTGGGATGAAGATTCATGGGAATGACAAGTGGCCTCATTGTGTGGGTTTAAGATGGACACACATTTCTCTCAGAGGTGATATAATAGGTCTTGGATAAAATTAGTGAGAAGATGACACATGGCATCATCATGTAGGTCTAGAGGGGACATTCATCTTTCTCATAAGATTTTTTCATTTTTATACCACTTATCATTCTCAAGAGGAGCCTTGTATAATTTTATACCATTGAGCCTTGATCAAACAACTCAAGTGCATCCATGCATATTCTTTAGAGATCTCACAAGATTTGGATTGTATCTAATGCAATGTTGACATGCATTGATCTTGAATGAATTTTGAGGGAACATGTGACACTTTGAAAGACTATTCTAGTTTGGATGGTCATACTTGAGACACATGGTGGCCTCTTGTGGGATTCTAGATTACAGTGGGATGCGTGATGGATTCAAATTGAATGGGTTTGCTCGTGGGAACCAAGATCTTGACATGTAACCTATGGATTTAAATTCCAATGGATAAATCTCTCATAATATTTTCAAGATGATTCCAAGTGGCTCATAGGTTTCATAGATTTTTTGTAAGTGTCCTACACAGGGTGCATTTCTTTTGACCAATGGTGTAGCTCAAAGTTTTGATAGAAAGAATTATGCCTTAGATGAGCACCATGACAATGCATGGCACATTGAGGAGTGAGTGTTCCTTTTAAAATCCTTTTTATAATTTGACATATTATGAGGCATCTCAAACCACTAATTTTAAGCTGGCATCTTGTGAATCCAATTGAGAAACCAAGTTAAACTTTTATAAATGTCAAATGCCCATCACAAGCAGATTAAAAGAAGTTCAAAGCAAACTTTGAAAGTAAATGCTTTAGAAAATATATAAGTTTAGTCCAGTAAGATTCAGAGAGGCTTGTGGCTCTCATACTAATTGGAAAACTAGGTAGAACCTCCTTGGCGAAGGCCTATTTGCAAAATTTGAAACATCCATGGTTAATAATCCATTGTTGAACAAAGCTTTAAAATAAACTTGTAGTAACCTAAATATTTTTAAGTATTACTCCTTACTGTAAAATATATTATCAATCAAAGATTGATAAGAAGTATTAAATCAAGTTTTTTATGCAATAAAATGTCTTAGCAAGCTTGGTATTTTAGGCATTTTGGAAAATTGAGAGAAGAGGGTCCCCATTATGGGAATAAGGGGTAGTTAAGCATCAACAATACCACTTGATGTGGTTCTAATACCAATTGATGTGGTCCCAAACCACATAGATGGATTCAAAAAATCCATACTCCTCATTTGTCTCATAAATCCCATAAACACATCATAATAAACTATCACAATTCATCCCATATGCAATATCTTGTTTCTCATTAATTCTCAAATAATTCTTCAATACATAGACTAGCTTCAACAAGCCATCTCTCAACTCACTAAATAACTTGGCCACATGATAAGGAGGTACAAAGACTTATCTCTAAGCCTATTCCCAAATTCACATACCTAAGCATGGAAATGATACAAACATATATAGAAATCTTGAGGAATAAAAGGAAAAAAAAACAATTAAGATCCCACACTTCACATGGAAGAGAATAGTGAAGGAATAATGGTCAACATAGCATCTTGGGTGAATCATGAAAAGTAAAGGAGTAAATACCAAGAAATCCATGCCACAATTATTCTTGGGAGGAATAATGACCAAGGACAAATCCTCTACCAATAAAAATTTCACCATCCTTCACATGTGTTCACTATTGAGGAAATAGTAAAAGCTAGTCACATGTCAAAGGTCAAAAGAGAAGACCATCTCCTTAGACAAGGTTGGTCCACCACCATGTGCTCCATGTGCCTTCATATAATTATGCCCCATACCACATATGCAATTATTAATAGCATTGTGACATCTCATCAAGGTGAATAGTGTCTACCACATCATTAATGAATAGTGTTGCATGAATAGTATTATATCAATAGTGGTTTACCACCATATCAAATGCCCTTGGATGTAGGAGAGTACTTGATATTATGACTATAATGAAGCATTCCATTTATCTTTTAGTATCTTGGTGACTTAAGCCGATGTCATAGGGTTATCCTCATGTTCCTCTTAGCCTTTAGGACATATTAGGTCCTCAAACCGTCTCATAAAACTAGCCTTTTCTCCCTTTAAGCTCATGATAGGCCTATAATAACTCATTTAGGCCTAGTGACTATCACCTTGAGACTTGAAACTTACTTATAGGCCTATTATCCACTTTGATGGTATTTGGAAATGTCAAAATGTAGACTCATGTTCTTTCTTCACTCTATACAAGCTTGCTAGCACATCTATCTACTATAAGCATTTCTTTTTTCTCATCTCACCCTTAATATGCATGTAGGTGTTTATTTAGGCCTTATTGAGTGTGTACATTGATAATGAGTTTGATTTAATCTTATCATTCCAAATAATATTTAACAAGGATGGGGAATTTTCTCATGTTATTCTTTCTTCAACCATCCCCTTTGACTCTCTTGAAAATCTTCTTAGTAACTTTTTTCACCATAAGCATTAGTACCTTTGTTCATGAAGGCCTATGATAGGTCTGAAGGTAGCATTAGGCCCAAATTTCCTTATATTATTAGTGCCTTACCCCCTTTTATATTTTTTGAATAATCATGGCATGGGAATCAATGTCTCTCTACAAGAAATGGTCTTTATCAGTCATGTCATACAGACTTGAGTATGGTATTGAAGCATATTAGCCCTAATCTGATATTTTATCCTTTAGAGTATCATTAATCACCTTGAATAATCTTAGAGATTTTTTGAAACAACTAAATGCTCTTATAAAAACCTTTTTATCTTCATGAATCCCTCATAAAACAAGAGTTTTCTTCATATTGTTGTTTCTCTCACACAACCTATAAGTGTCCATTTAAGCTTTTAGGCATAATTAGATCTTTTGAGCCTCATAAGCATGATATTTCAATATCATTGAGATTTAATGAGGATTTTGGTTATCACTAATCATGTTCATGATCTTTACTCCTATCTTCATTAACACTTATTTTCCATGCGGTTCTTTTACCTTTCTCATTATACCTTGGGAAAAACCTATGTAAACAAGCCTATGAGTGATCTCTTGAGCCTTATTATAAACACTGATCTTGGACATCATATGAACTCTCTTCACATTAGAGTGAGTTTCCATCTTAATTCCTATAAATACTAAGATCATTTACTAACCTCCCAAAGACCCTTTCACATTAGAAGCTTATGCTTTTGAGGTTGTACTTCACCAAAGATATCATCTCACTTGAAGATCTCTCAAGAAAGCCATCCTTCCAGATGAAGGCACATGAAATTTTTGTTTTAATTTAAGAATTCTATAATAACTAATATATCAATTTAGTAAACCTTAAATATGAAAATGCTCACCAGACAACCCAAAACATGCTTCAAAGCTACTTAAACAAACCATTCACAAAGACACCATAAGAGACTAGTTTTCTTCTACAAGTATCTTTTCAAAATGAGGTGCCTAATGATTATAACATTTAAGAATTCATAATTTACCCTAAAATCACTCCACCATAACCAATCTTCTCTATTGAGTTCTAAAGTGAAGAAATAGAGGCTAACCTAGACCCTGTCTGGATGAATAAGCTATAGTGACCCCATTATAATCTTAACAATTGTTCATAAATATGGGGGGATGAAACTAAAAAACAATAAAAAAAACTTTAAGGTCATTAGTGCCCCTATAATTTATAAAAAAAATTGACCTTCTCTCTCCTATCCATACCAAGTAAAAACCACTAACCTTTAATGAGATTCCAAAGAAGTTGATAAGCAAGAAAAGAAGATTTTCTTCATTTTAGCACTTGAAATATCTTTCAAAAAATAATTTTACCTTTATGGGGATAAATGAGGTCCTTAAATCACTCACTATACAAACTGGAACATGCTTCAAAGAAGCTTAAATGGACCATTCATAAAGACACCATAAGAGACTGGTTTTCTGCTATAAATACCTTTTCAGAATGAGGTACCTAATGAATATAAAATTTAATAAATCACATTTGAGCCTGAAATCAATCCACCATAACCAATTGTCTCCATATATTTCTAAAGTGAATAAATAGAGGCAAACATGAACCTTGTCTAAATGAATAAGCCATAGTAACCCCCTTATACTCTTAATGATTGTTCATAAAGATGGGGGGATGAAACTAAAAAATAATTGCATAAAATTAAATATAATTAGGGTCCCTATCATTTCTCAATATATTTTTTCCTAGCCTTCTATCTCCTAGCCATACCAAGAGAAAATTGTTAACCTTAAATGAGTTGCCAAAGAAGTTGATAAGGAAAAAAAGAAGGTTTTCTTCATTTTAGCACTTAAAGCCTCTTCTAAATCATGGATTTGACATTGAGGGAGATAAATGAGGTACTAAAATTAATAAAAAGTCAACTATACTATATAAACTTGTATGAAATCCTTAAAAGAGCCTCTTTTAACACTAAAAATGCCATAATTACTTAAGGAACCTGATGTAAATTCTGCCAAAAGTGTTCAAAAGTGTTTCAAATGTCTAAACAAATGTATCATGGTGCATTATATAATTTTTATAATGCTTGACTACCATTATCTTTCAAAACCTTCTCTAAAGCCATAAAAATAGGTTTAAAATGCAACACATATGGGTTACGATGTTAACAAAGAATATCACCAACCTGTTTAATCATTTTTAAAGCACTGAATGACATTGAAACATTCCATAATACTATCAATACATTTTAGACTCTTTTCACCCTTTAAGACAACTTGAAACAGGTCAAGAAGTGACTAAACAAGTATAAAGCTGTGATGAACACAACCTTAAACTTATCAAATCTACCCTAAACTATATTAATCAAGGTTTCAAGTGACTAGTACAAGGGAATTACAAGACCAACACAATTACCAATAGGGAAAATGAGCATGAAAATCAAAATTTCAAATTGTAGGGGTGACAGTTTGACCTAGGAGATCAAACTTGTCAATAGGACACTATAGCCACATGGTGCTAGTGTCCTCAACTGAGTGTTATTATCCTTTGCCCTAACTCTCCAAAATGGATACTTTTAAAAACATGTGCCCCTCCTAAGGTCAGTCTAAGTACATCTTTTTATCTACACAAGATACAAATCTCTATAAATACAAGTTTGTTTGACCTTTATTCACTAAATGGAAAATAAATGCAAAAGATTATCCAAACAAGAAACAAGTTGAACAAAATTAAGGTATTTGATCCCTATTTTGTACTACTTATGAATAATACCATCTAAAACATTCCTAAGCCCAAATTTCAAATATTTCAAAGCTCAAGCACACTCAAGGCATTCAAGACCTCTCTCATTTTATCTTTCACTTACACCTACACAAAGCTCTAGGTGGGAGAACTAGATCGGGCTTGATCCCTCCTTGAAGTATTGGTATGTAGGAAAATATCTTTACAATGGGGTGTTAAGGATGTCTAACCTATCCTACTAATGAACACACATTTATTTCCCATTCCATACTTATAAGGAGGATTATGGTTTACACACTAAATCAAGTTTTCCAGGGATAACATAGAGTTCCAAATTTCATGCACGTAGGAATAAGACCCAGAAGCACAAGCATAGGTTCTCTGAAAAAATAGTAACTATCATGCAAAGAAGACACTAGTTCCACATTGAGGAAACTACATTAGTATGGTATTACTTTCCATGTGGGGTGCTACTGTCTAGTGAGAAAATACATCCCAGGATCTTGTTGACAAATTCAAACCTATCTAAAACCTAGTTTTAATAACCCAAATCATTCACAATAGTCACTTTCCAAATCAATATATATATATATATATATATATTTATGTATATTTATTAATATTTTTATAAATTCAGAAAAATTAAAAATCCATAACAAATCAGTGTTTAATTTTTGCATATTATTTAACTAATTTAGACATCTTAACCCATGAATCTAGCTAAGGATTTACATTGTAAAACCCTAAAAGATTAAATCATGTGGTGAAGAGGATATGATATAGAAACATGCTCAATACTATAGCATAAACCAAATAAATTTAAGGCTAAGTGAACTATCCAGATCATACAACTTTTACCTCCATAGACACCACCACCATGAGTGATACAATTCACTTCACAAATACTAGCATTGTGATAGAGTTGTCATTAACATAGATATTCATGACATGATCGATTCACTATATAAAAATTTGTAGAAGATATATATCTTCCCCATGTGGATATATATGAGGATGTTGATCTTCATACTTATACTTTGAAATTTTTATACCATATTGGTTATCAAGAGAATGAGCTACAACATGCTATATGTAGTCATATAAAATGTTAAATTTAGTAACTTGAGTGTGGATTATGACACCCAACCCATAGACCCCTCTTGCTTGCTTTTATGACCTTTTTAGGCACCTTTTCATTGATTCCCATTCATCCATAGTCTTTCAAGACCTCATTCCAACTTAATCAAAACCCTTTTTTCATGCTTATTCCATCCCCCTAAGTCACATACCCTTATGACTATAGCACCCAACTTGGACTATAGCATTGGACCCTAGGGTGTCCCCTTTCCCATGCTACTATCCAATCACATTTTGATCCTAGATTACCATTTTTCCTTGATTACTTTTCTTCATTATGTCAACCTAGCACAATTGCATTTAACCCATGACCAATATACCTCTATAAAATCCCATTCAAAATTCATTTAGAATGGGTTGAAAAATATCATAAAGCAAGCAAAAAATACAAGCAAGACAACTCAAGCATATTTCCCTATTCTTTGCATACATCCATCCAATACCATTTCTATCTTATTCAAATCCTTATACCAATCCCTAGTCATCTCAAGCACAACTAATTTAGCATTTTTCATCTTCATACACATTATTTCATAAATCACATCAAGTGGAAGAACTACATATGGCTTGATCCCTCTTCAAAGTATTGGTATGTAGGTAACATGCCCACATAATGGGTGTGGATACACATTTCAAAAATATTACACACACTAACCCCCCTTTTTCTAAAAATTGGTTAAAACACAATGGATTCTAGGGTTTGAAGACAAAATTAGCTCTACATGGAGTTCTACAGACATCCAATAGTTTAAATTTCATAGGTAGGGTCTCACAAACACAATGAACAAAACCTAAAAAGCTTGAGTTTTCTAGACAATATCAGTAGAAGTGGACTATAATGTTGGAGCCCAGGGCGTCCTATTTTTGGTCCTCCTATCCAATCATAAAATGAAGTTCAGATCCTGATTTATGATGGTGTCTTAGTCTTTCATAGTGAATTTCAACCTTTGTCTTAGTTGTATCAGTCAATTTCCAACTAAGTCTTATTTTCTTTCCCTTATTACTATTTTTTTAAAATTTCAAATTGTAATCAAAATATACAAATTAGTAGCTTAATTATTACATATTTACTTTCTAATTTTATTACTCAAACCCTTTAACTAAATTATTAATAATACACCAATATTTCCAAAAAGGTTAAATCATTTGGTGAACCCAACTTACTTTATTTGTGCACAAAAACCCTAGAAACCCTAGGGTAAAATTCCTACTAATTTTTCCCCTTTTTTATGATTTTTTACCTACATAATAAAATTAGAGATTAGCATAATTTTTTAAAATTTCATAGTAATTCAAAAATTAATTTCTTTCAAACCCTAGTTGCCCATACTAGGTCTCGATATTTTCCTAGTAATTTTTCAATAATTTTTTGATTTTTTACTAGCTTGTTTAAATCAAGAAATACACTTCAAATTTTAAAATTAAATAGTAATTTTCAAAAATTATTATTTCTCAAAACCCTAGTTGCATATACTAGGTCCATTTAATCACAACTTTTCTAATAAATTTTTGATTTTTTACTAGCATATTTAACTTAAAAATTCACTTTAAATCTCAAAATTTTATAGTAATTTTCAAATTAATCATCATTCAAACTCTAGTTGCATACACTAGGTCCTATTACTTTTGAGATATCACCTTACATTCTAAAATTAGATTTCAAAAATGGATATCACTTATTTACAAATTTTTCTTACATTTCTTGTAAATAATAAGGAGACCATAATGGTCCTATTATGTATGTGAATGATGAAATTTACCATATGCTAGTACAAAGCTTCATTATTTGTATTTCATGCTTACTTTTTATAAAATGGGATGATGTTAAGAAAGTTATTTTTAAACATGTTAAGATACCTTTTGTTTCATCTCCCTTGGAGCCTCTATCCCATGGTGAGTCATGCTGCATAGTCTATTTTACTCTTCCCTAGGTCACTACCCATTACTAGAGAGCCCAGTTGACACCTTTTATCCCTCCACCACCTCGACCTATCAATTATCTTCACTCTCCTCTTATAGATACTACTATTCCTATATGGATAGTAGATAATGTGGTTAGAGTTTTTACTCGACATGCCACCATGCCTCTTCCACATAGTCAGGAGCCCCACCACCCTCCCATTCCTTTTTGTCCCAAGCTGAACCCATCAACATAGGTAGATCTGCACAAGGCATATGACATTGTTGATTAGTTGAGAAACACACCATATAATATTTCCATGTTATAACTTCTTCAAAAAGCCAATGTGTTCAAGGACATTCTCTATCAAGCACTCACTTAGAATTCTATGTCCATTGATTCAGAGCCTTCTTATTTTGCATCAGTGATTAACACACTAAAAACTATAGAAGATGCTATTAATTTTGATAATGATGGCATACCACCTCAAATAGTTATTGATCAAAATTTATCACTATTCATACAAGCTCAAGTCAAAACTAATGTAGTTAAGAGAGTTATAGTTAATAGTGGTTCCAGACTTAATATATGTAATATCACATTCTTACAGACCATGGACATGGATATGGCATCCATGAAAAAATCATATAAGAACATTAGAAGGTTTGATGATACACCATGACATACATTGGGCACCATTGCTTTGGATATCATGGTAGGACCCAAAACGCTCTCTACACAGTTCCAGGTCATGCTAGGGCCTCTTCATTATAATATTTTACTCAAATGACCCTAGATGTATGCTATGGGGGAATTTCTTTCTACTCTTCATCGATGTGTTAAATTTATCCATGAAGGATACCTATACACATGTCCAACAAATAACCAACCATTCAGATATTATCAAACTATAAAATCATCTTTGACTATTTTGCTAGATGGAACACCTCATATCATAGTTTAGCCACCACCTCATTACATTTTGCTTGATCAGATACATACATATGAGGTTGGAGAGACTAGCACTTCTCACACTCCACTTATAATTGTGTCCTAAACCCTAGATATTCATCCAATTATAGTAGCTTTAGCCATTCCAACTATTCCATCAATCAAAATTTTTACACCACTTATAGTTATATAGTCACTGACAGTAGTTCCAATAGTACCAATTAATTATACAAATAAAGTTACTCCATCAATTATAGATAATCTCACAACACTGTGGTCTTCTACTACTATAGTTAATAAGACTCCCATATCATAGTTACCCCTTGTGGTAAATTCTGAGCTATCATATATATATATATATATATATATATATATATATATATATATATATATATATATATATATATATGATGTTGATATAGATTCCTAGGCTTATATAGATGATGATATAATACCCACACTCATAGATGACTATTTATGTGGATTAAACTTTACACCAATAGGCCCAAGAGAGTACTAAAATTACTCTAGAGCTCTCATTACACATCCTACATCAATCTTATCATCTCACACTATACTCATAAGATATACTCCACATTTATGACCATGGATAGATCACTCAGCACATACAGTTCACCTGGTTACCTCTATGGATATAGAGCTAGTCATTCAGATTTACATAGGTAGCACACAACATCAACCATAGATTATGTTATAGATTTTACTTAATCATGGATTAAGCATTTTACCTATAGTATGACACAAATTTATTAGTAGATTATCATAGTAGGATGGTTTCCCATTTTATCTTTTTCACAGGATCACAAGCCATGATACAAACTCATATACAACTTTACATCAGATATTAGATAAACATATACATCTTTACATCAAATATTAGATAAACTAAAATTTTAGGGTATTATTTAGACTATAACACCACTAGTACCAATTTTACCTCTTCCATTGAAGTAATCTACTACCAAAGCTAAATTTCCCAGAGAAGAATTAGTATCTCCACCACCAAAGCAACTTTTAGTTTGCCTTTGATAGGATGACACCTTGTAAATATCTTCTATAGAATATGATGATACTTATGATGATGATATTGAGGCATTTGATGATGGTCATGATCCCTTCCTCCATCTCCATCCCCAACAAGCTCCACCCTTGGACCCTTTACCCCCTCCAACCTAGTCTTTTATGTCATCATGCACATATTGCTTTATTCATATGCTTGTATATAATCACTTTTTTCCAATGTTTGTATATAGCTTTTTTATATTTACTTGTACATAGTTTCTCAGTTTTCCTTGTACATAATCTCCTTATGATTTATTATATATAGCTTCTTTTAAAATTCTATACATAGTCTTCATGTGATTAATTCTACATAGCTCATAACATTTCAAAATACAAAAACAATACAACATATAAAACACATAAAAAAATTCAAATATATAAAAATTTCAAAAACATTCAAATATTTCAAAACACCAATAACATTTTGATTGTATGCATTCTACATGATTTACATTTCTATTGCTATGCTAGACTTACATTTGCTATTCTATGCTATTATCTGTCAATTTATCTACATTACCATGCTTCACTTGATCTCCTTTGAGTGGGTATAGTGACATCCATCTCTTTGATTACTTCATTCTACTCATTGAGGGGGCATCCTACTTTTACATTTGAGACATCAATACATATACCCACTGGGGGCATCTTCTACATGACTACACCATCCAAGTTATGTCATTCCTACAACACACACTCTAGTTATTATGTTGATGTACATTATTTACTAGCTTACACAAATTAATCTATCGACATTTCACTAGTATATAACACTTGTGTATTTTTTAGCATATACCTAGTCTTTTATTATCATGTCTTGCATACTTTCACATTTTTATTTTGATTAGTTAGATGTGATTGTATTTCCAATTTTTACATGCTTTCCTTTATTGCTTTATGTATCTAGATTGATTGCATCTCTCAGTTCCTATTTTTTCCCCTTTATGTGCCTTAGGACATTTGCCAATGTCCTTTTTTGTACTCTTCTATGTGATTGTGGCTTTCACACCAACTTTTTCTTAGTTCTAATTGTATGTGTACGTGGCATTTGAACATGCATTGTATGTTTGCTTTCCATCTTGAGTGACATGTGCCCATGTTCCTTATTTGTTTGGCCTCTTTACCGCTCTTTTATACTTCTTGCTTCTTGCTTTGTGTGCTTGTTGCTTGATTGATTTTTTGTTGTTTGTAATACCATGAGCCATGTCATGCATTATCTTTCTTTGTTGGATGCCATGATGGACAGCATGATCCATCCCTCCATGATAACTAAAAAATAACAAATAACTAATCTTCTAGTTCTAGTTCAGTAAATTACACATGCTATTACCTTTTTATATCTATCTAGGCATACCCTTATTTATTTAACAATCTCTCATTACAAACCATGTTATATCTTGAGATATCTTGTGGATTATCATTGTTATATCATGCATTCTTGCAACAAAACACAATTGTAGGTCTCTTTCTTATGAGGGTAGTCATTACAGGATCTTCATTCCTACCCTCAAAAGAGGGGGGAAAAAATAGGAGTTTTGTCATAGAGATCAGAGCTTCTACTGATCAAAAAATCAATTTCAAAACACTCAAAATGATAATCAAAGGTCAAACTAGGTAGAACATACCAAAAAAATAGTGATGATTCTAGAATAGCTTTCAATTTTAGCAAAGGACAATAATATCAGACATGGACAATAATGCCAGCCACCAAGGTGTCCTATTTTTGGTGCTCCTATCCAAATAATATAAAAATTATATTTTCTAGAAGTAGGCATAAAAGTAGGTCCAACTATAGTTTTACACTTTTATGCCAATTCAAAATCAGTACTTTTTAGTACACTTTTTCTTAGAGAATCCAGATATAGGGGGCATCATGCACAACATGATGGTTCTCACTTTTAGTTTTAGATATAGTAGTTGGTATAACTTCTAGATCAAAATCCATGTTCCAAACACTAGTGATTGGGGAAAAATTTACATGGCACATTTGTTTTCTTTTCTTTCTAAGTTTAGCATATTACTTAGGTATTCTTAGTAGTTATGTACCTTACTCCATCTACAGGTGGTTGGAATCACTTCAAAGTGGCTTTCATACAAGCCTAACCTCCACATTTCATAATGGCTTTCATATAAGCCTAGTGCTCATTTTTGGAGTGGCTTTCATACAAACCTAATCTCCATCTTTTAGAGTGGCCTAGTTTCCAACATACATTTAGCTATCCATGCCAACATTGTCAAATTATAGAGCATTCATGGGCTTCAAGAGCCATTTCATTTTACACACATTTCATACCAATATCAGTTTATAGTTTCACTTCACAAGGCAATCATGGATCTAAAGGACTAGCTAGCCTTTGTATTATTGAGCCACCTACTCAGAGGGATTAGACATATAGTCCAAACATTGACTGGCACATGCATGACCACTTAGCTTCACTTAGTGATAAACAATGGAGCCAAAGTGCCAGCATTTGCATTCTTGAGCCACTCTTAGGGAATTGATAACTCAACTCCATTAATCATATTACTTTTGGTACAACACATATCTAACATTACTTAGCATCATCAAGCATCACTCAATATCACAATAGCTTTTGTATTGGCTTTCATACCTAGTGAGGTGTATTCATTCCTTTCTCTTCCTCTATCTCTTATCCAACTTTACATGTTCCTATTTTAGATATATCATATTTAGTAAGAAATGATCTACTTTGTGTTTTATTTTGTAGATTCACATTTGCATAACATGTTCTCTCTATACATACCCAACATCACAACAACTTCATGAGCTTCACCGTTATAGGTAAGTTCAAGCATGCCTTCTATTTTTATTTTATTGTAGTATTTTCACCTTTTTACATTACCAGAATAAAGGGGGGGAGGAGAAATGTGGTCGTATAAAATGTTAAATTTGGTAACTTGAGTGTGGCTTATGACACCCAACCCATAGACCCCTCTTGCTTACTTTCATGACCCTTTTAGGCATCCTTTCATTAATTCCAAATAATCTGTAGGCTTTCAAGACCTCATTCCAGCTTAGTTAGGATGTTTTTTCCATGATTATTCCATCCCCCTAGTTCTCATACCCTTAGGACTATAGCACTTGACCCTAGAGTTTCCCCTTTCTAATGCTCCTATTCAATCACATTTTGAGCCTAGATTATCATTTTCCCCTAATTCATCTTCTTTATAGTGTCAGCCTAGCATGATTGCATTTAACCAATGACCAATAGATATATAAAATCCTATTCAAAGTTCATTTGGAAGGGGTTGTAAAATATCACAAAGCAAACAAGAATACAAGCAAGACTACTCAAGTATATTTCCTTATTCTCTGCATACAACCATCTAATACCATTTCCAACTTATTCAAATTCTTACACTAGTCCCTAGTCATCTCAAGCACACCCAATTTAGTATTTTACATATTCATATACATGATTTCATAAAGCACATCAAGTGGGAGAACTATATATGGCTTGATCCCTCTTTAGAGTATTGGTATGTAGGTGACATACCCACACAAGGGGTGTGGATACACGTTCAGTGAATATTATGCACACTAACCCCCCCTCTTTCTCAAAATTGGTCAAAGAATAATGGATTCTAGGGTTTTAAGACAAAATCATCTCTATAAGGAGTTTCACATACATCCAATATTCAAAATTTTATAGGTAGGGTCTCACAGACATAGTGAATAAAACCCAAAAAGCTCAAGTCTCTTGGACAATAGTGGCAGAAGTGGACAACAAAACTAGAGCCTAGGGTGTCTTATTTTTTATGCTCCTATCTAATCATAAAATGAAGGTCAAATCCTAATTTTTGACAGTGTCTTAGTCTTGCACAGTTAATTCTAGCCTTTGTCTTAGTTTCATTAGTTAGTTTCTAGCTAAGTCTTGTTTTCTTTACCTTATTACTATTTTTATAAAAGTTTAAATTGCAATCAAATTATATAAATAAATATCTTAATTATTGCATATTTATTTACTAATTTTATTACTCATACCCTTTAACTAAATTAGGAATAATACACCAATATTACCAAAAAGGTTAAATCACTATACATTATCAGGATTCCATTAGATATATTACATTACCACTTGTATATGGCCCCAAGGTGGCCAATACATTATTCTTCATTTTGAAATTGGACACTCATATACATGTTACACTTGGTAGTACATGGTTATAAGAAATGAATGTCATAGTTGATCAGTTAGACAGATGCTTGACATTCCCTCGTGATGGACACATGGTTTGTATATTACATGATGACACAAATGAGAACCACAAATACCACATAATCTAATGTGGTTTACCCTGAGACTACATGAGAAAATATTATATAGCTGAGTAACATGCCATTTGGATGCATAGATTCTAGATTCATGCCAAGGATAAGGCCCCACTAATACATACATATTGGTATGAAAATTATTATGATGACTTAATTGAGTTAGACAGGCTTATCATATGACACTAGATGATCTTCCACCAGATTCACCATTTGATTAATCACATCCCATTGATGTGATCTTGGGTCTATAGGGACATTACACTTTTCTTTTATACTATTTCATTTACATTTATAGTATTTACTTGTATATAATTCCTTGTCTCTCTCACTCCTTATAAATAGTTATTTTCATTTTCTTATACATAGCTTATACTTAGAAAATTAAAAAATAATATAACATGTCAAAATACAAAAACATTCAAATATTACTTTAAAACTAGAAAATTTATAGATTGTATGCATTATTATGTTTACATTTCTACTACTTGCTAGATATTGCATATTGTTAGCTATCTTAGTATAGTCAGCTTTACCATACATAGATGTTTTACTTATTATTGTTGAATGCCTATAAATTACATACAGGACTCCAATCCACTACACTAATCTAGACTTGTTATCATCTACCCACTAGGGGCATATACACTGATCTAAGTTTACTCATTTGATACATCCACCCACTAGGGGGTATCTCATACACTATTATTACTACCAAGTTCTATCCTTACATTTTATACATTTCAATTTATGCATTGATATATCTTGATATTGATCATTATTACTTATTACTCAATTTTTTTACCGACTATCAATAGTTAGACTCAATGTATGTACATCTTAAAATTTACATAGATTTGTACTACATAATTATACATACTTTCATTTCTATATTTCTTATTTTAGATTTGATTATGTTTCCTATGCTTATTACATTTTGAGGGCATTTGAATATGCCATTGCTCTTTGGCTCTATGCAACTTCTCTGTTTCTATGCCTTAGACATGTACCCATGTCCCTTGTGTGTATTTTATTGCTTGTATATGTGGACATTTAAACATGTCATTCTATTTGGATCTAATCTAAATTGCTTATTGCTTGTGTATGCAAAAATTTGAACATGTCCTTGTATGTCTTCATTCTTATATTTAGTGACATGCACCCATATCCCTTCTATTGTGGCCCTTTGGCTTAATTTTCAATGCCTCATGTGTTTTATATTTATGCTTCTTTGTATGCATCTTCACCATAACACTTATGTATACATCCAATTCCTATCACTATTGTTCTATAATTGTAAATCTAATCAATATTCTAAGACAATACACAATCTTAGCCAAATCACTAAAATGCATTAAATTGTTCAAACTTATCATGTACTGGTGTTAATTTAGGCTAATGTATCCTTGAATAGGGTATTGTGTTTTATGTGATTATTATCTCTTCCTAAATCACTTCAATTTAAATTGTGACCATGCAAAATGACATTCTAGTCCACTAAATTATTATAATTTAGTAGCACACATTACGTTCATGTGTTATTTCATGTCCATAATACCCTAACTAGGGTATTATTACATATGTAACTAACATCTTATTTTGATTATACTCCAGTCAAATTATGACTCCATAAAATGACATTTTTGACTAGGTTGATTAAGCACACAATAAATTTCTAAAGAATTATAGAAAATTAATTAAATCCACTTAATCAAATTAAACCATATCAAGAGCCTACATGAAAATTCAATGAAAGTTATTGAAAATCTATATATTAGAAATTCATTTCTCAAATTTGCATCATCCCATGACATGATGCCATGGGATGGCATCCATAGGACATTAATGGAACACATATTAGGATTAAGCCCTCCCATGCCTCATCAATGCCCCATTCTTCCAAATATTAACGAGAATATATATGGCTTGTCCCTCTAAAATTAAATTAGTTCATGGACGCACATCTGGATCTCAAGATGGATGGTCATGGATGATCTTAAACATTTTTAGAAAGTTATAAATAAGTGAGCCAAGACAACCATTTTTAAGCTTTAGTTATACAAACTTAATATGTAGAAATTTCTATAGAAAATATTCACATATTTACATAAATCAACAAAATATTATGAGGCTAAGCCATTGGTGCACTAGAAAATGATGGAGGATCATGTTACTCATTATTGACGAAGACTTAGAGCACCAAATCTAGGGAAAACACACTTTTTGGCTACTCTTGGAAGGAGGAATGTTATTTGGAAGGTTTGGTAGTATTCATTCTTAAATAACTCTCTCATAATTCATTAGCAACACCCCAAGAGGGAGTAATCTTGATTTTTTAGCTCTATATGTTTATTTATAGATGTTTTCTTGACTAATGCATATTATAATCTTAATCTACATTTTGGCATGCTCGATGGGACTCACACCTCACACAAGTCTTTATGACTTCTAATTTTGCATTCAGACCCTCTTTAGAGGCTATTTTTCTCTTCTCTTTCTTGAATTTTAAATTTTTTTTAACTTTTGAGACAAACAATGGGATCGACCTGTAAGTTAATGGGATTGCTATGGAATTTGATAAGATCAACCTAAACTTTGATGAGAATGCCCTATGAAATGGAAAAAATAAATCTATGAATGGTGGGATCACTTTAGTTGCACTCTATATGCCTGTGTATTTTATAGGATTGATTGAGATCGCACTATGAATCAATGGGATTGCTTTATAAAATAGTGGGAATGCATTATGAATCGACAAGTTCACTCTATGGATTGGCAAGATTGTACTATTAAATGGAAAGATAGTCTAGGAATAGAAACTAACAGGTGACTATAGTTTATTTTTATCATTTTGATGGAAATGCCCTATACTTCTATAGGGATGCCCTACTAATTTGCGATATCACCTTGTCAATCAAAAATATTGTTAATTAGTGTCTTTTTTATATTTATCTTTTAGTGAGATCGATATTTAAAATGGTGTAAATTCACTATGTAATGGCTAGATCACTCTGTGGAATGGCGAGATCGACTTGCACAAGCAAACATAGGCTTAAAATAGCAAGTTGGAAGTTTTTGTAATAATTTCACACCTCAATTTCAGACTTCTAAGACTTTGTTTATGACATTAAAGTCACTTAGTCTCCTTTTAATAACAAGGCAAAGGCAAAATTCATTACATAATTCATTTTGGTGTCACAAAATTAACTCTCACATTAGCTAAATACTCTTAATAGTTATATTTTTATTCATATTTATTGAAGTGTTTGTTTTTAAATCAAAATAAGTGTTGCATGTATGCTCTCCCTCCATCCCCTTTAGAGAACTTGGGTGACCAAAAATATTCATTATTTGCATTTGATGCCTTGTCCAAAGGTGTGAAAATAAAATCACTAAGGCCCTCCCCAAATCTATATGATTTGGGTGACCCCAAAATGACCATAAAGTCTTTTCACTTGTTGGTGTCACAAAATTAACTCTCACATTAGCTAAATACTCTTAATAGTTATATTTTTATTCATATTTATTGAAGTGTTTGTTTTTAAATCAAAATAAGTGTTGCATGTATGCTCTCCCTCCATCCCCTTTAGAGAACTTGGGTGACCAAAAATATTCATTATTTGCATTTGATGCCTTGTCCAAAGGTGTGAAAATAAAATCACTAAGGCCCTCCCCAAATCTATATGATTTGGGTGACCCCAAAATGACCATAAAGTCTTTTCACTTGTCTTTATTTTTATGCACTTTGGCTTGTGAATGGAAGTTCATCACCTCTTCATGAGTTATTTAAGGAAATGCTAACTTGGGAGTTCATCTCCCAACATCATTTCAACCCCACTCCATGGTGGGGTATATAAATTTAGGGTGAATTTTTGGGATGCTTATTTTGAGTGGTTAAAATAAGCTCCATTAGTGGTTATCAACCTCAGACCATAGGGGAAACTCAGACATCACATTGCACTGAAAAGGTGACATATGTAGTGGATATGAAAATGACAATACCTTTTCACAATAAGCTAATTTATGTGGATCTAATTAACATGAGCATATCTAGTGTTAGCCATATCTAGGATTATCTAGATGTGCAAAAATTTAATTTTAGGTAAACCCTACTTACTGTGGATGTATTGTTGATGCAAGACAAGTAGACCAAAGTTCCAATCACCATACAAACTTTTAAGAATATAGGAGGAGTAAAAACCCTAATTTTCATGTGCTTTTACTTTTTAGATTAACAATTAAAAATCCTCTCAAGAGAAAATATATAGATATAATTTGACAGTACCATGTAACCTTGTTAGTTTTAGGATTTAGGATGTTACACTTAGGTGTGTTTGTCAATTTATCCTTTCTCTTTCTTGGTTTTTTTTAGTCTAAAACTATTTATATGAGTTCTAAAACATGTATAAAAACCAAACAATCTATTATACACCATTTTATTTCAATAAAGAGGTATTATGCTAACCAAATTGAGATCACTTCTTGCCTTGTTCAAATCTTCATTTCAAACATTGTGTTTGTATTTATCGAACAACATTGTTTTTGTCTAAATTCAAAATCTCACCTTTCTAAGTTCTGATCCAAGGTGTTATCGGTTTACCTTTTATAGTTGGTTTGAGTAACTTGTGTACAATTTCTAGTTTGGATTGAAGGCCATTACCTAGACTCGTCATCATTTTATTCTCATTATGGACTTAGATTATCTTGCATTCACTCACACTCTAAGTTCTTAGACCATTCTAGATCTTGTTGCCTTGTGGTATTATTGTGCTTTAGGTTTATTTTTGGCTTTATACTTAGGATTTTTTGTGCTAATTCACATTTTAAGCTTCTTAGTTTGCATTTTTATCTTCCTAATTATAAAGACCTTCTAGTTTTCTAGTCACAACTCATCGTAGTTGTATCTATCTTTTATAGTATTAACATATATTTGACCTAAGTTTATTGTGCTATCCTTCACTTTAGGTTCCAAATGTATCTTACCCTATTCTAAATTGATTATTTTAACCCACCAAGGTTGAGTAAATTTGTAACCACTTTCTTCTAATTGTGTGGTACTATGCCATTTCTTTTAATAGTTTCATCTTACCCAGTCATTTGTTTGATTAAATAGGAGCACCTTATTTTAAAAAAATTAAAACACATTTCAAATTTTCACAAATGTAGGAAAAACCATCTTCCAAACATGACACAAAGGAATACTCATAGTGGGGTCTCTTACAACCCTAGTTATGAGGAAGAGCATTTTTATGATGAACATGATAACTCTATTGTGTTTGAATATATCCCAACAACCATAGGGTTTGAAGAATATTATTATGAGCCTCAACCCTTAGAAGAAAGAGATGAATCCTTCTTAAGGTTGATATAATCAGGTGTTAGGATATCACCAGATTAATCTATGAAATAATTGCACACACTTGTTAGGGTAGAAGAGCAGTAGCAAGAGCAATCTCTCACTCACATTTAAAAATCCAATATTTTTTATAGAAAAGGAAAAAGAAACACTTATAGAGTCTACTCCCAATAATCAATATCTTGCTACTAAGATCAATTAAATTAGTCAGTAATACACATAACAACTTATTGTGGACTTAACAAACTCTTTGGTTGTAACTTCAATCAACAACAATGCTTCTAAAGAGAAAGAGAATGTGATAAATAAAATGAAACATGCCCTAGTTAATCCTACACCTATTATAGATCCTGACATTTCATTTAAAGAAAACAAATCTAGGGATTCTTTGTAACATGTTTCACTAGATATGAAGCATACATTATTCAATCACCAAGAGGCTTTTGTTCCTTCACATAACCAAGCGATGAAAAAAACAACACATATTAGGGGAATTATTAAAAACACTTTTGAAAGTTCCTCCCAACCATCACTTCTTCTCATAAATTGACCATAGACTCCTCAAAAGCAATAATATACTTATTGTTCATAGCAGCAAATTTCAAAAAATGTTTATCAACCACCTAAGAATCAACATGTAAACTACTTGACTCAAGGAGTAAACTAGAACAAATTTTTAGATTATAGGGATTATATCCCTAAAAAAATAATGTAACATGGGCACATACCACCCCAACAAAATTATATTCAACCTAAAAATACACCAAACATGTAAGAGTGGAATTCGATGAAGGAAATTATGTCAAGACTAGATATAGGAAACCAAGTAAAGAAATATAAGTTTGACAAGATATGTCCATGTCTATTTAACTTAAGTATTCTCTAAGTCCCTTTTCCTCCTCATTTTGAGTCACCCAAATTTGATAAATACAAAGTGAAGGGTGACCCTTAAGAACATACCCAAGCCTTTTTTGTAGTGTGCCAAGAGGTAGCCTATAATAGTGTTTATTTGCTTTATTTATTTCCATGCAATTTGGCTGGACAAGATTTAGATTGTCTCCTCAGATTACCTAAGGGATTAGTGGTAGATTGGAATTAATTATCTAATAATTTTTCAACCATTTCTCTTATAATATTGAGCATGAGTTGACTGTGTTCAACTTATGCAAAGTAAAACAATGAGATGGGAAAAGTTGCAACATACCTACAACAATAGAGAACACTAGATGGATGCATTTAACATAATTTTATAGATAAGTAGCTTGTTAATATTATTGCATAGACCCTACACCCTAAGGTGGATCATAATTTATGACTCACTTATGCAAACACATTCAAGGAAATTATAGACAAGGGTGTGCATATTGAGAAGGTACTCATTACTAGGGGACTTGTTAAGATTTACTCATAGGGTCAAACATCTAATCATACAAAATCACCTATTCAAGTTATTGCTACATAAAAATCTAAAGGGTTTAACAAGAATAAGAACACAATGGGAAATAAAGTGATAGAATCTAGACATGTACAAATAGTGTAGGCTCTACCAACTCTAAATGTACAACTAGCCCCACCTAAACCATCAACCACATTGCAATAGGATCCTCCACAAAGGGTATTCAATAAATATATTTTATTTATCAAATTGGGAGAGTTGGTTGAGGCTATGTTCCAAAATCTAGTAGCATCTAATTTGATTATGGCTTATACCAAGAATATTTCCTGAAGATTAGCCCAAACTTGATTGGTAGTGAGAAGATGAGTTTTGTAATTTCAATTGCATTCTTGTCCATACCATTTATTGAGACATCTTATAGAGGACTTGATTAAAAGTGGTGAAATTAAAGTAAAACACATAGCGCATGACACTAATCAAAACATGGCATTTACAAGGATCCACTTCCTAAACATAATCAATAGCCAACAATAAATAATCAAAATCAAGGGTAGAACTAGTGTCAAAAAGCATAAGGCCAGAATCATAATCAACATGATCATAATTAGGATCATTATACCAATGCTAATAACTTGGGTTATAATAACATGCCATATGATTATAATATCACTGTGGGATGTGTTTTTGGAAATCACATTACCACCATCACCATCAAAGCTCATGAACCATCCATTGTTTCACTAAGTATCAGACCCCCCATTTTAGGGTCAACACCCTCCTCTTTAAGAAACACCACATCAAGTTCAATTAATTTCATTGCACCTTGATTTTTATGAGTTACTATCTTTGAGACCCCTTCAAATTATAATGATTCCTTACCGAATCAAAATTGCAAAAACACAACTAGACTCTTGTGAATCACCATCTAAGGCCTATGCCTTATTATTATAATTATAATGGCTCCTTACCAACTCAAAATTATACAATCACAACTAGACATTTGTGAGTCATCTTTTAGGTCCCTTTGACCTCTTCCAAAACTAGACCAAACTTGAAAACTGTGCCTTCAAATCCAAAAATGAACATTGTAGTAGTCAAGGATAAACCCTCTCGTGATTCCATTAAAAATTTGTATGGCATCTTGAATCAACTAAGTAAAAACCGCACATAAATTTCTATCTTAGATATTTTACATATGTCATAAGTACATCAAACTATTCTAAACAACTTCTTTTAGTAGTTTACTATTCCCTAGGATATTAACCTCAAATAATTTAAGACACTTTTATAGAATTTATCTCCTTTTTGACAAGTTACATTTGATCAAAGAGACATGTCTACTATTGGGCCTAACCATAACAACCCCTTGTATATTGAGGTCATTATAGAAAATCATATAATCAAGTGGGTTCTTATAGATAATGGTTCAAGGATAAACATAGTGTCACTCAAATTAATACAATGACTGGGTTATGCTTCCAAGGAAATCCAACCAAAAACAATCATGATCAAGGCATATAAAAATGCTAAAAGGGAATCTTATAGAACTATTTTTTTACCAATCATTATTGGGTCTATATCCCACCATACTTTATGCCATATTATGGCTATTGAATTGTCATATAATATACTTATTGGTATTCCTTGGATCTATGAAGTACATGTTATCCCATCCACTTTACACTAGTGCCTCAAGTTCTCCCATGATGAGATTGAAGTTACCATTCCTATTGATCTATAGCCCTACCAATATTACAAACACTTAGATGCTGAATTTTGTAATTATAACTATTGCCCTAGTTCTGAATTCATAAAAAAAAAAAGAACATAGAAATAATTTCAAAACCACCCATGTCCTATTATATGAACCTAAGTGACATTGATTCCATTTTGACTGATTCATTTCTTGCAACACTTGTACAACAATCCACTATTAAAGATGTGGGTATTTTCACATACCATTTGAAATATGCCTTTCACATTGCTAAGTTTCCCAAGTATCCTAAGTATTTTAGCAAACCCAAGCCTTCCCAAAACCCTTGTAAACCCAAAATATGATTTGGAAAAATAATAAAGACATAAAATCCACCAATGGTATTTATACTAACAACTTCACCAAATCATGATTGGGAAGCCTTTATTGAATGAAACTAGTTATATTCTAAGGGCTCTATTGAGTGTTTTCAAAACCCTAAGTATCTTATCCCTAATTAGATTATGCATAAATTTTATTATACAGGTAAAGGCCTTGATCTATGAGGGAAAGGAATCCTAGAACCCTTATTAGTTGGTAATCTGAATATGAGTCAAAGTATTAGATTTATACTACTTGAGGATGACCTCATGTATTTCAGTAATGATCCTTCTGAATTGACTAGCAACAAGACTCCTGATAGTGACACGACATCCTAGTATATCATTTATGATGAGTTTGCTAACACTGACCTATTTGACTCTAACTCAATTATGATTGTCACATCCCATTATCCCCTTTGCCTTTGCCATCATGACCTCATTGATTGGGAATAAAAGGATTCTATTATAGCCCTCGATGAATTTTAGAATGAGGAATCTTTTACTGAGTAAATGGACCTTAGACATGGATTTTTAATTAGTGATCACAATTAAGGCTTTTACTTCTCTTTAGACTCTTCCACTTACTTTGGAGAGTAGGAAAACTTTTTTGGTCATGAAAAAGATAAAACATCAAGATCTATGGGTGAAAACCTCTTTGAGGCACTCATTGATCAAGGAAATAGTAAAGAAAAAGACAAGACCTTGAGTGAAAATGTGTTTTAAGTGCTCTTTGATGGGGAAGTTTTCTCATCTCTAAAGGATGCATAGTGTCCACCAAGTCCTAGCTATATGGCTAGTGCCAGTATCACATCAGAACAACATAAAGTCTTTGAGCATATTGCTCTTGACTCTTTAGAGATTTTTTATAGTTTGACATTACCTGAACTAGTAGACTCAAATTCATCTCATTATTTAGAGCTTTGGGAAGAACAACCAAATTTTGAAGTGGAAGAAGAGAATCAAGATCAAACATTTCCCACTATTCTAGAAGATGGTTCTACGCTCCTTGTCGAAAACACCACTGAAGTGAACTTGGGGACTTATGATAATCCCAATTTTTTTATCTAAGATCCTCCCTCACTAATGAAGAGCGTGACTATAGTTTCATCATTATAAAAGATTTTATTGATCTCTTTGCATGGGCTTATTTTGACATGCTAGGCCTAGACCCTGACTTGGTTGTGCATCATCTTATTATCCATCTAAATGCCAAGACAATCGAGTAGAAATTAAGAAAGATTCATCCATGCATCATTCTTTTGGTAAAATTGGAACTAAAGAAATTGTTAGGAGTAGACTTTATTAGCCCATTGGATAATTATGAATGGATATAAAACATAGTCCTATTAAGCAAAAAGCCACAAGGTATACACATTTGTATAGATTTTAGAGATATAAATAAGGCATGTCTTAAATATAACTTTCCTTTGCCTCATATCGACATGATTATTGACTCTAATGCTAGTATGATATTTTATCCCTCATGGACAAGTTCTTATATGACATGATGCATGGTATTATTGAGGACTATTTTGACAACATCATAGAAAAATCAAAAACATGTGATGGACATCTTGGTGTTTTATGAATAATCTTTGAGAAACTTCATGGGTATAAGGTTTATATGAATCCTAAGAAGTGTGTCTTTGGTGTCATTTCAAGAAATATGATAGGATTCATTATGTCATAAAGAAGAATTGAAGTAGATCATATGAACGTCAAAGCCTTATATAAATGTCTCCACCTTCTAACTCAAATAGCTCCATAGATTGCAGGGAAAGATTCAATATATTCATAGGTTCATTTCATAACTGGTAGATAAGTGCCACCCATTTACACACCTCTTGAACAAAGGGGTCACTTTTCAATGGGATGGTGAATGCCAATTAGCATTTGTGAAGCCCACAACATACTTGGTTAACTTGCTAGTTTTGAGACCACCAACACCTAGACAACCATTAATTCTTTATATATCAGCCACTGAGCATGCACTAGGGTCACTCTTAGCCCAACATGATGAACATGGAAAGGAACATGTAGTTTACTATTTGAGTAGTAAACTTTTGGAGCATGAACACAATTATACGCCTATAGAGAAGGGTTATTTAGTAATGGTGTTCACTTCTCAAAAGTTATGAAACTATATGATGAATAATAAGACTGTTGTTATTGCTAAAGTGGACCCTCTCAAATATTTACTATCCGAAGAATCTCTTCTAGGTTGCATGGATAAATGGGTCATGATCTTAAGTGAATTTGATGTTGAGTACAATAACCAAAAGGCTATCAAGGGGAAGGTCATCATAGATCAACTAGAAAAATCTCCTATTATAGATACTCAACCACTCACATTTAACTTTTCATATGATTCTATTATGACAAAAAAAGAAGTGTTACATGAAATTGAATAGTGGAAAATATATTTTGATGGCTCCTTTACATCCCATTGGTCTGGGGTCAGCATCTTGTTGATTACACTACAAAAGGATTTGATTCCTAAATATTTTCATATTAAATTTCATTATACCAATAATATGGAAGAGTATGAATCCCTTATTACAAGAATTCATCTTGCAATATAGTGGGATATCTAGTGATTAATGGTATATGGGGATTCATAGTTGATTATTAATCAAACCACATATCAATATCAAACTTGAGATGACAAGCTTACACTCTACAAGCAAATTATAGATAATCTCAAAACTCACTTCAAATCCCTATAATTTGAACAAGTACCATAGGCCAATAATAGATCAGTCGATGCAATGGCAACAATTGGGTCCATGATAAAAATTACTAGTAGTGCTAAATATTATCAATTTCTCATTGAAAATCTTCTATAGCCTACTCATGTCTTCCCAGATTTGGAAAGGGTATACACCATCTATGGTCCTAATCCCCCACCTTAACTACCATACTTCTAAGACATTTATAACTATTTACATGACCAAGTCTTTTTGCTTGACCTTTCACATAATTGCCAAAAATCTTCCTTAATCACATAGCTCATTATAACCTTCTTGGAAATGTGCTTTATTATAAATTATATGATGGAACACTTCTTCATTATTTATATTTAATAGAATACAAGTTATCACTTAATGAGGTTCATAAAGGAATGTGTGGGGCCCACACCAATGGTGTAGTCTTAGCCAAAAAACTCCTCAAAATAGGATACTATTAGCCCAAGATGGAAATAGATGCTTGGAATTATGTCAAGAAGTGTATTGGTTGCCAAAAATATGGTAAATTTATACACTCACCTTCCTTACCACTCCATCTGATCATTAGACCATGGTCATTCTCTACATGGGGCCTTGATCTCATTAAAAAAATCAACCCAACCTCTTCTTCTGGCCACAAACACATTCTCATTACTAACGATTATTTTACTAAGTGGATTGAGGCCATTCCTCTCACTTACATTATTAGGAAATAAATTTCCAAATTTATCCATTACCATATCATCTGTCAATATGGTATCCTATCCCATATTATATCTAATAATGGTGGATCATTTGTAAACCAAGATGTTAAAGCTCTTTGCACCATGTTCAAAATCAAGCATAAGAAATACACACCATATAACCCACAAGACAATGGTTAATCTGAGGCATCTAACAAAATCATTATCACAATCCTAAATAAGATTGTCAATGGTAGTAGCCAAAATTAACACTTGTAAATTTTTCCTTTCCTTTGGGCCTATCGCACTAGTCATCGAACCCTCATAGGAGCCACTCCATACTCCCTTGTTTATTGCAAAGAGGTTATAATCCCAATTGAGATTGAGCTACCTTTACTATAGGTATCCTTGGATAACATTAAAGATGATGAGGATTATAGAGTTTCCAGATTACAAGAGCTCAATCTCCTTGATGGTAAGTGTCTAGCTACCCTAGATAACTTGAAAGCATATCAGAACAGATTGCATAAAAGTTATAACAAGCACATTCTCACTTAGGAGTTTGAAATTAGTGATTTGGTATTGAAAGATAATTAAAAGAACATGAATGTTGAATTCAACTGAAGAAGGGCAAGTTTCAACCCAATTGGCTAGGCCCATATATAGTCATAACAAATTATGGGTCAGGGGCATACCGATTGGCTACTCCAAATGGTAAAGAGCTCCTAAAACCTAGGAATATTGTACATCTCAAGCATTCCTATACTTGAAAACCTTTTTGAGCCATTGTCTATAAGAGCTCTTACTTGGGGGCATCTTGTGCTGAATTAATTTATCCCACTATTATAATTTAAACCATCTTATTCAGGGTCATTATTATCCTATCTCATTTTATCTTGGGCTATTCTAATTTGAACACTATTCATTACTCCCTTGGACTATTGTAACTCTATACCATTGGGACTTTGGATTGTTTATATTCTACTAAACTCATTTTCATTCCATTCTAGCTCGTTATAACCTAGACGGTTCTACCTAGAATAATATTCTTTTAAATACCCTAGACCATTATAACTCTAAACCATTGTTACCTGAATAGTTATATCTCATAACCTATTATGATATTGATTATGATTCATAGGCATTTTGGACACACTCAGTACTCCTTATACAAATTACTTTAGCCTGAATAGTATTTCATAGTTTCTTTTTGTAAACAAGTGTACAAGCATATGTTAGCACTTACTTTTCCTACTTACTGGTTCTTCAAATTTATTTAATATTGTATACTATTTTATTATCATTTTGATATTTTTTGGTAGGCATTATTTCCTTCACAGTATTACATGTGTTGTTGTATTTGGTTTAGCTAGTTTACTGACCTATGGATGTACAACTCCTCAACTAAGTGTTTTTCTATACCATTGTTTATATTCATGAGCCCGTGATAGCTAGTTTAGCTATTGTTTAAACTCTTATCTCTAGAAGTGCATCTCCTCAGTTAGGTAGTTCCCTAGGAATTTTGTTAATATTTAATTTATGTTTATCTTGAAAAGACTAAAAACATTAGAAACTGGTAGACAAGATAAACAAAAACATTGTCTTGAACCTTTATTTATGTTGATCCTTATTCATCTATATACAATCATGTTTTCTTATCATCACTTTTCTTCTATCCCATTTTATAAGAGAACTACATTTGGCTTAAATTTCATATTGGATCTTACATCCATGAAACTATGTAGGCATCATCCACTTGTCTCGTGTATCTAGAGTCATCTCATCCACCCCTTCCTTTTCTTCTATTTTCCCCCTTTGTTTTTTTGTGTTGTTTTTTTCCTATCACTTTTGGGTACCTTAAGATATGAATAAATTATTATAGAATTTAATAATTTGTTCTTGCTTTGCTTTTGTACATTCTTTTTCCTACTTAAATCCTGATTGTTCATATCTTGATTTTAAGTTAGGTTACATTTTTGTATTCTTATTTTTTTCTCTCTTTACTTTTGTTTGTTTATTGTTTAAATGTAAATAAGTGTAACATTGGTTTTGGTAAATTTTATCATTATCCTTAGTTATAAATATTCACTTTTAAACTAGTCAAGTGCAAATCAAAAAAAATTGTTATTATAAGTTACTCATACTTATGATACATAATTTCAAATTTGATATATTAAACACCAAGTGATCCAAATCCAAAAGTCAATGTGGCATCGAAGATCATTTATGAACACACCATCTTGAATACCTAACATAACATCTATCCTAGGCCAAATTGGAAACAAATAAGACTATATGTAAGATGTGCATATTTTGCCATACACTTTGAATCTAATTGAATATTTATATAATTAGTTTAAGATGTGCATATTCTTAATTATATCATAACATCTAGTCGTATATAAAACAAAATAAATACATCAACATCCATATGCTAACTAAGAACGTGCATCTCTTGAAACTAGCATATTAAAAACATATCATAATAAGAACAATTTATAAATGAAAACATCATGTGACAATGAAAGAATATTAATAGTCCATGTACAAGCAGCAGCAAACCAAAAATGAATATCACATATATATTTCAAAATCTTATTTTATACATCATGAGAGTATCTATACATATCATAAGTACATAAAGGGAGCTCTAACAATTAGCTCTAATCAGGCTCATCCTTGGGAGGACTCTACTAAAAACTCTAACCCATCCCAAATGTTGGTGCTATTGGTGGATGTGGTGGTAGAGACCCCATGACTACCCATTGTGTAACTAGTTACATCACTAATCACTCTGACTTAATCTCATGTCTAGACCTCAAGGTTTGGCTAGTTTGATGTGACCTCATAGACTCCCTATAAGAGGCCACTCTCCACTTTTCAAGAACTATCACCTTGTATTCTTGCCTCAAGTAGGTTATCTCATCCTTGGCACATAGGACATCATTATTCATGTACAAGGCATCATCCTTGGCCGTAATCATGTTGACCAATGTTTTAATTGATCTTACCCCTATATCTATCCTGACTTGATGAACCTTATCCCTCTCCTACATTAGCCTCTCCACTTGAGATATCAATATCTCCCTATCTATGTGAGATCTATCTCTTTACCCAACCATTGCATGTAGCTATGTATCTTGTGTGGCTTACTAAGACTAAACCCTTATCAAATATACTGCTTGTCCTCTGAGCCCAAAAATATCTACATCCCTAGCTATAATAAGACCCTATAGCCTAGTGGTCTCCCCATAAGTAGTAGCCAACTATGCTTATAACCCATCCATAATACTCTCCAAACCTGAAATCTCTGAGAGGTGTGCAATAATCTTCCTATAGATCCTGTCAATCAAAGCCTAGTCCTCTATAGACCTCCCTATGCTAGAGGGTTCTATCCCTCTTGATCTTGATCTTGATCATGTACTTGTATCTATCTTATAGGGTCCTACCTCTCCTAAACCTATCCCATGGACTCCATCATCACTTGGGGTATCTCTCATATCCACATCATGACCACCCATCTCGACCATCTCTACATACTCTATGGGATCCTGTTGTGCCTATGGTTAAACAACCTATAAAATAATGTCATATGGAATGGTCAGATGTACTAGCACTTTACGTTGTCACTATGCTAGGGCCTATCAATGATAACTCCTCATTTTCACCCATATCTATCTTAAGATTGGTTATTGGGGTAACAACCTCATCAATTAGATAGGTCTCACTCTGATCCACCATGTGACATATACATCGATAACCCCTGCATCTAGCACTCCTCCCATAAATCCCACAAAACTTGAATAACCTTATCATAATCTATCATTACCTCTATCTTGAGTACAAGTGCCCCCCACTCTTTGATATTCATACTCACATATAAGAAGTAGTGTGGACCCTCTAGGACATCTTGATGCATGCCAAACTATCATTAGACTCGATTTGGTTGATATTTCTCCACCACATAATTGTGGCATTTTGTAATATAATATAGCATGATCATATATCCAATCATGAATAATTTCTCCAACCACATCCATTGTGTCCCTAAGTAGGGGCACCAAATAAAATCTCCATTTTGCATCTCATCAATCACTCACAAATAATACAATAAGTTTCCCAAGTGTTCTTGCACACCTTGTCCTGTAGGGCACCATCCCAAAGCCATAGGATCCTTTGATCCCCTTTGATATCTAGGACCCACTGGACTCACAATGGTTATGTGCTCCTAGGCCCATACCTATATCAATGTGTTATGTCCTATGTTTCACCCTCCCCGATACACAATAATATGCAAATCCTGGTATAACTATGCTAGGATGACTAGTCCCCAAACAAACAATGTAAGCTAATTGAACATATAATGCACCACACCAATCAAACCTAATGGAAAGAACCATCACTCTTATCAGGCAATAGAAGGCCACTGATAAAGGATATTAATACTACTACCTCTGGCGGAATTATCCCCTATCTTGCTCCACCCTCTAGGGGCCAAACCAAATCCTCTAAGGCATCCACGTCTATACATTCATCAATCATATCTTGGTCCACTACCCCCATCAAGTCATCTAGCATGGCCTATCATCCTACCCCCATCCAAGTAATATTGGGTCCTTGCATAGGTACCCATAGAATATAATTTACATCCTCTTATGTTACTGTGGCCTCCCCAATTGACAGATGAAAAGTAAAAATATATGAGTGCCACCTCTCCACTAGTACTAAAAAGTTAAATATATTTATAAGATCATTGACAATCATGTTAAGTGATATAGGTCAACAGCTATTAGGATGCCCATGAGCTCATCTATCACCAAACCTTGTCATCACAACACTTGAGAACACCACTCCCATTATGTGATGACCACAACTCACTTATAAAAATCAAACACAAGGCATTAGGTCAATTATCTTTCTTATCATTCACTAAATTATTCTAATTTTGAGTCCTAGACAAATTCTCTATGGGCCTTGATCTCTTTTCTTCTAATTCTGGACATGAATTAATCTCCTATGGGCCCCATTATATCTTCTTCTAGCATTTTCTCCATTATCTTGGAAATTTTGCCATTTATCAAGACATTACTAGTATTCTACAAGGCGATCCCATTTATTATCATGACCTCACTATTTATCAAGCCATTCTCACTAATTGGAAGAATGATCTCATTGATCTTGGCAAAATCACCATTTGACATGGTGAAAAACACCTAAAAATGTGAACTCACCAATGTCTTGGTGACCTCACCATTTTGACACATGATCCCATCAAAAGGTTAGAAGAATCATTGATATCATGGTGTTCCCACCAATTTTATGGGTGAACTCACCATTTTCCAAATTGGTAAAATGGCAGGATCACCCAACTACCACTTTCTTATGTGCAATAAATACAATTAATGACCAAATTAAATACATACAAAGGTACCTACTGATGCTCTACTCCCTAGTGGTCTATGGTACTCTCTTATGCTCTCCAAGGTGATGGTGGTGCAATATGTTGGCCATTGCTCTTATCTCTCTCACACAAAAATCTTAGAACTCAGAAATTACTATAACTAAGGGTGCAAATAAACTATTTTTTACCCTTAGGGATCAAAATATAGTTAATTTTTCAAAAATTTCACCCCTAGGCATATAATTGATTCCTTTTTATCTCTTTTGGGATATTATTTTAGCCCCTCTTCTCTATTTTACCTCCCACTTTATTTTAATTTCTCTTTTTTAGCCTATTTTACTGAAATTAATGCGATTTTTATTCCTTTTGATCGAGGTCCCACTCATCAAATATTTTCAAATTTTCTATCTTCTCTTTGAGAGGGCATCATGGGCTGCCCAAATGATGTTTGGGGAATTTCATAAACATGTTTCTCCATAATTCATGCAAGCCTTAAAAATGAATAATGGGAATAAAATTTATTTCTTCTGATTATAATGACCTTTTCATTCTTTGAAAAGACATTGCTTAGATTCAATGTCTCACCATGCCTTCTCAAATAAGAGAAAAATGTAGATATCCAATTCCTATCACTATTATGCTACA
This sequence comes from Torreya grandis, assembly GCA_037957365.1. Classification (NCBI taxonomy): domain Eukaryota; kingdom Viridiplantae; phylum Streptophyta; class Pinopsida; order Cupressales; family Taxaceae; genus Torreya; species Torreya grandis. The sequence continues at coordinate 404,167 of JARHVA010003738.1, forward strand.
ATTGTAAATCTAAGAAATGTTCTATGATAATGTATAATCTGAGCCAAAATCTCTAAAACAAGTTAAATCATTTGAACTTGTCACATGTAGGTGTTGATTAAGGATAATGTATCCCTAAATCGGGCAATACATTTTATGTGATTATTATTTTTTCTTAAATAAATTTGAGTTAAATTTAAACCATGAAAAATGACACTCTAGGTGACTTAATTCTTCTAATTCAACATTACACATTATGTTCATGTATTATTTCATGTCCATAATGCTCTAAATGGGGTATTATTCCATACACAACTGACACCTTCTTCTAATTATACTCTAATCAAATTATGACTCAATAAAATGATATTTCTAACCAAGTTTATTAAACACATAATATATTTATAAATAATTTCACAAAATTAATCAAAGCCACTTAAGAAAATTAAACCATATTAAGAGCCTAAGTAAAAATTCCATGAAATTTATTGAAAATCTATTTATTGGAAATTCATTTCTCAAATCTGCATCATCCCTTAACCGCATCAATGGGGTGGCATCCATAGCCCATTAATGGAATAAATATTAGGATTAATCCATCCCATGCCTCATCAATTCCCCATTATTTCAAATATTAATGGGAATATTTATGGCTTGTCTTTCCAAAATTGAATCAGTTCATGGCCACACATCTTGATCTCAAGATGGACGGTCATGACTAATCTTGAAAATTTTTAGAAAGCTATAAATAAGTGAGCCAAGACCATTATTTTTAAGCTTCAGTTATACAAAATTAATATGCATAAATTCTTATAGAAACATTTCACATATTTACACAAATCAACCAAATCTTGTGAGCCTAAGCCATTGGTGCACTAGGAAATGATGAAGGAGCATGATACTCATCATTGACGTAGACTTGGAGTACCAAACATGGAGAAAAACATGATTTTTGGATGCTCTTATAATGATGGATTTTATTTGGAAGGTTTAGTAGTATTCTTTTCTTAAATAGCTTTTAAAATTCATTAGCAACACCCCATGAGGGAGTGAGCTTGATGTTTTATCTCTATATGCTTCATTATACATGTTTTCTTGACTAACACATGGACTAATTCTTCTGGTAATCTTACTCTATAATTTTCATTTTCTTGTTACACACATAACATTTTTTGATGCCATGAGGGACCTCATGTATTTACCCTTCCTACATCGGTGTTGTGATGGACATCATGGTCCATCCCCCTAGGTAGCTACTCAAATTTTATAATATACAAATTGATTACATCTACCTTGACACCTTTGTGTAATGATATATTGGAACATACATAATACATTACCTACATATGCTTATATTTATTTACATTCTGATTTTATGTTTGTACATTGTATTGGAATATCATGCTTATGCTCCAACTAACACATTTTGTAGAGCTACTTCTTTTAAGGATAGTTCTTACATAGATTTCAGAATTACCGTCAAAAGAGGGGGTATTCATAAGGGTTTGTTAGAGATATCAGGATCCTAATTTTCTATTCATATATTATTTCCAACACACAAGCTCAGTTTTATAAACCAAACACAGGTTAGACACAAAAAAGAATAGAGACTTAGAAAATAGTTTAGTCACCTAGATTTCAGACTAGACATATATTAACACCCAGATTGGGACACTAGTGCCACATGGCACTAATATCCACTACAAGGTGCTACTATCTAGTATCCATAGCTTTAGGGCAGTCCAAATTAGCCAAACTAGTACACCAAGCATAATACATATTTACACAGATACAATCATAAGTTTGATAATTATATTCAAATTTTGCTTAGATAAATTCATTTTAGCTCAGATTCATACAAGTTACTCATATTTTGGGGCATCATGCATGGCATGATCACTCTAACATTCATTTCATTTACACAAATTATTAAGTTATTACATAGTTTAGACTTAGTATACTTAGATATCAGATTGGGGGCATGTGCATGACACATAGTTTCTATATGCTTAGTTACATAACTTAATCAGATGGAATGGTAAATTACATGTCATTATCTACATTTTATACAATGAGTATCACATTCTAGGTTATCAATAGATTCATACCTTACTCCATCTATAGTTTTTAGCATTCCCAAGTGGCTCAGATTTGCCTAATCTTCTTGAGTGGCCATGGAGCTGACATACAGAGTTAGAATATACCCAGTTAGATACTTTTGGTACTTTATGCAATATAATTTTAAATGCATATACATCACATAGGTGGGAAATGATGGATTCATGGCCTAGTTGAGTTCTTTAGAAACCCACATAAGAGGATTAGACATACTTACAATCTTGTCCAAGTTATTCATATATAATAATCCACTGAGCAAGGGTGGGAAATGGAGTCAAAATAAGATTGAGTTCTTGAGCCACCCATATGAGTATTAAGAAATCTATCATCTCAATCCAAGCTATTAAATGATATGACCACTATGTACACTCACACATAGGTTGTCACAAGGTTCATGCATTCGTTCATGTACCTAATAAGGTGTATTTATTCCCTTCCTTTCTCTGTACTTAGATTTACTCAGTTACTTTATTCAACATAGTATTTTACTTTTGATCATCTCTTAAGTAAGGACTAATTTTTTCATGTTTTGTTATAGGTCATTGCTTTGGATGATGTTTCACATATGTAGACCTAGATTTTCATACTTAGACTTAGCTACATGGGCTTCGCTTCCAAGGTAAGTGTTGTGATTATAAATATTCACCCATGGATGATCTATGATTTAGGATGTATTACAATAGGGCACAGAGTATGAATGCCTTATGCAGGGCATAAAAGTGTTTGGTGTTGGGTGTGGAAGTGTTATTGATCACTTATGCACACAAAGAATTGGTTATCTCATTACAATGATGGGAATGTCCCCAAGGTGTGGGACCTTTGAACTCCTTGGGATAAGCCTCTGGAGTAGGCCATATTCCTTCTATTCTGAGTGCACCTAGTTTAGGACTAGTACATAGACCTAAAGAGTGGAAAGGTAAATCTACTACTAATCTAAACCTAATATTTTTTGATGGAAAAGGGAGGGAGAAGGCAAGAATTTGTTGGAAAATTAAATGTGATGCATCAATAATACAATGACTGATCCTAATACTATGAATATAGTATAAATATTTGAGAACAAGACGTTATCACACAGACTCCACCAAGGACACCCCAAATGCATAAGTGTTTTGTATAGAGGCATGAGAACATAGTGTAACACTAAGGAGGATGATAAATGATCCCAAAAAAATGTCCATGTAGAGTTGAATGCGCACATGATATGATGTGCAAGTGAGTTCCAATTTCCCCATAGAGGTATTGATAATGGACAATGATGAGAGGGGTAGACATTACCCATAGAAAAATATCAAAAAACACAAATAACACATAGAGTGTAATAAGAATAGAAGGAGATGAACTTAATTCTCATTAACATACAAGGTTTAGCCAATAAAAGTACTCTTGGAGGGAAATTTTTGGTAGCATGAGGTTTCCTAAAAATGTTGATCCCTTTTACAAGGAAAGATCCAAGATTATATAGGCAATGGGAAGCCCATGGGTTGTTGATTGATTCTACCCACTATTGGGGTGGTTATAATTCTTAATGATGATTAGTTGAGTGGTTTGAGGCTCTAACATAGTAATTACCTACCCATAATTCTATTGTAATGGAAATAATTAAGGCTCAACCACTTGATTTATTTTGGATCTTCCATCATCCATGTTCCTATGACTATCCATCATGCCTCATTAAGGTTGTAATTGACTTTGTCATTTTCACAATCCATCCTATTCTAACATTAATTTTTTAAATGATCAACTACCCCCAACTACCACTTATACCTTGTCTACCACTTTCTAATCCATCTAGGTCTATAGACAGGGAAGCTCCATAGGCTTCATTTGGATCATCAAATTGTTGATGTATGCATGAGAGGGATTAGCATGTAACTATTGGGAATTACATGTGCATTGACAAGTACGTTCTTGAGAATTGGCCTAATTCTTCATAAGTAGAGAGTCTTATTGGAAATGAATGCACACCTTTATTTGGTATTTGATATCCCAATTGATATTTATACTCAAGAAGTAAGTGTGCACTTTATTTATTACTTAGTCGTATCTTACATAAGGTGCATGCACTAAAGACTACATAGAGAGCATGTTTGAAAATGAAGCTATAAATTTGTGAAGGGCACTGATGTAGAGTTATTCTACTGGATTTTATGGATTTTAATCCTTTTGTGCTAAATCCCCCTTTTATAATTTTCTCAAGTCTTTGCTTCATACTTTGGACCCATATCAATCGGTGAAGTAGTATGTGTGTAACATAAATCATAGCCTACAATTTATGAGAGTGCAAAAGTGAAAATTTATGATTTGGTGTAGGATTTCATCATGGATATGTAAGGACCCTTTTGAATAAGAATACACATAAATATTAAAGATCCTAGGTGCACTTCTCATGAATTTGAACTACTTTTTATGCATCTCTCCCTATGATATATGAACACTAGGGGCTCTACATCCTTGAACCTGCACCATTTAGCTTGTGCAATGGAGAATCTCTTCATGGGGCATATATTATAATATCCTTATTAATGCAAATTGATACTTATTCAATTCTTAGATATGTGTTGATTGCTTTAAGCATAGGCATAGATAGGAAGCATCTATATATGGCTTGCATTAAGGAATCTGACACCTCATTTACATGTAAACCTTCTATAATATCCTTATAAGCTCTGTGCAAGTTAGGGGTGACTTAGAAAGTCAACACTTTTGGTGACCTCTGCAATCTACTTGCTTATTAAGTAAGAATCCAATATCCTTTGAATCAATCCATTAGGCACATAGTCGTTGAAGCTTGAGAGCTTCTCTTCTTACCCTAAAAATGTGGTCCATGTACGCATAAGGATCCACCTTAACATTATGTGTGATTTTGTGCCTTGCCTTCACTGTGCATAAATGTGTACTTCACCTTCTTGGTATGTATTTGGCTTGCTGTTAAACCTACCTAGTAAACCATAACCTACCCTTAATAAGGATAAGGAAAATAATAAATAATGAAGATGTGCCAATGCATTTATGAAAAAGAACAACAACTATACATATGTGTGCTCAGAAACTTAGGGAAAATAAAACTACTCTAATATAATATATATATACCCTTAATAAGGATAAGGAAAATAATAAATAATGAAGATGTGCCAATGCATTTATGAAAAAGAAAAACAACAACTATACATATGTGTGCTCAGAAACTTAGGGAAAATAAAACTACTCTAATCTAATATATATATATATATATATATATATATATAGCATGAATATGGGTCTTAGATTACCTGGGTTAAATAAAAAACCTTGTAGGTCTCTTATATTGTGCACAATCATGTTGACATGTGATAAATGAAGGCTAAATGGTGTTATTATGCTATGAAAGATGTGATCTTGGGCTAATTTTTAGACTCGTGTGAGGAAGGTAGTCTTCTTGGGCTCCTTCATAATGAATAAATCCATCCAATCATGTGCAAATGTCTTATCAAGTTGATAGATGTCCTAGAAGTTGAGTTGATCCTCCATAAGCCTTATTTTACCTAGCTTCATTCTTGGCTCACATTGATCATTCAAAAGCTTAGAGAGTGTGACTTTGATTCTCAACAAGCTCATGAACTTGATAGGCTGCCCTTGTGATCCCATTATATATTTTGTAAACTCCCCTACAAGGTACTGGGGATAATGGACCTAGAGTCCACTTGTTACTATAACCTCCCCCTCATCTTTGCATTTCTCACTAGGAGGCTAAGGCCAAAATAGGCCTATAATGTCTTCAATGGGTGCATAAGTATAGGCAAGGTCATCAAAGATTTGATAACCATCATTGAATATATCGAATAGAACAACACTTGACCCTTGAGAAGGTTGATCGAATAGGCTAACTAGTGTTTCCTCATACCCCCTAACTTGTCTAATAAAGATGCATTCCTCAACCTTGGATAGATAGTAGTCTACTTACAGAGGAGCATATTTTACACACAAGATTTTTAACAAATCCTATATCTCCTCATCACTTTTTGGCACCTACACACTAATTTTGATCTGATTGGGGTGTTCTTCATAAAGCATGCATTCCCATTGAAGGATTTGTTTGTCCCTAAGTTTGTCCTCCATCGTGTAGAGTAATAACTCATTTACCCAAGGAAGATTCAACTCAAACTCCTAGGTACATTCTAAAATGGCACAAATTAACCTCTTCTCATTGTAAGCATATTTTTACTCTTCATCTTTGGCCATCTGCTCATTGGTTTATTGCTTAAATTAATCACACTTATTTTATTCTAGTATTAGATATAATCTTTTTGGCCTAGTGGTGTAAAGGGGGTTGTCAATGATCATTTCTTCCTTGTTATCACTTGAATAATTCTCCTCTTCATCTATGTAGTCTTTGTTTTTTCTCCACATGATTGGGCCTCATTTGAAAAAGGATATGGTGGGTAGGCAAGAGGTCACTACTAGCACAGTATGAGTGGTCTTGACCAAAGTAGGTATCCCTAACTTAGAGTGACAGGTCCAAGAAGGCTACCATAAGTGAGTTTAAGGTTCCTAAAGAAGGAGGGGTTATTAAGTTGGCATGAGTGTAGGCTCTTTTAAAGGAGGGTAAATTTTGAATATTGGTAATTTCAAGCTTGGAGGATTGCTTGAAAGCATATGGGGTTTACCTTACCTAGAACTTAGAATAGAATAGGTTATTCAAGACCCAATCTCTTATGCTTGCATATGCATTTAACATATTTGTTCTTCCTTAGTTGTGACAAGGCTAGCCAATAATTCCTCTTCTTAAATTTGATGCTCCCTCATCTCCTACTATTGGATGTAATCTTGGTAAGCAAGCTCTTTTTACTGCCTATTATACTCCATCTCTTCATCAACCTTCCTCATTTGTTGTGTAAAGTTCTATAGGATATCTTTGATGTTTTTATGGGGTTGACTAAGAGGGTAACAATGTTGATTAGAAGCAACATAGTTTACACATGGCTGATTAGAAGCATAAGCAGGTTACCACAAGAATTGAATTGGGGTGGAAGGTAGACATTATGATAAGGGTGATACCCCATCGGTCCCGATCAATTTAGAGTTAAACTAAGAGTAATTTCAGCCTAATATGGGAAATGAGAAGGCATAATAGTATAATTTTCATGAAATGGAGAGTGAAAAGAAATATTTTTAGGTACTTAAACTGCTTAAACTAGTAGATTAAACATTTTTTGTTGCTAGGTTATCTATAGAGTGTCTTCAACACTTGGAATGGTGGGATTAACACAAAATTCTCAGCCTAATTTCAAACTTGGTCCCATTGAGTGTGCTAAAAACTATTATAATTAAAAACATGCACCCATGGATGATCTGTGATGCATGAGGTTTTACAATAGGGTGTAGAATGTGAATGCCTTATGCATTGCAAAAAAGTGTTTATCACTAGGCATGGAAGTGTTATCACTCATATGCACATGTAGAACATCAATTGTCTCATCGTAATGATAGGAATGTCCCTAAGGTGTGGAACCCTTGTACAACTTGGGATGAGCCTATGGAGTAGGTTGGATTCCTTCTATTCTAAGTACACCTAGTTTAGGACTAACATGCATACCTAAAGAACAGAAAGGTGAATCTACTATTACTATAAACCTAATATTTTTTTAGGGAAAGGGGAGGGAGAAGGTAATAATTTACTATAAAATGAAAGGTGATGCACCAATAATAGAGAGAGTACTCATACTACTCTAGACATAGTACAAATATTTGATAAGAAGATGTTATCACATATACTCTACCAAGGACACCCCAAATACACAAGTTTTTCATATAGAGGCATGAGATTGCAACATAAAACTAAGAGGTATGATAAATGATCTATAAACAATATCTACATAGACCCAAATGTGCATAGGATATAACCTACAAGTGAGTTTCAAGTCCCACATAGAGGTGTTGGGAATGGACAATGATGAGAGGGGTGGATATTGCCCATAGATAAAGATCAACAAACACAAATAACATATAGAGTGTAATAAGAATAGAGGGAGGTGAACTAAATTCTCATTAACATGTAAGGTTTAACCAACAAAAGTGATCTTAGAGGGCAAAATTTGGCAATGTGAGGTTGCCTTAAAATGTTGACCCCTTTTACAAGGAAAGACTTAAGTTTATATATGTGATGGGAATCCCATGGGTCATTGATTGATTTTTCCCACTATTGGGGTGGTTATAATTCCTAATGATGATTGGTTGAGTGGTTCAAGGCTCTAGCATAATAATTGCGTGCCCATGCTTATATTTTAATGGAAATGAATAAGTCTCAACCACATGATTTCCTTGGGATCTACCATTGGCCACATTCTTATGACTATCCAACATGCCTCATTAAGTTTATAGTTGGATTTATCATTTTTATGGTCCACCCTCTTTTGACATTGCTTCGTTAGATGCTCAACTACCCCTAATTACCACTTGTACCTTATCTACCACTTGTTGACATATTTGGGTATATAAACGGGGAAGTTATGTAGGCTTCAATTGGCTCATCAAGTGGTTGATATATGCACAAGAGGGATTGACATGTAATTATTAAGAATTACTTATGCACTGATAAGTGCATCCTTAGGATTTAGATGAATTCTATGTAATTCAAGATTCTTCTTGGAAAGGAGTGCATGCCTTTCTTTGGTCTTTAATAGTATAGTTGATATTCACACTCATGAAGCAAGTTCACACTCTCTTTATTACTTGGTCACATCCTACACAAGGTGCATGCACTAAAGACTGTACAAAAAACATGATGCACAATAAAGATACAAATTTATAAAGCGCATTGATGTATAATTATTTTATGGGATTTTATGGATTTTAATCCTTTTGTGTTAAATCTTCCCTTTTAATTATCTCAATCATTTGCTTGATACCCAAGACCTATATCAATCGATGAAGTAGCATGTGCATAACATAAATCATAGCCTAAAATTCATGAGAGTGTAGAAGTGAAACTCTATAATTTGGTAGATATACATTGATTGCTTTAAACATGAACACAAATGGGAAGCATTTACATGTGGCTTACTTTAAGGACCCTGACACCTCATTAGCATGCAAACCTTCTATAAGATCCTTGGGAGATCTACATAAGCTAGGGGTGACTTATAAATTCAATAGTAAGTCTAGGTATGCTTCTTTTTCATTTATACTAATCATTTCACTTTTATATATTTTTAGCATAAAGGGGAGGGTGGAATGTAATCACCTGAAAGTGGTATTTGGATGCTTAGAGTGTTACTTGAGTTATCAGATTCCTATCTTAGCCTTAGACCTATCCTAGAGCCTTTGCCACACTTTTCCAACCATTTTTCAGACCACAAACATCTACATTTAGCTCAAACATAGTCCCAATATAGATTTCCCAGATCCCAATCTAGTGTGCTCAATAGTCTGCCAAGTAGACATTAGCACCACATTTGGGACACTACAACCACATGGCACTAGTGTTCCTAATTGGTTGTTATTTTATTTTTCCCTAACTCTCTTGAATAGATACTTTTTAAAACATGTGCCCCTCCTAAGGTTAGCCTAAGTATATTTTATTATCCACACAAGCTACAAATACAAATTTATTTGACCTCTTTTCACTAGATGGAAAATAGATGCAAAATCTTACTAAAAAAATAATTAGAGAAAAATTAAGTTATTTGATCCCTATTCTTCCCTACTTCTACATACTACCATCTACAACAACCTTAAGCTTAGATTTCAAGCATACAAAAGACATTCAAGACCAATATCATTCTAGCATTCACTTGCACTTGCACCAAGTACTAGGTGGGAGAACTACATCAGGCTTGATCCCTCCTCAGACTATTGGTATGTAGGCAACTCTTTTCACATCAAGGTGTTGAGGATGTCTAGCCTATCCTACTAATCAATTCACATTTATTTTTTATGCCATACTTGTAAGGAAAATTTAGGGTTTGCACACTAATTTAGGTTTACCAAGCACAACATAGAGTTTACGATTTCGTGCACATAAGAATGGGACCCAAAAACACAAGCACAAGTTTTCCCATAAAATAGGAATAATCTTACAAAGAGGACACTAACATCACTTTGAGAACACTATAATAGTATGGTGCTAGTATCTAGTGAGCAAATAGATCTTGAGATCCTATTGATGACACTCAAACCTATCCATAACCCATTTTTTAGAACCCATGTCATCTACAATAGTCACTTTCAAGATAAGTCTACATTTATGCATATTTATTACTAGTTTTATAAATTCAAAAGAAGTTAAAAGCCATAACAAATTAGTGCTTAATTATTGCATATTATTTAACTACTTTATACATCTTAACCCATTAATTTAGCTTAGAATTTACATTGTAAAACCCTAAAAGGTTAAATCACGATGCCATTTACTATAAGTAAAAAATGAAATACAACTCATAGTAGGAAAGTCCTCTAGTAGAGCTAAACATTTTTCTACCTAGGACACTATTCAATATTATAAAGTAAAATAGGAAATCAAACTCATATTAGGATACATGTTTTATAGTTATAACATTTGTTCTCACCAATAAATTACCATTTTCTATTAGCAAGTTAAATAAGAAATACAACTTCTAGTAAGATATTGATCTGCTAGAGCTAACCTTTATTTTACTTGAGATTCATGCATAGTCTTTAATAAGTGAAAGTGGGAAAAAAAAAGTAATAGAAAAATACACATTTTCTAGAACTAACATATGTTCTTTTCCTAAACAAGCCACCCATCTTCTCGGAGGAGGATTTCAATATGCATATTGATATTTAAATAATGTGGGAGGAAGAATGGTCCCTTGATCATCTATTCCACTCTAGATCCTAGGAGAACCACTGAGTGTCACAAAATTTAGCTACTATTAAACATCATAGTAGTACATCTATTTTCAACATGCAACATGTTGTTAGATTAATGACCAATAACACACTTAGATGTGATAGAATAACCTAACTCAGATAGATGCTGGAATAATTTAGAGTCAACACAAATAATAAAATGGTTAGTCTATCCAAAGATAAAATATCATATATAAAATAACTCATAATAATTCTCTATATCTTAATGAGCATAAAGAATAACCATATATTATATTCATAATACATCCAAGTAGATCATTAATAATAATCTATATTTCTCAATCTTGAGTAGTTTCATCTACATCATGAATCATATCATATCGATGCTAAAGAAAGTGGTAGAAGAAGAATAGAATTTATAATGTAATCAAAATAATGACAAATATAATCTATAACCACAAGTAGAATGTTAGTAAGTTATCTAAAATAGGTTAATTAAAGTTAATTTATTCAACATGTGCACATATCATAGGCAATAAGGTTAGTTTATAGATGTCAAATACTCACATAATAATAAAGGAAAATAATTGTGTCAATAGAATAACAAGATATTTAATGAAAATAATGATACATGTCCATGAAAAACAAAAAGAAATCTCACATCAATGCTCAATATTTTAGGATACAACAATTTAAAACATACACCCATCCCTATCCATCATATAAGCAATCTAAAATGAAACATGTTAAACTCTCAATAATCATGGTTAGATAGTTTAATCAAAACATGTCTAGAAAGAAATAAAATTTGATGTGTAGTAGAGACACTACTAATGCACAACATGGATACAAGTGATATTTATAGAGGTATGTAAATTAACCTAAATGCCAAAGGGTTATCTATAATAAGGTTACTCAAAATGGATAAAGACAATAAAATCATGGATTAGGAAAAACCTTTGGGTACCTTCATCGTATTAGGGTGACAAAATAGTTTATCTTGATAATCAAACCAATGTGTGACATGGGTGACGTACATTAAGTGACATGGTGGCACACATGGATATTATAGTATTATGATGTGTCAAAATGACATGATGAATATACAAAGTTAGAGCTTGGTTTATGAGGAAGTTAAAAAGTGCAACCAAAAAAATAATAAAAGAAAAAATATACTTAAATATCTTTAAACAATTCTTTTGATGAGAATATTTCCTTAAAAATAATACATGTCAAGTTACACTAATAGATAGTTAAAAAAAGGTATCAACAAACATATAGTAATGTATGACATTAAATAATAGTCCAAAAAAATTTTTTGGTATCAACATTGAAATGCAAAGGAGTCACATTTTAAGTAAATTCTAAACTTTTAAACATAAAAAAAATAATTACAGAGACCAACTAATTAGTGTTTTATATTCTTTTACTTTCCTCTTTAAATATTTCCAAACAAAGGTGATTCATATATATATATATATATATATATATATATATATATATATATATATATATATATATATATATATATATATATATATATATATATATATATATAAGTCCACAACAACATGTTCCCAATAACATAAGGAAGTCAATAAAGTTCTTATTTTACATTTTTTTTGATGAAATATATCTATATATTAACTAAACATAAATATAGAAATAATTCAAAAACAAATATAGGCAGTATGAGAGCACACCACACAGTCATACTAGGCAAAACCTAAGAGCCAGAAATGAAAGTATCACAAACAACTAGGTAAAGCCTAGGAACAAGTCACATAATAAAAGAGAACTTTAAGTAGAAAGACTAATGGTAGAAGGTAGAGGATCCATATCATCTAGACTCTAGCTCAAGCTTGGAAAGTCATTACCATCTAAAATAGGCTCCCAGCTAGTAGCTTGATCCATGTCCCTGTCATCATCATCTTCTTGTGTTCGAGTGGGTGAAATGGCCAAACAAAGCCTAGGGAATTTTTCCATCACATCCAAATGGCCTCCAAGTGGTGTCCCCCTAGCATATAGGTGTAGAAGAGGAGGAGGAGCATCCCAGCCATCTTTCCCAATCAGGGAAGGAGGCAGTAGTTTCCACCCTTACTATTACCCAAGATGGGCCAGGTGTCATTGTGGGAGTAGTGATAGAAATGGTTGCGATGATGCCCACCATGAGGTGGTAAAGCCACTTTGTCCTCCAGTCTGGGATCCCTAGGTGGAGATGGTGGAACCTAAGCCATTACAAAAAGAACATCTCCCTAGTAGGAGAGGAGATTATAAAGATGCCCAATCTCCATAACCACTTTATTAGCTTGGACTTGAATCTACAAAAGCACATTAGAGATGATAGAGGACTTATTTATATGAAAAACATTCTAATTAACAAATGCATTATTAAACATAGAATTATTGCTTTCTTTCCAAAACCAGAAGAGAATCTCTACTCAAAAAGTATGCCAGACTTCTGAGTATTTGAAGGGCATCACAGGTTTATCTCTAAGGAGGATATGCTACCAATTAAAAAAATTGTGTTGGAAAGGTCTAAAGAGATCATGGATCTAAGTCCAAACCCTTTGAGCTTTGGAGTAGTACTAGAAAAGATGAAGAAGCATCTTAATGTGGCCACAAAAATGGCATGCAGGTAGGTGGACTCCTATTTGGTAGAGTCTTCTGCTCATGAGTAATCCTTGGTGTAGTATACACCAAGCAAAATGAGCAAGCTTGGGCTCCACACAAGGCCCCCAGATAGCGTTGAATCAAAATATCTACATACTAACAGATGAGTGTATCCCCCAATGGGTATTAAACTTATCCACCATGGGAAACTGCAAGGTGAGCCATCCATAGCCAAGTTGAGGAGTGTGATTGTGAAAAGGGGTATCTAAATACCACTTTTAGTCCTTCCACCATAGATGAGTGGAGTGACCAAGAATTTGTGGTAAGATTCTTGGTCCGCATTGGCTAACCAAAATTTGGATTTTGCCTCCGCCTAGGATAGCTAAGAGTGAGATCACCTATATAAAATATCTTGGATGATATGAATTCCTCTATGGAAAAGATTGAGAGCATTGATCCAAGGGACTTCTACCAAGAGCACTTCATTGAGATTGAAAATGGGAGACTACCAGAGAGAAAGGGTGTTAGCAGATAGCCCATTATAGAATTTAAAACCATTCTAGAGAAGCCATGGATTAATCTTTTCCCAAGCCTTATAGATTATTTTGGCCACAAAGGACCCTATGATTTGAATGGGAGACTAATGAAGAGTAAACTAGGGAAGCCGAGCCCTTTTTAGGCCTTCTTACCCTTAGGTAAGCCTGAAGAGATACAATGTCTAAACAACACCTTCCAAGCTTTTTGGCCCTCAATGGCCCACACAATCCATTTGGCACATAAGGCAGTTCCTTGCAAGGCTATGTCAATGAGCCCCATCGTTCTAGTATCACACATGAGACAATAATATTCCTAGACCACTCTGTGGAATCCTTTACCTTAGGGTAAGATTTTTTTAGGGTACCCAACATGAAAATTAGTAAACATGGATAGTCACAAGAATTTATGAGCAAATTTGAAATTTTCCTACTAACAAAAAAGATTTGGTCACCCAATATCTAGCTTCTTAACAACTATGTCAACAACATATTACCACATCAATGGTGAAAAAGCATTAAAAGCAAAAGGGATGCCAAGAAATTCAAATATTTTGTCATGTTGGATTCACTTCTAACTGAATTTGGTTGCCCATACTGGCAGAGGGAGGTAAGATTATCTATAACAATGAGTTTTCTACCCTTGGATGTTAGAGCCAGAGGCTAGGCAAAAGGTGTCGAGACACTGTAAGGCATTATCCACATTGGATTCACCCTTAATGAGAGTAAGGAAAGAATCATCCACAAAGTGGCCATTAAGTAGTTCTATATCTTCTTACAGGTTCATGGCATTGGGAGGAAGATAAATTCCCTTAATAAGGCCCCTAGATTGGGCATTGCTAAGAAGATAACCAAAACCCTCAGATGCAAGTGCATACAAGGTAGGAGCTAGAGGGCACCCTTGATGAATGGAGAAAAACAAGATGAACTACTTAGAGGTGAATCTATTAATGGAGAGGATGACCGAGGCATCTATAAAAATCATCTAGATAGTTTGGATGAAGATGGGCCTGAATCCCAAAGCTCAAAACATGGCTAGTATGAATGGCCATTTGATACAGTGATAAACTTTTTCAAAGTCAATTTTAATTAACATAGATTGTTGGTTAGACCAACTAGCCCAATTCATCTCTTCCCAAATGGCAATGATGTTATCCAAAATACAATAGCTTTTAATGAAACCTATTTGTTCTTGACACATGATGAGAGGCAGTATATTGTGCAACTAGATTACTAGAGCCTTGGTAATGATTTTATAAGAGACATTCAAGAGGGTGATGGGTTTCCATTTATATATCAACTCAAGATCTACCTGCTTAGGTATGAATTAAATATTTTCTTTGTTTATATTTTTACTCAATGAATGTGCAAAAAATGCTTCTAGATAAACCATGTGCAAGTCACTGCCCTAAGGTCCCAAAGGGATTCATAGAATTTGTAGGGGAAGCCATCAATGCCAGGAGATTTGTCATTAGCCATGTGAGACACTGCCTCATGCAAATCATCAATAATGAAGGGTTTATTGTAAGCCACCTACTGGGTGGGAATAAGTTTGCATGACACCACTACAAGGCATTGTTGAAAGGCAATTTCATGCTTAACTGAAGATGATTGAACTTTGAACACTTGTTGATAATGGCTGATAAAATCTTGCACCATTTTTAGGGTCTCTGTGAGTCTGTTGCTAGCCTCATAGATGACTTGAATTCGCTACTTTGAGTTCTTGGCTCACAACATTTGTAAGAACTCCTTTAAATCTTTATCCCCTATCTTAAGCCAATGAAGCATGGATTTGACTTGGGCTCTCTGAGCATTGTAGTTGTTTACAATCTGAACATGATGCTATAAAAATGCAACTCTCATCTGTAAGATCTCATTAAAGGGATCCTTTTTTAGGGATAAAGTCATGAAGATCAGCTCTAAGGTAGTAGTAAAGTAAGAGTGTCTCCAAATTTTATCAAGTTGGCGGCCATAGATTCATAGAAAATGAGAGGTCCTTCTGATGGTATCATCCCACCAAAGAATCTAACCAGATTCTTGATAACGATGTCGATCCAAATTCCAAACTTTCTTAATGTGTGCCATCATGGGCCTATGTTTGAGCAAGGAGGTGTTAAGCAAGAATTGTGTTTTGTGGACTTTGGGTTTCATAAACTACCATATCACTCTGAACTGAATAGGGGAGTGGTCAAAAAGCCCAAAATCTGATAGTGCCTATATCAAAGGAAAAAAATTATCAAAAGCAAAGTACGGTTGGATGGACATCATTGCCCTATCTAGATGCTTTAGAATATGAGCGGGGCCTTCCCTGAAATTACTTCAAGTGTACCAAACTGCATCTACAAATTGACAGGTTAAATTGAGGTCATGAAGACCTCATTTAGTGTACATGTAAAACCATGCCTCCCTTTTACCAGATGCCCACATCATAGGCAAGTGGCCCACTTTGTCCTCAAGAGATGCCACCATATTAAAATCACCACATAATACCCAACGGACATCAAGGAGATCATCTGTTATCCACTAACATAAATGGGTACACTCCAAGGCATCATTCGAAGCATAAATATTAACAAAGCCAAAAAAGTGGATTTTAATGCTAAAAAAACTCAAACTAATCAGTTGGTGGGGTCCACACCAGATTTCACTAAGTATGGCCACCACCTTGGATAAATAAATATGATCACCCCTCCACATCCTTCATCATGGTTATTATGAAGAATGATATTATCGTGCAAGATAGAATTATTGATAGTCATCAATAAAATTCCACCACCTTGACTTTTTATAGATAGAGAATGTCCATCTCAAGAAAATTACTTTTGAAATCATGCACAACAATCTTGCGTTTTGGGTCTATGAGACTTTAAACATTTCATGAAAAATTATTCATAGATGACAGGTGTCGAGGGACATATCCTTTGAGTCTAGCCCTTCTAGGGCATCATACCAATTCTAGAGAAAGTGCCCATTATTGGTACTTATCAAATCATCAAATTGATTCTTCATAGTATGATCAACCTGGTACTCTCCTTCCTTTGCCTTGTCACTCTTTCGAGGAGGGCTATGAGAGCCTTTGGGTGTATCTCATCGAGCAAAAAGTGGAAGAGTGGTTAGCTGTGAGTCTAAAATTTTGGAAGAATTGGGCACAAAAGCCTCAAAACCTTGGGACAAGATGTTAGTAGCCAGAGGGGTGTTAAACACCCTAGGATTTTCTACCAATTTTGGGGCTTCAGCCTGAGGGGGCTCTTTATTAGCAAAAGCCTACTCCTGTGCGCCATTGCTCAAAAATGGCTTGCCTCCATTAGAAGCAGCAACTACATTTATGGATTTCAAGCAGGTGTTCTTCTTCCCTACCATAGTCCATCCTCATCAGTTGGTTTTTTGTTATCTTCAGGAGAGGGCTTGGGAAGAGAGGATGAGCGGTTGGACACATTGTTGTGAGCCAACTGAAGGAGACAATCCCATATCTTATGGTTTGTGGCTTGGCAATGAAAGCAAGTGTTAGGTAAGTTGATATATAAGACTCGTTGAGAGTGCCTCACATCCCCAACTTGAATTTCCACAAACTCCTTGAGGTCTCGGGAGAGGTCTACTTCTACACAGACCCTTTTTGTGATCTAGTAGAGTAGAACTAGATTTGTTCATGATAAACCACACTGCCTATGGAGGATGCTATCTGGTAAATAAAGTGCCAACAGAGGAGTGGGAGACTTGGAAATTCTACCCAAACTAGGATTTTAAGATTAGTGTGCTCTAAGACTACAAAGTCTCATGTCTAGCGAAAGAGAACCATAAGCAAGTTCCTGACATACCAAGTGGTCAACCTATGGAGGATTCCCCCTGCATGGGAAGGGTCAAAAAAGAGAAAGGAAAAAAAACCCTTGGTCATATTTTGGATGCTCTCCACATTAATGCCGTGAACTACCCAGTGAGTTTGAACTTAAGACCGTAGTATACTTTCAAAGAGGGCTCTCTCAACAAAATATCCTATTAAACAAAATTGCTCTAACCATTGACATGTAGAATTAAATTTAAGAATAGGCAATATAACATCAGGGTCCAAAGCATTATCTCGTGGTAAACATTTCGGATAAACTTCCTCGAGTGCTTGCAGGGGGCGATTGCTTGATGTTTCATCGTTCTTCACTATAGCTAAAATAGTCGAAATAGAGTGGGGAGAAGTCATTATAAAGATTGGCCTCCTCTGAAAGTGAAAAACCCTAAATGACAATAAATGCAAGTCCCTCAAATGACTAACGCTGTGGTATGACACGCAACTAAACAGAGAAAAAATAAAATGACTCAATAATTTGCATGAAAGAAACCCTAATAATGAAAAAACCCTTTACCTTGCTCCTCCTCTGAAATAGAATTTTTAAATTAACTATATGATGTCCCTATTTTACAGTTTTAACTTTACAACAAAAGTAAGTTATTGAACTCTAAAATTAAAATTAAAGTTTAATCAATATCTTATACCATACAAGTCAGGTTTGACATGAGAGCAATTCGGACTCTAAAATATCGAATCTTACTACGTAAGCCTTGACGATTGCGAAAATAATTTAAGATTCTTGTTTTGAAAATGCGCGAAAGCGATGTCCATTAATCAAGTTGAGAAGATAGAAGTCTTTATCCCTTCCAGTCTGATTTAAATTTTAATAAACAGGCCACCAGTTTTGACTCACATGTACAACCACGGCAGGATGATTTTGATCCATAAATAAGATAAGATATGCCCAAGCCTCAATAAGATGTTGTTGGCCTTTTCAATATGGCTTCTACCAAGTTGCTTCAAACTTTATTTCAGGGCGGAGTTGAAGCTCCAGCAACAGCCACGGCTCTTACACTTTTACTCTTGTTGTTGATTTTCTACATATTTAGTGGGCAGAGAAACAGCTCAACAAGTTGCCGCCTGGACCATTTCCATGGCCTATCGTGGGAAATCTCCACCAGTCAGGAAATCTTCCTAACCGTAATCTTCACCAGCTTGCAAGGAAATATGGGCCCATTATGTTGTTGAAATTGGGTTCGGTTCCTACTGTTGTGGTTTCTTCTCCTGCTGTGGCAAAAGAAGTTTTGAAAACTCATGATTTGATTTTTGCCAGCCGACCTGCAAGTGCCACA
The DNA here is from genome assembly GCA_037957365.1 of Torreya grandis. Taxonomy (NCBI): domain Eukaryota; kingdom Viridiplantae; phylum Streptophyta; class Pinopsida; order Cupressales; family Taxaceae; genus Torreya; species Torreya grandis. Next base: position 423,351 of record JARHVA010003738.1, read on the forward strand.
GGAAAGCACATATGCTACAATTACAAGGATGTGGCATTGGCTCCTTACGGACATTATTGGAGACAGATGAAGAAAATATGCGTGGTAGAATTGTTGAATGCCAAAAGAGTTGAGTCTTTCAGATCTGTACGAGAGGAAGAGGTGGCTCTCACCATCCGTTCAGTGTGGGAGAAGAGCCGCGAGGGCACAGTTGTCGTCAATCTTAGCAAGACGCTGTCAACCCTTTCACAGACACTCATGTGGCGAATCCTTTCGGGCACAAAGCGTTACTGTGGTGAAGACCATTTAGTTGGCAGTGGTACTGACAATGAAATTAAGGAAATGATGTCCGAGCTCTCAAAAACAGTGGGAGCTTTCAACATAGGAGACTTTGTTCTTTGGCTAGACTGGCTGGATTTGCAAAGTATACAGCGGCGCATGAGCAAGGTACTCAAATCCTTCGACCAAGTCATTTCAAGAATAATAGACCAAAACCAGCAGGGCAGGCGAACAGCCACCTCTAACGGAGACGACCTCATTGACGTCCTGTTGGAGATGGAGGCCACCAATGGCATCACAATCACACTGGAAAATATTGAAGCCGTTCTTTTAGTAAGTCTCCGGCCTCCTAATGTATCCCTTTTTTAAGGTGAAAATACAGAGCAGAAACAAAGAAAAAATAACAGTAATATAAAACTGTCCCTGATTGCTGCGGCAATCTTGAAAAAGATTTTTTTATTGATCTTCTTTTTCTTGTTCATACAAAGCTACGCCCAAGGTGTCTTTAAATAGAATGTGAAAGTAAAAATAACTAAAAATAAACGGATTGTTTAATTGCAGCAAGTCTAAACTAATCCTCTAATTGCTTGAACGCACTCATTGTTAACTGCTGAGCATGCAGGCTGCATGCATGATGTGCATGAGGCGTGCATGAGGGGAAGGTGAACAAACAGTTAGACTAAAGTGGAGAAATTATAGTGCGGAGTTTCTAACACTCCCCCTTAATTTCTACCACTAACAACTTCAGCATTTACAATGCCTAAATTTTGTCTTAGATAATCAAAGGTCTCCTTTGCTAATGTCTTTGTGAATATATCTACCAATTGGTCTTCAAACCTGCAGAATTTCAAATGGATTTCTCCATTGTTTACTAACTCTATGATAAAATGAAATCTTGTATCAATGTGCTTGCTCCTCTTATGAAAAACATGATTTTTTGATAATGCAATCTCTGATTTGTTGTCACAAAAGATTGGTGTTGACTCTTTCTATGCTTGTAATAAATCTGTCAATATTCTCCTCATCCAAGTTGCTTGACATGCTGTTGATGTGGCTGCTACATACTCTGCTTCAGCTGATGAAAGTGTCATTATAGGTTGCTTTTTGGATGCCCATGTGACCACACCTGTTCCTAAAAGAAAGGCATGTCCAGAAGTACTCTTCTTGTCATCAATGCTACCTGCAAAATCACTATCAGTATAACCAATCAAATTAAAATCGCTAGTCATGGAATATAAAATTTCATATTCGATTGTTCCTGCCACATATCTCAATATCATTTTTCCAACTTGCCAATGTGAGTCTTTCGGTGACTCCATGAATCTAGAGATTAAACTGACCCCATACATGATGTCTTGTCTTGTAGCTGTAAGATACATCACACTACCAACTAGTCTTTTGAATGTTGTAGAATCAACATTAGACCCTTTGTCTTCTTTGCTAATTTTGGTCCCTATAGCAACTGGTGTAGGTGTTGATTTACAAGTCAGCGTCTTAAATCTCCTTAACACATCCTTTGCATATTTAGTTTGACAAATAAAAATTCCATTCTCTGATTGTACAACTTCTATGTCCAAAAGTTACTTCATTAATCCCAAATCTATCATTTCAAATTCTTTCTTCATTGCTGATTTAAATGTGTCTACAGACAAATTTCCAGTGAAAATCAAATCATCAACATATAAACACACAATCAAAATCTGACCTTCTTTGTTGATTTTTGTGTACAAAGTAGGCTCACTATTGCTTCTGTTGAATCCATTGTTTGTCATGTATAAATCAATCCTGCTATACCATGCTCTTGGTGCTTGCTTGAGACCATAAAGAGCCTTCTTCAATCTGTAGACTTTTTCTTCATGTCCTTGCACTTCATAACCTAGTGGCTATTTCACATATACTTCTTCATCTAGGAAACCATTCAAGAAAGCTAATTTTACATCCATTTGATATACATTCCAATTATTTTGAGCAGCTATTGATAAAACCATTCTAACAGTATCCAGTCTAGCAACTGGAGCAAATGTTTCATTATAGTCAATTCCATGTTCTTGTGCAAAACCTTTTGCTACTAACCTTGCCTTGTGCTTTTCAACATTTCCATCTGCATCAAATTTGGTTTTATAAACCCATTTGACTCCTATGCAATCCTTACCTTCAGGTAGATTAGTTAGATCCCATGTTTGATTTCTTTCAATGACATTCATCTCTTCATCCATTGCTTTTATCCAATGTTCCTTATTAACTGCTTCTTCATAATACATAGGATCATGAGTGAAAAGAGTAAAATTTGAACACAAATCTAACTTCTCTTCTTCTTGATTATAAATCTCAATCAAATTTCTCATTTTCTTACCTTTAAATCTTGATCTTAAAGTGGCAAGAGTTGGATATGATTCATCACTTACTTGTGAATTTAGAGTACGATGACATGCATGACTGGATGATTCACCTTGTGCTAAGCTCCTAGGTGTTCTTATTGGAGTGTTTGTTCTTGCTTGTGGAGAGGATTGATCACCTTGTAAATTTTGTTCTTCAGATTCTTCTTCATTTTGTGGAATTGGTGCTCCAATTGTGATGGTGCTACCATCCCATGCTTCTTCTTCCTTAAATTCAACATCTCTGCTAATAATCACTTGCTTTGAAATAGGGTTATACAACTTATAAGCCTTTGATTCTTCACTATAGCCAATAAAAATGTATTTCTCACCTCTATCATCAAGTTTTCTTCTCAATTTAGATGGTATAAGAGAATATGCAATACAACCAAAAATTTTGAAATGATGTACACTATGCTTCTTACCACTCCAAGATTCTTGTGGAATTCGATCTCTGACACTCTTTGTTGGGCTTCTATTCAGAATATATACTGCACATGCTACTGCTTCTACCCAGTATTCATTTGACAAGTGTTTGGCCTTCAACATGCTTCTAGCCATCTCCATGATTGTTTTATTCTTTCTTTCTGCTACACCATTATACTATGGTGTGTACCTTGTAGTCAGTTGCCTTTTAATGCCATGATATTTGCAAAAAAATTGAAATTCATTAGACATATATTCACCTCCTCTATCTAATCTAAGTACCTTGATGTAACGGCCACTCTACTTTTCAACCATAGCCTTGAATTCTTTAAACTTTTCAAAGGCTTCAGACTTATTTTTGAGAAAATATATCCACGTCTTTCTACTAAAGTCATCAATGAATGTTAGAAAATAAGTACTACCTCCAAATGATGGAGTTCGCATTGGTCCACATAAATCACTATGGACTAGCTCCAATATTACCTTTGCTCTATATGAGGCTCCTACTAGAAAGCTGCCTCTATGTTGTTATGCCAGAATACAACTGTCACATGAACTTCTTGGCTATTCTATTGGTGGTAATCCCTTCACCATATTTTTCTTCTGTAACAAATTCAAACCTCCAAAATGTAACTGTCCATACCTTAAGTGTCATAGTAATGATTGGTCTAGCTGCATTGTTTTTAAGTGGGCTTCCTCTTCTCCTTGGATGCACTGAATTCGAAGAGGGAACATCCGATTCTTGGTCATCTCCATTTTTTCTATCAACCTATGACTTGGAAACTTGTCTAGTATTGTGCAAACATTATCCATAAAAGATACTATGTAACCTTTTTGTACTAACTGTCCAATACTCATAAGATTATGATTTAGTCCAAGTACAAAATAAAAATCAGGTATAAACCTTCTTTCACCATTTTTTACTAAAACATTTATTACTCCTTTACCCATTACATCCACTTTGTTATCATTTCCTAATTTAACTTCAGATTTTACAGAATCATCAAGACTAGCAAAAAATTCTTTATTCCCTGTCATATGATTACTGCATCCACTATCTAAGAACCAAATATCTCTAGTTTTTTCTTGAGTAACATGACAAGTGAGAAACAAGCTTCCAGAATTAGAACTACATTCACCAAGATTAGAACTAGATTCATTTGTGTAATTAGCATTCTGTTTGTCCACATATCCTTTTTTCTTTCTACAGTCACTTGCATAATATCCATATTTTTGTAGTAATAACATTGAATATTAGATTTATCCAACCTCTGTGAACTTTGCTGGAAGTGATTGTTGACATGTCCTCTATTATTGTAGTTTTGATTACTATTTTTACCTAGATCTAGATTGTTCCTTCCATTTTTACCTCTGCCTCTTCCTCTAAAGTTTGACCTTCCTCTTCCTCTTCCTCTGTCAAATGATACCTGTGACTTGAAAGCATTCTCAAGAGAAGTATTGTTATTCCTATTCATTCTGGATTTATGTGTTAACAAAGAACCCATTAATTCATCTACTGATAATTGTTCCAAATCTTTGGTTTCCTTAATAGCTACAACTATTGCATCAAATTTACTAGGTAAACTCTTGAGTATTTTTTCTATGATCTTCTGATTCGTGATAGTTTCTCTATTAGATCTAATTTGATTCACTATATTCAACACTTGACCCATAAATTGGTCTATTGAATCTGAATCATTCATTTGCAAATTTTCAAAACTTCTTCTAAGAGATTACAATTTAGCAATTTTTACCTTTGTATTACCTTTATATGTAGTCTCCAAGATTTTTCATGCCGATCTAGATCTTGTTACTGCTGCAACTCTAGAAAAAATAGATTCACCCAATGCCTATTGGATTAGAAAGAGAGCTCTTGCATCTTTTTTTTGTTCTCTTTAAGCTCATCCTTTTGTGCTCGAGTTAATGCCAAATGGGCAGCCTCATCCTACGGTTCTACAAAACCATTCTCTACCAAATCCCAAATTTCTTGTGAGCAAAACAATGTTCTCATTTTAATTACCCAAAAATCATAATTCTTACCATTAAAAAGAGGAATTTGACGCTGAGAAATACTATTATTCATTGCCATGTCTCACGTTAAAGTGACTAAATCAACAGCGGCTGCAAAGAGGATTCAAGCGCACTTCTTCGTTGTGCTTCTTCCACGATCTGACTTTTTTTTTTTTAAAAATTAAATCGATATTCAATCTGGTAATACTCCTGCTTGAAAAAAGTATTTTACTCAAATATTGAATTACATTAAATAGTTTACATATCCCCTCTCCATAGCTTTTAATTCTCACACCCGATATACAATATAAATACCTTTCGCCTAGTTCGAGCTGGGGCACTTTTATTAGACTTTCACGATGGTTGTTGATTGTTGCACTGACCATATGGGGGACTACTTCAAACGGCTCTCTTTACTGCTAACACGTGTGCTTCTCCTTAGGCTTTTGTTGTGCGTGCTCCCAAATCTGCGCTTCTCCCTTGAACAACTGCGCTTCTTCTAACCAGATGATTCTACTACTAGTTGACTGAAAAGTGTTTTTCCTCTTCTATGACCTGTCGTTCTTTGCCTGTGCTTCACTCCTTCGATCTCTTTCCTGGGATGACTACGTGCGCTCTCCCAACCAGGGGCTTCAAACCTGCGATCTCACCTCACACCACGATCTGCTCCTTCTACGACCTCCTTCTTGCTGAGTGCCTCTCCTTGGCGCTCCCTGCTGGCTCTGATACCACTTTGAAGGTAAAAATATAGAGCAGAAATAAAGAAAAAATAACAGTAATATAAAACTATTCTTGATTGTTGTAATCTTAAAAAAGATTTTTTTATTGATCTTCTTTTTCTTGTTCATAAAAAGCTATGCCCAAGGCATCTTTAAATAGAATGTGAAAGCAAAAATAACTGAAAATAAATTGATTGTTTAATTGCAACTAACTAAGTCTAAACTAATCCTCTAACTACTTAAACGCACTAACTGTTAACTGTTGAGCATGCAGACTTCGTGCATGATGTGCATGAGGGGGAGGTGAATAGACAGTTACACTAAAGTGGAGAAATTATAGTGCACAGTTTCTAACATTTTTAATTCCTCATATAGGATAGTTGTAAATTACTATGGATTATTTTTTACAAGATATTTTCGTGGGTGGAGCGGATACAACGCCCACTACGTTAGAGGTTCCTCTCTGCCTAAAAAATAATCAAGTGATGAAATGACAAATGGGTGAATTCTGTGTTAAAGCGGCCTACCCACTCACGGATTGAATTTGAACTTTTTTATAACATTCTTAGATTCTTATATGACTAGAAATTTCATATATATATTTATTTGGGTCTCGTTAAAAATACATAATAAATATTATCGAGTAATTAAAATGAGAAAAATATTATTATATATGGTAAAACAATTCTATTTGATGAATAAATTTTACATATTATATTTTATTTTATTTATTTATTTATTTATTAATACTGAAAACGATATAAACAATGTAAAAAACATTATTGCATTATTAAATTGGATGTTATTGCATTAATAAATTGGATGATTTTTATTTAATTATTTTTTTAATAATAAAAAATTATGAGGAAAAAATGATTGAAATTAATCTGTGCATTATATTGTGTTTTGATATTCACATAATGCAAATACAACAATGTTTCACTTAAATAAGTTAAAAGTTTTTTTTTTTTGGTGGGGGGAGAAAGAACTTTATAAATATATGTTATGGTATTCAAATATATTTTCATATTTTTTAATATTGTCATAAATATGGTATTTTATGTTTTTAAAGTACATTATATTATTATTAAACTTGTGAAAAATATAATTTATTATTAAATTTGTAAAAAAAAAAAAATTACATGTAAAAATCGATAAAATCCAATATAAACACACACCGATTTCAAAGTCGTTCTTATCAACTAAAAGAATATAATAAACTAACAAAACGACTCATGTGACTATTACACCAATATTTTTTTGATATAGAAACTAATTTTCTTATAACTAAAAAATAATTTCTTTCTTGAGTACCTTTTTCTTGAATGTCAATTATACATTTTTTCAAAATGTCAAAAAAATAAAATCAAAATCAAAAACCAAAACCCTAGTACTAGAACTGCCAATATATGACCACTAGAGATTTGATCGCTCCTATGAGAGGAAATAACATCATTTTCCTATATATAATACAAAACCACTCTGAGTACACCTGCTTGATTGAACCTCACTTTTTGTACCCGAACACGAATACATATTAACTTGTGGAGAATGAATCCAATTGCATTCTGGATTGAGCCTTATGTTCCATACTTTGTTGGCAATTCGCATTAGATGGTGGATGATGATTATGATTGTATTCTCTTATTATTGATGTGTGGAATGTGTTGGTGTGGCCATGTTGAAAGGCTTGAGGGTAGCTGACATGGACATACTTCCTTACTAAAAACCAAGTGGTAGAGATAGAATGGTCAGTGGTCATAAATCAAATCAATGTTGTAGGTATCTTTTTTGATGGTGGAAAGTATGTTCTGCAACAATTTATTTTCCCTGTTAAACACATCACACTACTAAAGTATGGTTGTGGGTGATATTTTGGCCATTGGAAATGTTGTGGTAGATACAAAAGGATGAGAACTCTATAAGTTGAATAATTACATTAATACCTTTTTAGTTGATGATATGTTTGTTCTACATTGGAACTGTTGATATTGATATTCTTTTCATTTTATTGATAGTAGTTTTGTTTTCGATTTTTTATTTAGACACATCACACTACTAAAGTCTAGTTGTGGGTGATATTTTGACTATTGGAAATGTTGTGGCAGATACAAAAGGGTGAGAACTCTATAAATTGAATAATTACATTAATACCTTTTCAATTGATGGTATGTATGTTCTACACTGGAGTTGTTGATATTGATATAGTTTTCATTTTATTAATGGTAGTTTTGTTTTCAAATTTTTATGCTCTTACATTAAGTACCATAGTTTTTTGTTAGATTATAATGTACATGTAAAGATGAAAAAAATCATTTTACATGTTATTAACAATGTATCAACCCCTTTTTTCCTTGTAGTGATAATTCTACTATGAAAATGCTATTATTATTATTTTTGCACAATTTTTTTTATTTGATTTTTTAATGGGATAATGAGGGCTTGGTATTTTTATATCTTGACACACATATCCCCGAGATCATGTATGCAACCATTGCCACGTGAGATAAGCTTGAGTTAATATCTTTATGTGAATATGATAAACATATTATGTTTGTCTCCATTTTTTGGTTTCCATTGATAAAATTTTTTCAATAAATTTTGTAGTGAAAATTAAACCTAGGTGTATTTATGTCTTTATTATAAAGCTTCAATTTTCAATGGTGACATCCATAAACCTAAAAATAATTTCTTGTTATAATATGGTTTGTTGGATGTTGCAAATACAATATTTTATTTCCTTCTTTGAAGAGTAAATGATTTTAGATCATAATGGATATTGAAAATGAATTTTGTATAGTTTTTAATACTTTTTTGGAGGTTGAAATTAGTTGGTGGAGGATAGACAAGGCATGTGTGTCATTTTAGGGTATGCATTCCTCCACCTATCACTAGGTGGAAGAAATAAAAGGGCGAGTACTCAATAATTTGAATCAATAGTGTATATAATTTCATTGACGCAAAGATTTAGTTAAAACAAAGAAAACACAATAAATTATTTGTGTCATTCAATAAATAGTTCCTAATTTGAATTTATGTTAACCCTAACCTTAACTGAGTCATGTATTTTCTCAAGAAACACATTCTCTAAAACTATAAAAAAGAACTAAAATTTTCATTTGTTTAAAATTCTCAATTAATATAAAAAATAATAATTAAGAGTGGTGTTACATCAAACATGCCTAAAAACAAATGAAAATTATAAAAAGTTTATTTCCAAGAATACAATGATTCCATACAATTAAAAAAAAGTATAAAAATAATAAAAAATATTTAATTATTTGTCTTATGTAAAGGAATAATTTATAATTAAGGTTTTATTTGTTAGTTTTTTAAAATACAATATTTTAGGTTTTTATTTAAAAATAAAATGAGTTCAAATCACAATGGATATTAGAAAGGAGTTTAAAATAGTTTGTATTGATGTTTTGGATATCCATAGTAGATGTTGTCGAATGGATAGGGTGTGAAAATCCTCCACATTATATACATGATTGATGGTCCAAATATGATGTTGGAGGATGAATATGATTATGTGACCCTATTTTTTATGCATTGGCATGTTTACATCATTGAGATGGGGAGTGGTTTGCAGTGAAGTGGTAGTTTTTAGCAACATAATTGAATATAAAGAAGGGTAAAAGGTCAATAAATTTAATCAATAATTTGTTTGCCTATTTATGGTAAGTATACTATAATAACACATTTTTGTCATATTTCAATTAGTGAGACATTCATTTTTATCAATCATTTTGATAGATAAACCTTAGCCTCTTTCAATAGGCTAACATAGATATATAAGATATTTAACATGAAACAAATGAAAGATGGATTAAGCTTAAATCAAGGTCTATTTGTGAATGTGGTTATAATATTTTTATTATCTCAGTTTTATTGATGATAACAATTTCATTTTTTTTATAATAAAGTTTTTAGTAGAAATTATTTGAGGATAGTTATCTTTACCCTAATGTTGAAGGAATTAACTTACAAATGTGAGAACTATTAACCTTTTATATTGTATTTTAATGTGAAAGTAATTAAATTGAGGTTCAATTGATATGTTAGTAATTAAAACTATTGGTGGAATTTTAAAAATATATTATAAATTTATAATATATAAGTGAGCTCAAAAACTATGAGATAAAGTTTTTTATTTTGCCAAAATTATGTTTAATCAAGGATTTTTATATCTAGGTATCTATAAATTTATTTCATGGTTTCAAAGAAAGACTTTGCATTCTTTTAAAACCCTTTTTAAGGCATTGGTTTAGTATTTTTATTGATGTGCATAAGGAAGTGTCCATATGGAAAGGAATTTGAGTATGGTTAACTTTAGTTAGGGTTAAATTAAAAACACCTTGCATTGGAATATGATAGATTGTAAGGGTTTTTTATAGGCACAAAAAATTGTCTGATGATTAAGTAATGGAAGATATGGAAATATGAGAAGTCAACAAGTTCAATGATTGCAAATATATTCATAATAGACCTAACACGAATAGAAAAGGTACATATATTATTGATTGAATTTAATGACCACTCACCTTTTCATATCATTAGAAACAATACATAATTTTATATTCTTAAATTCAAGGTTCCCATAGTTTTGAGTATTATATAATAATGATTAATTCATCGTAGAGTGTTTGTTGTATTAATTGTTCATTTTGTTATACCCATGATTTTATTCTAGGGTGTTTCTTATTTGACCATATTATTTAATAGGATGTTTTTTTCCTATCATCTTGGCTATATAAAAGCCTATGTAATAATTTGAATGTTGGTTGAATATATTATTCCTTAAAACTCACATTTAGTTTCAGAGCATGAAATCTAAGAGGAAGTAATGATAATGCTATGCTCTCATTTTTGACATTATCATTCAACCATCCAACATTATTTATATTCTTGAAGCTATTTCAAACCCTAAGAGGTTGGCTCCCATAGCAGCAACCTATGTATGTTGTGTAAACATTGTTGGAGTGAATAATATACGTCCAATTTATAAGCTTTATTAAAGCTTCAAAATTGTGAGATGGCTATTTGGCGTTATCAAAAAAGGTCTCTTACACCTTTCTATGTTGGATATATATATTCTTACCACTTTCTATGTTGGAAAAATATATTCTTGATTGGAGTGTTGGAATTAATCACAATCTCAACATAGTTACATTTTGGTCAAACACAGTGAACATTTATATTAATTCTTCCCTTCAAACCAATAGTCTTCTACTATGATGTTGGTGGTTTCCATTTTTTGGTTATAAATTAAAAATCACACTTTATAAACTTCACAAATTTTTAAAAACACCAAATCAATCTTTTTTAATCAAAAACCACCTTTGAAAATCCTTTTTTTTTTTCAAAACAAATCTTTAATACCTCAAAACCACCTTTAAAATTATTCATATGCTATAAATTTCCTTGGAACCATTTAGAAAATCAACCCATGGTATTCAATAGGAAGGTGATTTTACCTTTAAAAAATAGATTTTTCAACTCTTTAAACACCAATTGTCTCATAATCTTGATGTGATGAATATGTGGGTTGGTAGGAACTTATTTTAGTAAAGAGGAGGTGCAAGGTACATATTTTCTAGAAATAACATCTACTCTTCTCCTACAAGCCACCCATCTTCTCAAAGAAGGATTTCAATATGCATATTTATATTTGAAGAATATGGGAGGAGAATTAGTAATGGTCCCTTACTAATCTATTCCCCTCTGGATTCTAAGAAAACCATTGAGTGTCATGATACTTAGTTACTATTAAGTATCATACTAGTACACCTATTGTCAACATGCAACATGCCATTATAGTAATGACCAATAACTCACATGGATGTGATAATATAACTTACTTCAAAAACATGCCATAATAATTTAGATTCAACACAAATAATAACATCATCCTGAATCATATACTAGTGCATCAATGATAAAGAAAGTGGTAGAAGAAGAATATAAATTGTAATATAATCAAAATAATGCCAAATATAATCCATAACCATAAGTACAATGTTAGTAAGATATCTAGAATAAGTTAATCAAAGTTAATTTAGTCAACATGTGTACATATCATAGATAATAAGGTTAGTTTATAGATGTCAAATGCTCACATAATAATAAAGAAAAATAATTTTGTCAATAGAATAACAAGCTATTTAATGAAAATAATGATATATGTCTATGGAAAAAAAAAGTTGCTTACATTTATGTTCAAAATTTGAGTATCCAACAATGTAAAAGATACATTCATCCCAATTCATCATATAGGTAATTTAAAATGAAACATGTCAAACTCTCAATAATCATTGTTGGATAGTATAATCAAAACACGTCTAGAGAGAGATAAAATTTGATGTACGGTAGTGATACTGCTAATATATAATATGACTACAAATAGTATTTATAGAGGTATGGAAATTAACCTAAATACCAAAGGGTTGTCTATATTATAAGGTTACTCAGAATGGATAAAGACAACAAGTTCATGGATTAGGGCAAACTTAAGGATACCTTCGCAGTGCTAGGGTGAGAAAATAATTTATCTCGATAATCAAATCAATGTATGACTTGGATAATGTACATTATATGACATGGAGGCACACATGAATATTATAGACTAATATTATGATAAAACGATAGAGTGAATATAAAAAATTAGAGCTCACTTTATAAAAAAATTAGAAAATACAAACCAAAAAAATATAATATAATATATATATATATATCCCTTTAAACAATTTTTTTGATGAAAATATTTCTTTAAAAAAAATGCATGTGAACTTACATTACATAAATAATTAAAAAAATGTATCAATAAATATATAGTAATATGTAACAACATATAATAGTCCAACCTTTTTTGTTTAATCAACATTGAAATGCATAAAATCTTCTTCAAATTTATTAACTGGCCACATTTTAGATAAATTCTAAACTTTTAAACATTAAAAAAAAAAAAAAAGACCGATTGATGAGTGTTTTATAATTTTTTACTTCCCTTTTTAAATATTAGTGAATTTAGGTGATTCCTATATGTAAAAGTCCACAACAACGTGTTCTGGATATGTATTAAAAGTCCACACCAACGTGTTCCTATATAGAAAATAGTAATATTGTTTCGAGAAAAGGTGAATAATAAAAATATTAAAAATCTCTTTTTCAATGATAAATCCAAAGTTTTGTCAGTATGTATTTTTTCAAAGTCATAGTTATATATATATATATATATATATATATATATATATATTTATTTATTTAGAACTATGACTTTGAAAAAATACATACTGACAAAACTTTGGATTTATCATTGAAAAAGAGATTTTTAATATTTTTATTATTCACCTTTATATATATATATATATCTATCTGTCTGTGCACTGGAGGCCTTAAAAAATGGTTTGGAGGTACCTGTCTCCACCTTACGTATCTAATTCAATATTTACAAAAATAGTAATATTGTCTTGGAAAAAAATGAATAATTAAAAATACAGAAGTCTCGTTTTAAGTGATGAATCCAAATCTTTGCAGTATTTTTCTTGGTGTGGCTGTATGGCAAAAGCAGTTTATTTTAGTCATAGTTCAGAAAAAAGGGGGAAAAAAAAAGTGCATTGGAATCTGCCAACTGTAAGGATTTTCTATAGCATAAAAAATGGTCTGGTAGATACGGAAAGAAGAGAAGCCAATAGGTTTAAGGAACGTAAATATCATTAAAATAGAAATAATAACAATAGAAAAGAATATTTTAATATTGATTTAATTTATTGATTGCTCTGATTTCTGCCTCATTCAAATTATAAAATAATTTTGTGGTCTCAATTTTGAAGTTTCCACAATTTCAAGGTTTAGAGAAGGGCATATGATAACACTCTCAAGATTTAGAGAAGGGTATATAGTACGGGGAAAATGAAATTTAATTTATGGTTGTATTTTCAATGATTTTTTTTTTTAAAAGAGATTGTTTGTGATTCTTTATACCTATTTAATATATATCGAATTAAAAATAGTTTATTTTAATATATTTTATTAATTTATATGATAATAGTTTTATATCCAGTCTCTAGTTTATATGTGTTGAGTTAATAAAAGATTTTTAATTTGTTGTCCTGTTACATGTAATGTCTTTGCTGATAATTGTTTCTATCATTATCATAGAATCTTTAGTTTGTCAAGGTGAGGACTGTAATCTTTAAAATTATTTATGTTTATGATTTTATTTGTTGGTTATTAGATGTATTGTTTTGATTGTTTATTGGAAAAATAAATCCTTTCAAATTATAACAAAGGTTGAATAGGAGGTTTAGATAGTTTTCATGTTTTTTTAGTGAATTAATAGCTCAACCTCTTTTTAGGGCTATGCAATAAATAAGATTGTAAGTTTGAAATGTTGTCATTTTATGTTCCTATATCTAAATTTTCAAGGGTTTTGAGGTTTATAGAGTCATAAACCTTTAAACTGATGCATATAGCTTAGAGATTGGACATGCTACCATTGTCATGTAAGTTATGATTGAATTAGTTTCTTTGCATATGTGTAGAGAATATTTTATTTGTTTAAGTTTTGTATTATTCACATGATATAACTTACCTTCATCTAATGGTAACCACCTTCAAAACTTGTTCATGCCATAGTTACCAGAAACTCCAATATAAGGGCAAGGATTACATACTCATCCCCATCCCCATATTTTTTAATGATAACATTTATATAAAATATATACACACCCTTCTTCATTTACTCAAATACCTTGATTTTAATAGTGTTTCAGTCCATGTAACAATACCCATACACCCATGTCTTTTGATAACTATGGTCCATGTAGTAAAACATGAATTAGTCATCGAGAATTGTCAACAACCCATATAGTCTTTTAGAAAAAAGGTTGATTATAATACATCCTATTAACTCATATGAAAATGGTTGCATGTCCATCCTCTAGTATATGTGTATTGAGTTAAAATAAATAAAAGGGCTTTGTTGTCCCATTACCAATAAACAAAAGAGCATTGATAAAAAAAAATTTATAAGAAGAATTTATGGAGAAAAAGAAGGTTTATGGCTCTTGTTAATGTTTATGTAATTATATGTTATGGGTTTGAAATATTGTGTAGTTTAGATAACTTGATGCACCATAGCCCAAAGATTGGGAATATAACCATTCTTAAGTGAGTTAAGTTCAAATGATTGTCTTTTCGGGAGAGAATAATTTGTTTGTCTTAGTTTTGATGTTGACACCGATATCAATTTTTCTTAATAGTGTTTATGGTGAAAAATAGTTATCGATAATTTTCTATGTCCTTGTGGTGAAAAGTGTTAGTTTGCAACACTTAGAGACATAAACCTTGAAATGATTCATGCATGTGATTTTGTTTTTTACCCATTTTCAATTAGTATTATAAAGCTTTAAGATGACAAAGGATATTTACAAGGAAATATAGATATTTTTTAATGCATTTTTTATAAACAAAGCCTCTATGGCTCTTCTTAGAGTTTATATAATAAAAGAGGTTGTGGGTTTGAAATATTGTGTGGTTCTATATTACTAAATCTAGGGACTCCAGGGTTTCAAAGTTTATAGAAGGGGGTGTGGTGTGGGTATAGTGGAGGTGATATCCATAGTTGTTAGGCCAAATTTATGGTGAAGAAGCTTGATTTAAAAGTGGATCAGATTTTTTCATATAGGGTCTAATATGTCAAACACTAAAACCAATTAGTCCATTATTTGATGGCATGGAATCATTGCCTTCTTGTAAACAAAAATTTGTTTATGCCTTTTAAACTGCCTCAAATTAAACACATTTAGATTCAGATAACACATAAATTTGAATCATTTTCTTCAAAATTATTCAAATTATAATCTTAATAAATAAATGGGATGTATGGGTCATTCATTTTTATCTATGACTACTTTAAATCCTTTCACATACATTAATAATGTAGATATATGTAGAATATAATTAGCATCAAATAAAATGATACATCTCTCACTTTTTTATTCTATTGACTACTCACGCTTCCATATTGTTCAAAACCTTCATTAACTTTATATTGTTAAATACATGGTTTTGAGGGTTCCAATATTTAGAGAAGGGCAAAGAATTGAATGTCTTTGTTTTGCTACCTACATTGAAAAGATATTCTAATTATATCTAAAAAAATAATTTTCATGAGAAAGTGTGATTTTTTATATGAGTCTCATTTATTATTTAGAATATATATTTACCATTATCATACCATAAAGGTACCATGATGTATTTATGTTATGTGTAGGTGACATGGATAGTAAAAAATATAATAATATTATAACTATGATAATACGCATCGATAAGGGATCTACATTTTGCTCATTATGGTGGAGTGTGATTCGACCCATTATAGTGGTAGCAATAGATTCAACATCACAAAAAAATCATTAAGATATAACACTTCAAGTTTAGGTGGGATCACCTCACATAACAATAAATTGGATTATGTGAACTGTTCATGTTTATAAGCATGGGTAAGATATTAAATTGATAGATAGGATTTAGAATCATGTTAGCTACCATAATAAAACCACCCATAATACATCCATAACAAATCTATGAAATCTTGAAAGTAAAATAATATAGATTCGTCTAAGTAGCATAGCTACCTTTTTTTTTATTAATAGTACTAGCCTAATTTTGCCAATATAACATTAAATCTCATCCACAATATGCCTCAACTACTAACCCTCTATGTTCTTATATAGATAAGAGAGGAAGGTAGGATTAGGGTTTTGAAGAGTAGTTACAAAAATAATAAGACAAAATTATTGTTATCAAAATTTAATTAAGTATTTACTTAATTGATAATATTCTCTAATAATAGGTTATGCATAAGTATGCACCAATAAGTGCCTACCCATGAATTACAAATAATACAAGTGCATTTTAAAACTATATAAAAGTGTATGAGTGATAAAATACACAAATATACCCCCTTAAGATGTAATTTGATGAAGGTAAGGATATAGGGATCGATGAACTATGTCCCCTTGATGACACATTCATTCAATCCTAAAATCTTTCTAAGGCGAACAAACTAGGCCTCATGCAAGGGTTTTATTAATATGTCTGCAATGTGATCATCTATTTAAAAAATTTAGATCAGTTAACTTTTCATGAATCCATTACTAAATATAATGCATGTGAATCTCAATATTATTTGTGCATTGGTGCTCCATTGGTTTACGATAAATGTGGACAACACTCTAATTATCATACCAAAGTAATGTGAGTTTGGTCTATGGAAATACAAGTTTAAAAATCAAGTGTTGAATCCAAACTGACTCATGCCCGATAATGACAACTACACTATACTCAACTTCCATGGACCTACCCCAATATGATAGATGTATCATTTGGTTGACTTGAAATCATATACATCTCTTGCCCAATCACTATTTATATAGTGATAAATGTTGTGTTCCCACTAGAAGTATGACAAAAAATTGAGGATTTTCCTCTTGAGATGTTATAAATGCCATAGTTGTTAATACCACAAAGATACCTTAGAATGTGTTTTTTAGCTTACCAATGACTTTCATGGGGCTCCTACAAGGAATGTGATACTAAGTTCACAAGAAATTAAAGATAAAGATGAGTATGATTCAAGTACCAAATACTTCCCACCAATCTCTTGTAAAGTGTACAATCAATTGGAGGAGAAGAAAAAATGGAAAATATATTGAATCCAGATCAATATGGAGTCGATCCAAACTTTCAATATTTCATTTTGAAGTGGTTGAGTATGTCTTGAGCATACTTTAATTGATTAACAAAAATTCATTTCCCAAAGTATGAAATATAAAGACTTTAGAGAAAAAAGAAACAAGCTGAAGTTAGTCATCTCAAAATACTTCATTATCTCAGCTTTTAAATCATGAATCTATGTGGTGAAACTCATGATAATTAAGTGGTTGACATAGAGGATCAAAATTATGAGTTTCCTATCTAATTTATTGATGTATACTATGGGGTGATATGGACTTTGTGTAAAGATAGATTTGATTAAGAGTTTGTCAATATATTCACACTGAGTGTGTGTAGATTGTTACAAACCATACAAAGGATTTTCAATTTGCACACAAGGTTGTAGTTATCACTTTTTATGAACTTGAGAGGTTGGGAATTATATATTTATTCTTTCAAGTCTCCATGTAATAAGACACTTTCGATGTCCATATGATGGAATTCACATTCCTATGTTGTAGCCAAGGAGACTACTAGTATGATAGAACTCATCTTGACAACTAGACAAAATATTTCATGGTAATCAACACATTCAACTTGTGAACACATTTTGCTATAAATTGAATTTTGCATCTATCAATAGAACCATCTATTTCATACTTAATGTAGGACACACACATGCGCCTCACTAATTTTATTTCTTTCAAAAGTATAATCAAATCCTTTATATTATTCTTTAATAAATTTTTTCTTCCATAACATCATGTCTCTCCTTTATCTATTGGTTAAACTATGTTAATATCTAATGGTTATATTATGTCAATGGCCTGGATGTTCATAACTAGTGTTGGAATCACAATCATTGGGGCGGGGGGGGAGGGGCGCTGGGTGGTGGGGTGGCAAAGTTAGAGGGAGGTGAATCAATGCCTTAAAACTTTCTTTTAGTTCCTCTTTATCATTCGTGAACCATCACATCAACATATAGATCAAGCAATGCATAAGCAATCACTCATAAAAGCATGAAACAAGATTACACAAGACAACACTTCATATATATGGGAAACCATCAAGGGGAAGAAAGCCCACTAATTTTTGTAAATGGAATATAATCCCATAATTCAAAATATCACAATTTAGTGAAGCACCAACTCCACATAGACCACCAACCCCAACTAACTAAGCACTAACCCCGCTAGGCTTTAGTAAGAACCAACTTACAAGGAGGCACCAACCCCATAGATGACTTAGCACCAAATCATCCATCTTATTGATTTGATCACATTCATAACGCTATGTTTATCACAAAACATATGATTATCACCTTTTTTATCTCTTCACAATCTTATCCCTCTCAAACTGTCTTCTAGGTTTCTTTACTCAACTAAGTCTCTTCAAGACTGATTAGGTCATGTAACCTTGATTTTCACACATAAATCCTTTGTCAAATATTCATCACAGATGATACAAACTCTGTTTATTTTATATAATACCTCCTTATTCTCAACAATATGTTATTTTATTTGCTTGCACTCTACTCACACAAATAGGCTAAAAACTACCTTGTATATATACAAGCCTCTTGCTCATATACCTCTTGGTCGGCCATACACATATGCACACTTGGATTATAATTTTAATATGTCTTATAACACATTTAATACACTAATAAATCATTACAATAGGCTGGTCACAACATATAGTACCAAAACCTCTTTTAGGCCTTCAGGAGACCTAATTCAGTTAGGCCTTCATTAGCACACATTACCCTATGTTCTTCTTGAAACAATTTTAAATTTATTGATGAACAATATCATTTTATACATTGATATAATAAACCCCAATACACATATTATAATTTTCATAACATTTTTTATAACCAACCCCTTCATGAACACTCCTTGTAACATTGTTCATGATTAGGCATGTGAACCTATAGAAAGTCTGTCAAACAAAATTGAAGCATGTACACAATTTATTCACAAAACCATGATAATGAATCATATGAATATAAAGTAAATGACCTAAATTTCATCACCATATTATTTGAATTTCACAACTCATGGAAAAAGGACTCAAACGCTTATCTGTAAATAGCCCACTCAGAACTACCAAAACACTCCAAAACCTAATCATGAATAACTTGATCTTTAACACCTAAAATAAAACTTCCCATGACTAATTATGCTTTAAAATTTTATTTTTAAATATCTATACCACTATAAAATACAAACAATAACAAGCTCTAATGTCAAATATTGGCCTTGCAAACCAATCTTTTGATCTTACTACACACAATCAACCTAGAACCAGACAAGCCATTTTGGCTTCAACATTTCAACCACTTTCACTAATTATCAAAATTTATAAAAAGTATGGATAGTAAATAAAATTACCAAACAAAATAATCATGTTAATTATATACTTCAACTCAAGGCATAGAGCCTCAAACTCATTACTGTAACTTGCTTACCTAGAACTACTAGTTTACCTTAAAGCGCAATCATGGTGGAAATGAACTTAAACACCTATATGACCACTTTAAAATAATTTTATGTATGTATATTATCTTATTTTATCATTATATAATTATAATTTATAAATTAAATATGGTCAAATGGCAAATATTGGTCTTGCAGACTAGTCTTATGACCTTATATCTCACTGTCTCGTTTAAACTAGACAGGCCAACTTATGAGCAACTTTTTCACCATATTCACTGACCTCAAAAACTTATAACAAACATGATAATTTATTATAATTATTTAAAAACATATCTATGTACTTGGTTTCATCACAATTTCATGATAACACATTCCTAATCATCTTCTCACTCCTGCCTGGGTTTCTCACTATTTTCACCATTAGGTCTGTTAGCAACTAGCTAACTTGGATGACTAGTTTAACACACTTTAGGGATATAAATTATTCATAAACCTTCATGTACATGAAACATGAGTCTCAAAATTCATCCTCCATCCATTTGTATACTTTGACTTGGTCAACTCTAACTACTACATCAAATCTTTTAGAAATGTGCACTTTTATGTAGGGTCTACTCACACACCTGACAACTCAATCACACATGGAGGTACCTTGGAGAATTTAATACAGCCTATAATAGTTTTTAGATTCATTTGAGACCATTATAGGTTGTTGTGAACAATATATTTCACTCCAGGTCCTTGTTAGGTTTTTAGAGGGGTTTAACATAGATTTTGGTGTTAATGATTGTTCATAAAGGATTTCCCCTTAAATCCAAAACCAATTCTTGTAGTTATTTTCTAGGCCCCATACCCATCTCTGCTTAATATCTTAGGTTCCCATGTAGAGGTTACATGTGCAAATGAATACCTAAAAGTCCTTCTTAGGTTTGCATGCCTTCATTATGTGTATTCGAGAGACCTTAAAATCATTTTTAATTCCTTTTATAGAAAAACATTACATAAAACTTTGTGAACATGATTGAAACAACAGATCATATCTCTTTCCAAGCTCACATATTCAAACTTTGTCTTGAAAATGGATTGTGACCCCTCATTAGGCCACACTCTCTCTCTCTTTTCTCTCTAGACCTTGAC
This sequence comes from Torreya grandis, assembly GCA_037957365.1. Classification (NCBI taxonomy): domain Eukaryota; kingdom Viridiplantae; phylum Streptophyta; class Pinopsida; order Cupressales; family Taxaceae; genus Torreya; species Torreya grandis. The sequence goes on from JARHVA010003738.1 coordinate 444,441, forward strand.
CTGAAAATTAGATTAGGCCTTGAAACAAACCTTCATTCATATTTTCATATGCTTCCACCTCACTCACAAACTCAATAAACCTATCTAAATCTTAAACAGTGCCATACATCATTTATATGTAGGGTCTAGAAGTGGTCTAGTTTCATATTTGATCTATAGATCCTACCCCTGTAGGTTCACATTGAGACTCTCATGATTTCTCCAATGCTTCACGTGCATGATCAATAAACCTTATACATCCATTTATTATTGTGTACACTCATCTCACCAAGCCATCATACTCATACCTTCCCACAAGGTCTCTTCATGCTATGACTAGTGCCATGACTAGGCTTCTTAAGCACTTAAAACCTAAAAACTGACCTTGAAACACTTCTAAAAGTATCTACACTTATCTTTCATTATCACACAATGCCAAACAACCTCTCATAATATTATGCTTACTTAATTCACCAAAATTCACTATGCACACTTCTCACAAGGTTTAGTCTAGGCTTCTCAACACACCTTGTACTCAAGAATTAGTACTCAAACATGCTTTAATGCTCACTTGACCTAAAACTTGACATTAACCTTGACATAAACCAACAAAATAATCATTAAGTTGCCTTAAAATTCTATCTCAATATAGAGACATTAGGTTTCCTTCAAATTCTCTCTCAACATAAGAGACATTAGGTTGCCTTCAAATTCTCTCTTGTCACATGGTTTCCTTGTCACATCAATCACACAAGCTCACACCTCAAAGAACACTCACCATGTATCTTCACCAGATGCACCTTAACATCATTGACATCAACCTTGACATTAATGAAAATACGTCTCATCAAACTCCCCCTTTGTCATTGATGGTAAAACATTTTTCAATCTGATCACTCTCATCTCCCCCAATCTGATCAATCTTCCTTCTTTAACTTTCTTCCCCTTTGACATTATTGACAAAGGGTCATACATATTGCAACTTATGGAACTAATCATTCTCATTCTTTGGAAACTAGTCTAAAAAAATCCTCTATGCTTGTCAACATCTATACTTGGAGCTTGTGAACACCCTGAATAGTCCCCCCTCAAACCAAGCATCCAACATGCTTCTGCTTACTAAAGAGAGTCTCCATGAAGCCTAATGAATTCACCCCTTTCATAGGGCACTATAAAAACACAAAGTCAGGAGATTCCTAGATATCCATGCTCTCTCAAAATTGAATACCTTTCATGATCCTATTAGGCTTGACCTTTTCATCAATCACTTGATCAACAATATGATTTGATATCATACATTACTAACTTTATTTCACATTTGAAGTGTACTCGATCAAATTAAATAGTCCACTTGGGCTTGTAGATTGATCATGATTCACCTTTACTATCTTTGGTTTTCATACATTCATTTGCCTTCTCTCTTGCACTCTAGGGGCTTCATACCTCTTGATTTGATTTGATGGCCTTCTAACTCTATTAGGATAAAATTATGAAATGTATCTCACATTGTGAAAAAATGTATCAAACAACCTCTTACATACTTCTTGACTGATGATTCCTTTCATAATTCCATGCATATTCATTTTTATAGGATCTTCTACACTCTCTTACTCTATGACCAAACTGATTGCATGCATAACAATAACCATTAAATGAATTAACATACCTCATAACATTAGGTTGTTTTATTGGTATTTTCATGTTGACCTTCTTGTCTTCATTAGCCTTTTCCTTGACTTGATCTGCCTAATTTTAGTCTTATTTAAAACCAAGACTTGACTTATCACTTGCATACTTTTGGCTACTTAATATGTTATCAAGATCATCAGGACTCTTTTCAAACGTCATAAAGGTATTCAAATTGGTAGATTCTTGATCCAACTCAACTTTCAAGGATTCCATTTCAGTTCCATACCAGGTGCATTCTTCCTTTTTAGATTTTAAGCTAGTAGTGACTATTTCCATCTATGCTTCAATCTGATTGATATTCTCATAATACTCCTTAGATGTATGACTCAATATCTCCTCAAAAAAAATAATCTACTCCTCATAGTCCTTAACTAATGATCTTAGTTTGTGATTCTTTCTTTTTTGAAACTTCAACTCCTCTAGATCACTCACCAATTTTGCCTCAAGGTTTACTTTAGCCTCTTCTTCATCTAATTCTTCATCATCCATAATGTCTTTTCTTTTTGATAAACCCTCATTTTCTATCTCTATATCCATAAATAATATTTCATTGTTGTCATGTTCATGTTCATTACTATCATCATCACTATCAAATGTGCTTGTGTCACATCAAATGAATTATTATCTTCTTTAGTATAGAAGTTTCTCTTGTTCTTAAATGATCCTTTCCTACCTTCATACTTCTTAAAATATTTCTTTTTTTTTTCAAGCTTATATACATTCTTATCATCTCCATGAATTTCATCATGTTCATCAAGCTATGTCTTATCCTTGCTAGGACACTTAGATGCAAAGTGACCAATCTTACCACAGTTGAAACATTTGAAAGAAAATTTTCCCTTGTAATTATTTTTATAAGTATATATACTAAGAGGGGGGGGTGGGGGGGGTGGCAGGGGGGGCGTGGGGGGTGGTGGTGAATCATTTTCCTTAAAATAATCCTTCCAATTTCACTTAACTTATATGAAGCATTCATTTATATACATATATTAACCAATGCATAAATAAATATCTATGAAATAAAACAACATAAGAACATAGGAGATATGTTAGAAAACCTCTTGGAGATTAAAACCCACTGATATAGAGGTTAGAATATAGTATTATAATTAATGAAGGAAAATTTAGTGAGTCACCAACCCTACAAGGAGCACCAAGCCCTTCTCTAGTCAAGCACCAACTTGCAAGGAGGCACCAACCCATTAGCAAATCAGCACCAACTCACCTAAATTGAATATATGATCACCCTTGTAAACCTTTTTCTCACTCAAATAAATATTATCACCTTCTTTATCTCTTTTCACTCTTCTATCTCTCTCAAATAGCCTATTAGGCCTTCTTGCTCTACTAGCCCTTTCCTTGGCAAAATTAGGTCATATGGCCTTGCTCATCACATGTAGTAATATAGTTATATATTCATGACATATTAATCACACCTCCATTATGGTCTTAAATCCCTCTACCTAGTTTCAAAACCTCTATATCAGTCACTTATGCCCTCAATATACTAACTAGTAAATTAGGCCTATTAGACCTTTCCTTCATACTTAACTCTTGATCTTACCCATTTTTTTAGCCAAGAACATTTACATACTTGGATCACCCTTTGAATAAATTAAAAAACACATTTAAAAATTTAAACAACCAATACATAGGTTTTTCATTACCCTTAAGGGCCAAAACCACCATTAGGCCTAATAAAGACCTAATGTAATTAGGCCTTCTCTAAGCACAAGTTTCACTTTGGCCTCCTTGGAATAACTTGAGCCTCAAAAAATAGATTAAAAACTTCATAAATGATTTAATTATACCATTGATAATCTCATATTATTTCCCCAACACCATTTTATCTCATTTCACTCCTTGAACCACATAATTAAGTATACTCGTAATTAAACCTTCTCACTGCTAGAAAGTCTATCTTACAAATCTGAAGCATACACTCAAATTTGCCTCATAAGCCAATTAAAAAATCACATTTATATAACTTCCATGACCTCAAGTTCATCATAATGTTCATTATATTTCACCAACAGGGTAGAAGACCTCAAACCAACCATTTTCATATGCTTACTTAGAACTGCACACAAGGTTGAAAAACCCAATCAAGAACCTTTAACTTTTGACACCTTCATAGGAGTTTGTAATGAATATAAATATATTAAAAATAAAATATTATACCTATATAAAAACTTCATGTGCATTTTATTCTTCAACTCTATGCAAAAAGAATCAAGAACATCATTCTCACTCATACACAGAAAACTACTTGTAGTTCCAAAAACACAGTCATGAAAACTAAGTCTTAAAAGACCTATGAGAATAATTATATGAAATTAAAGTGGGTTTATATGATACTTAATATATATATATATATATATATATATATATATATATATATATATATGGTTTAATATCAATATTGGTCTTAAAAACCAATCTCATGTCTTCACCCTATACAAACCTCACTGTGCTAGAAAAATCACTTTGAGAACAATTTTTTTCTTGTATATGAGCATCACCAAAACTTATATTAAATGGGGAAAATTTATATAAGTATTTAAAAATGACCCATGTATTTGGATCCATCCCTAATCCACTAAAACCCATCCTTAATCTTAGTCTCAGTTCTACCTGGGTTTCTCACTGTCTTCCTCATTAGGCCTTTTTAGCAATAGGTCAACTTCCACGAAAAATTTAGAATATTTAAGGTCTAAAACCTACTAATAAAACACCATGGTCATAATATATAGGTCTCAAGCTTCAAACTCTAATAAATTTCATGTTTTGACCTAGTCAAACCTGGGTGTTGCACCAAAAATTTGAGAAATAAGGGGTTTCATGTAGCTTCCATTCACTATTATGAAATACCAATGCCACATGGAAAAACCTCAAATATTCCTCTACATGATCTAATCATCAAACTAGGACATCCAATCCATAATGATTCATTTCCAAAAATATCTTTCCTATTGGGTCATTATGAGGGTTTTGACTGCTTTCCATTCTTAGAATCATTCATAAAGGATTAACCCTTAACTCCAAAACTAATGTTATGAAATTAAATATAGGACCCTTCCTAAACTTCCATAAACTATTTAGGATCTCATGAAAAGTTTTCATGTGCCAATGAACATAAGAAAATCCTTCTCAGGGCTTTAATACCTCATTATGTACACATAAAAAAACTCAACACCAATTTTCATGCTTTCTCCTTCAAGATTTGACCTTAAAATTGGTAAAAAAAAACTTGACACAACTTATAACACATATTAAAACTCTCTTATGATCTCTTGAACCTTGGGAAATGAACTTCAATCCTCATTAGGTCATAATAGGTCTTTTTGTACAGTAGGCCTTGAATTGCTAGTCATACTTAGACCTTGATCACACCTTAAAACCTCTTTTACTATCCTCAAAACCTCATCATCATGTCATAAAACCTCATATAATTCTCACACACTAAAAAAAATTCTATCACAAGTCTTATACTTCTCATCTCTTCATGTTATCAGGCCTATGCCTTCTCACTAAGTCTCTCAATGCAAGGACTAAGCTTCAAAACTACCTTGAAACTATTTTGAAGGATTATTTGTGTTTTTCACATGTGTAAATAGATTAATACACTCTGTCATTCCTATATTGACTCAATTCACCAAGCTTCACTATGCTTTATGCATACACCTTCTCATAAGACTAGACTAGGCTTCTCAAGACACCTAGTACTCAATAGTAGCTTACCTTGCATCATGATCTTAACCTTGGAAAGCCATCAACCTCAAAATAATTAATAGGTTTATTTAAAATTATCTCTCAATAGATAAAAACTAGGTTATTTTCAAAATTTATCTTGTTATAAGGCTTTTTTGTCTCATACCACTCCACCATGCATGGCCTCAATACTTGACCTTGACATTAATGACATCCATATTGATTTTGACATTAATGACAACATCAATGCCTCAAAACCAAAAATAATAACATACCTCAACAATATCCCCCTTTGTCATTGATGGTAAACACTTCAACAAATTTGATCATTCACATCTCCCCAAGCTAGATCTTTTTCAAACTGACCTTTCTTCCAAACTAGAATTTTCTCCCCCTTTGACATTAATGACAAAGGGTCATATTCTTAGAAACTATTTGATCCTTGGACCTGGAATAATATAAATTTTATCTCCAAATAAACTCATTATCTATGTAAAATTTTAGTGGTTAATCTTCATTAATTCATTTATATTTCAGTTTTATAAATTTGCATTTGGCTATTTTTTAGGGTATTGAAGAACATGGAATTGCCTAAATTTTCTTGATGTAAGTTAATTTTTAGGTTTATATCCACATCTATTTAAAATAATTTCATTCATATAAAAAAATTCATCATTATCTCATAAGATAATCTATCTACATTCACCTCACATCACACATATAGACGATCATTTCCATATGCCAGTGGCCATCTACATATACTGGTGGCCATTTTTATATCTGTATCTGCTGATGGTCATCTGCATATGTTGATGGGCTAAGAATATATTCATATTCCAATGGCCATATGCATATTCTAGTGGCCATATACATATTTTATTATGCTGACAACCATCTTCATATGGCAGTGGTCATCTACATATCTACATACGCTAATGGTCATTTTCATATGTCGGTGATAGTTTGCATATCTACATATGCTAACAGACGTCTACATATGCTAGTGGCTATATAATTTTTCTAATTTCTATATAAAATATAAAATGACATAACATAAAACCCTCAAAACATAAATAGTATTACATATTTGGATTCCTCTTAAAAAATTATGTAATTTAAAAAAAAAAAATCATCATAATCTGAGTCCATATGCAAAAGTTATGGCCTTCAAAAGTGGGTTAGTTGATAGGGTAACTTGCCGACAGACACCACATCAACCGAATGGCCATAATAATCATGTTTATGGCCATTAACATAATGAATATGGCTGATGTTGGTCAGGAGTAGACTGACAACAACTGATGTCGGATGGCACTTTTGCGTGCATGCATGCAGTTGCATGTGTTTCTAGAAGTGCATTTCTAGAAATCAGACTTGTCTAACTTTTAAGAGGTCTTGAGAGTGTTTGCATGTTGAAGACTCAAATTGTGAAGTCTTGAGTCTGTGTATTGCATAATTATTGTAATTAGAGGAATCCTAATTATTGTAATGCATGGGATTTACATATTATAAAGACCCATGATTCACAATGTATTGTAATCAAAGCAAGTAAAGCACTTGATTCGCCTAAATGATTAAGCACCTTTCAAAGGAGATCTGCCACCAGGTGCAAGGTCAAGGAGATCACCTTGAAGCTATCTAAGGATTTTTTAGGGTTAGCCAACTCAGGTTAACCCTATGAGTTGGTCTGTGGTTGAGAAAGAGAGAGGGAAGATAGATCCTTGAGGTGTGGCACATACCTTAGAGGTGGAAGAAGATTGGTTGACATCTTCTTTATTGTATTTTCTTCTGAAGATTATTTAATGACTAAGACTTGCTGTGATCAAGTCATCATACAAATTCTTTGTTGTTTCAAGTTTCTATTTACTTAATCATTCTGGTTCAATTTCGTGTTTAATTGCTTATGATACCAACTGTTAGGAACTAAAAGTCAAGGAAGCACAATTGATCTACCTTTATTACCAAGCACCCTTAAACATGGAATTGAACTAGAATGAGCTAAGTAACTAGAGACTTGAAACAACAAAGAATTTGAGAGACACCTACTACAATCTAAGGTATTAAATACATCTTCAAACTCAGAAAATACAATAAAGAAGATGCCACTGTCTTCTTCCACATCTAAGGCTTGCATTCATGATCCTCTTAAGACTTGAGTATCCCTTCTGGCTTGACCTTCTCTAATCCACAACCAACTCAACAATTTTGAGCTTGGTCTAACCCTTGATCTTGATAGCTTCAGCTGATAATCCTTGACCTTGCACCTAGGCAGAATCTCCTTTGACCTTGCTTTCTTGCTTCACATGCTTTACTTGACTTTGATTACAATACATGCCTCATGGGTCTTTGAATAGGATCCACATGCACTACAATAATTAGACCTCTAACCTTAGCAATAATTAGAAACATAGACTCAAGACTTAAATTAGTATTCAACATGCAAACACTCTCATGGACCTCTTAACGTTAGATGAGTCTAATTCTGAGAAACACATTCTTATATAACACATGCAATATGCATGCAACCTTTTGCACAAGTGAAACACACTATTACTCTTTATGGAAACACACCATGACCCATACTTCTTGACTAATGACTTTCCTCATAGTTACATGTATATTCATTCTTGGAGGGCCTTCTACAATGCCTTGATATATGACCAAATTGGTTACATGAATAA
>JARHVA010003738.1:1057500-1280000 GCA_037957365.1 Torreya grandis
TCTTCACCATTAGGTTTAGCCAATTTATATACTCTTGATCCATAGTTTGCTATGACAATATATGTTCCTAACTAACTAGGCTAAAAGTTGCCTTTTTTTTTGGGTTCAACATTCGTATTCTTCTGGTTCTCTTTCAAAACTAAGTCACCAATCTCAAATTCTTGAGGGAGAATGCATTTATCGTAGCTTCTCTATAATCTATTCTGATGATCTTGCAAGTTTTCTAGAGTAGCCAAATGCTTACCATCAAGAAGCTCTAGTTCATGTAGTCATGAGGCTGTATAGTCTTCATTATCTTCAATGTGCTGCAGTGATATTCTTAATGATGGGATCTCAATCGTGACCAAGATGATAGCTTCAATGATAAAAACAAGGGAGTATGGAGTAGCTCTAGTTGGGGTGCAATGATTGGTTCTATAATCCCAAAGGGTAGGAAAGAGTTAAAAGTTCCAATTATGGCCAACATCATTGAAAACATTCTTTAAGATGGTTAGAATAGTTTTATTTGATGCCTTAATTTATTCATTACCTTGCAGGTTATATGGAGTGGATGTCTTATGCTTGATCTTGAATTTTCCACAAAGATATTTCACATCTTGGTTCATAAAGGATCTACCATTATTGGATATAATATAGGTTGAGATGTCATATCAATAGATGATATGGTAATGAATGAATTTATCTAGTTATTTCCCAGTAACATAAGTGAGAGGAATGGCCTCAATCCACTTGGTAAATTACTTGATTACAGTCAAAATGTTCTTATGGCCATCTAAGATGTTGGGTTAATTTTCTCAATGAGATCGAAACCCCATGTTGAAAATGGCCATGGTGTTATAATCGGCTGCAATGGTAAGAATGGTGCATGTATCAAGTTGCCATGCTATTAACAAGGAACACACTTATTTACATAATTACAAGCATCTGTCTCCATTTTAGGCCAATAATAGCCTATTTTGAGGAGTTTATTTTCTAGGACTACACCATTGGTATTGGCCCCACACATTCCTTCATGAACCTCCTTTAGTGTCAACTTGGATTTTCCCAAAGATAAAAAAATGAAAAAGTGTTCCATCATATCCTTTATGATAAAGCATGTTTCTAAAGAGGATATAATGTGTTAAGTGATGAAGGAATAGTTTTTGTTGGTTGTTGTAAAAGTTGGTGGGAAATACATGACCATGGAAATAGTTATAAAAATCTTGGTACCATGGTAGCTCAGGTGAGGGATTAGGATCAGGAATGGTGCATATCCTCTCTAAATCTAATAGAATATGTGTTGATTGAAGAAGATTTTCAATTAGGAACTGATACTCTTTATCACTATCATGCATTTGAATCATGGAACCAATTTTTACCATGGCATCTATAGATCTATTATTGACTCACAAAATTTTCTCAAACTACAAAGATTTAAAATGTGTTTTGAGGTTATCGACAATTTGCTTATAAGGAACAAGCTTATCATCCCTTATTTGATACTAGTTATTTTTTCAATTTATGATTAGCTACAAATCTCCATAGACCTTGAAGATTTGAATATCCCATTGTATAGCAAGATGGAGCCTTGTAATCAATGCCTCATATTTGGTCATATTATTTGTACATTAAAATTATATATGGAATGCTTTGGGGATCAAATCCCCCTATAACATGATCAAAAATATGCCAGCTCTAGACCCTTGAGATGTGAAGGACCCATCAAAATAGAGCATCCACTATTTAGTTTCTTGTGATTCTTATTCTATTGTCATGATAGAATCATCTAGAACGTCATAGTTGAGAGGTTGAGTGGCCGTAATAGGAGCTTCTACAAGTTAGTCAACAAGAAATTTTCCTTTGATTGCCTTTTGATTTTGGTACTCAATATCAAAATCACTAAGGAGCATAATCCATTTATCCATGCATCCTTAAAGATCTATTTTACATAAGAGGAACTTGAGAGGATATACCTTGTTGATAATAATAGTCTTGTTATTTAGCATATAATGTCATAATTTTTGAGTGGTGAACACCATACCTAAACATGCCTTCTCAATAGGCATATAATTATGTTCATAGGCTACCAATGTGTAACTTAAATAATAAACAACATGTTCCTTACCATGATCATCATGTTGAGCCAAAAGTTCCCCCAGTACATGTTTCGTGGTTGATATATAAAGAAGTAGTGGCTTTCCTTGTGTTGGAGGTTGTAAGACTAGTGGATTGGAAAAGTATGTTTTAAGATTTGTAAATGCTATCTGAAAATATTCATCCCACTAAAGTTTTAATCCTTTCTTTAAGAGATGGGTAAATGGGTGGCACTTATCTTCCAATTGAGAAATGAACCTGCGTATAGACTAGATCTTTCTTTGTAGACCTTACAACTATTTAAGATTGTTTGGTGGAGGCATTTCCATAATAGCATTGACCTTTGTAGGGTTGAATTCAATGCCTCATTTTGATACAATGAACCCTAGAAATTTTCTTGATGTGATTCCAAAGACTCATTTCTTAGGATTCAAGTGGACATTATATGCATAGAGCCTGTCAAATATTCTTCATAGAATGTTAGGATGTCCAGCTCTTGTTCTTGATTTTGCTAGTATATCTTCAACATAGTCCTTGACAATGTCATGCATCATGTCATGGAAAATTATAGTCATTGTACATTGATATGTGGCTCCATCATTGTTCAAACTAAATGGCATGACTTGGTATTAGAATGTCCCCCACAGAGTGGTGAACATGGTCCTATGCTAATTTTCAAGGGATATCTTGATCTTATTGTAACTAGAAAATCCATCCATTAAGGATAAAATCTTGTACCTAGTAGTTGAGTCAATGATCATGTCAATGTTGGGTAGAGGAAAATCATCTTTGGGGCATGCTTTGTTGATATCATGAAAATCAATACAAATACATATGCCTAGGGTCTTTTTACTCACTAGTACTATGTTAGAAATCCATTTAGAGTAGTCCAGTGGTTTGATAAAATTGGCTCCTAACAAATTTTCCAACTTGGCCTTAACCAAAATGGTGATGCATGGATGGATCTTACTCAACTTTTAATTGACTAGTTTAACACTAGGGTGAACAACAAGATGATGCAAAACTAAATCTAGGTCCTAGCCTAGCATGTCAGAGTATTCCCATACAAATATTTCTATATAATCCTTAAAAATGGATATAATATGTTCATGTTTTTATTTAGTAAGGGAAGTTCCAAGATAAATAATTTTGGGATCCTCATGGGTTCCCAAATTCACTTCTATTGTGATCTCAATAAGGAGTGTGGATCTGTCTTCTAGAATTGTAGGCAATGTATGGTCATGATCATTTTCCTTTATTATATCTTCTTTTTGTTCCTCCCAAAGATCTGGATAATATGAATAATTAGAATCTACCTTCTTAAGTAAAGACCAATTGGAAAAAACCTCTGGAAACTCAAGAGCAAGATGCTCAAATATTTGATGTTGTTTTGAAGAGATGCTTATACTAGATATGGAACTTGGGCCAGATGGGATTTATACATCTTGAGGGGATGAGCAAACTTTCTCACCTAGGAGTGCTTGAAATAGGTTTTCACTCAAAGGCTTGTATTTTTTTGTACTTTTTCCCTAATCTACAAGTTCCTGAAAGAGGTTTTCACTTGAAGATCTCGATGTTTGTTCTTTATTATGACCAAGAAAGTTTGCCTGCTCTCCAAAGTAGGTAGAAGGATCTAATGAAAAATCAAAACCCTATTTATGATCACCAATGGGGAATGTATCTCATAGGCCCTTGTATTATATAATTTATTCTTCATTTTGAAACTCATCAAGGCATATGAACAAATTTTGCTGATCCCAATCTATGAGTTCAGGATGGCAAAGGCATAAGTTACAGTGAAGGTTTTCTTTAAGATGGGAAGCAAAAATGGTAAATATATAATGTCTTGCTTCAAGAAGGGAAGCACCACTAAGATGGGTTTTTGCTTTAGGATGGGAAGCTCCAATAGGTGTTATGGTCAATATGGCATTTGAATCAAACAAACCTGAGTCAATAAGCTCATTGAAAAGACTATAATGGGATGTTGTGTCACTATTAGGAGTCTCATTAATAATCACTTTAGAAGAGTCACTATCAAATGTCATGAGGTCATCCTATGGTGGTTTAAATTTGAGACCATGATTCTAATTGACAACTCTAGCTAATAAGGGGTCTAAAATTCATTGCACTTGTGGGCCAAAGCCTTTCCCTATATATTCAAGATGATCCATTATCCTATTAGGGATATGATACTTTGGATTCTGAAAACAATTAGTAAGGCTTTCAGAATATAACCAATCTCCCTCGATAAAATCCTCTTGATATTTTTTTGGTACAATTACAGGTACAAAAACCATAGAAGATTTTTTTAGTTATTTCTTATTTGGTTTCCAAATCTGATCAGGTCTCGTAGGTGTCTGGGAAGTTTTAGGATTACCAAATGTTTTAGGGGATTTTAGTAATTTTTAAATATGGAGGATGTCCTTCAGATGGTACATGGAAATTCCTACATCTTTAATAATAACCTTCTTGATAAGAGCTATAGGAAATGGATCAACCAAAGTGAAGGCTAGATCACCAGGGTCTATATAATTAGATGGAGATGGATGAGAAATGATGAATTTGTTCTTCTTTGTAATTAATTCAGAACTTGGGCAATAGTTATAATTATGAAACTCTGCTTCAAGATGTTTTTATTATTGATATGGCTACTGATAAGTGGGAATAGTAACCTTAATCTCATCATGAGAAAACTTAAGGCATTGGTGAAGAGTAGATGGAATTACATGTACTTCATGGATCTAAGGATGACCAATAAGTATGTTATAATGAAGCTCAATATACATAATATGGAATAATGTATGATGAGAAATAGACCCAATCATGATTGGAAACCAAATTGTACTAGATGACTCCCTCTCAGCATTGTCATAAGCCTTGATTGTAATAATTTTTAGCTGAATGTCTTTATCCATAAAGGCCAATCATCATACCAATTTAAGAGATATGATGTTCAGCCCTAAACCATTATCTATAATAACCCACTTGATCTTGTGATCTGTAATGATTATCTCAATGTATAGTGGGTTATTGTGGTTTGGGCTGAGGGTGGACATGTCTTTTTCATCAAATGTGATTTACCAAAATGAAGACAAGTGTCCAACTAGGTTCTGAAACTGATCAAGGTTTATATCATTAGGCACAATAGACTCTTTCAAAAGTTTATTGAAGATGGTTTTATGGACATCAGATGTCTGTAAGAGTTGTAATATGGAAATTTATGCAAGGGTTTTATCTAATTGATCTGTTAGATTATAAGGCCTTTGTATTGTGGATTGAACTATTTTAGTCTTTTTTGGGATAGTATTTGACTTTGGAATCATTAGCACAATGTTATCATTGGGTTTTATGCAAGAAGTGGGTGAAGGTCCCTAGATGGTAACTCATGGCCATCTAGTTACCACTGCATAATGTAGAGGTGGCAGGGAGTTATTATAATCATAAGAGGAAGGAAAAGGGCCTTGGATGGTGACTTATGGGTGACTAATTATATTGCTAAAATTTTGGGTCAGTGAGGAGCCTTTATAATTAGAAGAAAGGTGCTATTGTTTAGGATTAGTAACCCATGTAAATGGAGTAGCAAAATGATGATGCAAACCTAACATGGTATTACTAAGGGGAGAGGGTGTTAAACCTATAATGATGGGTCTCATGATATGAGGAACATGAGATTGGGCACATAGTTTTATAGTAATAGTGGCAATGTGGGTTGCATAAATGCATCCCACAATATTATTATAGTCATAAGGTATGTTGTTATAAGCCACATTATTAGTATGGGTATTATGATCATGATTATGCTCATTATGATTCTGATCTTGTTGGTTCTAATTCTACCTTTGTCCTTGATTGTGACCATTTTGATTGTTTCTTGGTGGTGGTGGATCATGTGGAGGAAAGGGGTCTTTGTAGATTCCTATATCCTAATTTGTGTCTTGATTACGAGTCAACTTAATTTATAGTTCACCATTTTCAATAAAGTCCTCAATAATATGTTGTAATTGAATGCAATGATATGCACCGTGACCAGAAACATGATGAAAGTTATACCATTTGTTCTCTTTATACCAATCTAGTTTTAGTTGATCTTGAGGAAATGGCCTTGATACTAACCATATAATTAAATTAGCTACAATGAGTTTTTGTAACACTATTTCAATTGATTCTCTTAACTTTATAAAGACTCTAAAATTGTTATGAAATGTCCTTCATGGAGGTTGTCTCTACAAAGTAGGTAGTGGATTTAGGGGAGTTAATTATACATTTGAAGGAGGCATAGCCTATATCATTTGTACATGTCTTGTTTCAATCACCCCATTTCCAACCATGTTCTTATTTTTTATAAATCCCTTAGGCTTATCTTGCATAACTGTTTGAATTGGTGATGTAGTCTGATTAGATGTTTGACCTTGCACAAAAATCTTAACAAGGCCTTTAGCAATAAGAGCTTTCTCAATCTGCACTCTTTTGTCAATAATTTCTTCAAATGAGTTAGTACTAAATAATCAAAGATTATGCACAACTTCAAGATGTAAATTCTATGCAAAGATATCAACCAACTATTTATTTGGCAAATTATGTTGAAAGCAACTTGCAAATGCTCTCCACCTTTGCAGATATGTAGCAAAACTTTCACCATCACATTGCTTAGATTTGCATAAGTCAACAATGGTTAATTCATGTTCTATGTTATATGAGAAATGGTTAACAATTTTTTTTGATAAGTTATTCCAATCTACAACTGATCCCTTGGGTAGTTTGAGTAGCCAATCAAGAGCTTGTCTTGCTAAACTCCATGGAAAAAGTCATGGTAAGTACTTGCTACTATAAGCAATCTCTTGACATAAGATGAAGAATACCTATATGTGTTCACGTGGATCTCCTTTTCCTTTATACTTGTCAAATTTGGGTGCCTTAAAATGAGGTGGAAAGGGGTTTTGGAGAATAGATAAATCAAATGGATATGGGCATATCTCATTGAATTTGTATTTTTTGACTCTATTATTCATCTCCAATCTTTGAAAAAATTCCTTCATAGAATTCCATTCTTACATGTTTGGTGCATTTATGGATTGAATAAGATGTTATTGGGGTGAAATGTGCCCTTGGTTTCATTGCTATTGTGGTGGAATGTGCCCTTAGTTTTGTTGTTGTTGGGGTGGAATGTGCCCCTAGTTTTGTTATTGTTGGGGTGGAATGTGCCCCTAGTTTTAATGTTGTTGGGGTGGAATGTGAACCTGGTTTTGTTTTTGTTGGGGTGGAATGTGCCCCTAGTTTTGTGTGGATCTATAGGGAGTTTATATCTTTTGATCCATGACTTGGTTTTGATTTACTCCTTGAGTTGAGAATATAGGCCATTTATTCTTGGATTGTAAAATATTCCCTGAATTTGATGGTTTTATAGTTTGTTTATTTTGGAAACTTCTATGTTTATTTACCAATTTTTGGGTTGGTTGAAAAGAACTATCCATATTATCTTGAGGGATTTCCTCAATTTGAATTGAATGTTTTGGTTTTTGAGTTTGTAAAGTAACAAGAGGTTCTTGATGATTGAAGAATGTATGTTCCATATCAAATAGAACACTTTGTAAGGTCTCTTATGACTTTAACTATTCATTTAGATTACCTTGATCCACTATGGTAATGTCCTCATCTAATATTTGTTGCATAATTTCAACCACATTTCCTTTTTCTTTTGAAGCATCATTATGAATTAAAGTGGAAACTAGGGAGTCAATTAAGTTTATGACAAGTTGATCTACATATTATTGACTTATTATCTTGATTTTAGCTAGAAGATATAGATTTATGGGTTTTGACTCTGTTTGTATTTTTTTTCCTTTGTTAGAGGAAGAAGATATGTCTATTTGTGCAAAATATTGCTCTTACGATCATTATTCTCCTTCTCTAACTAAAGTATGCAATTTTTCTATAAGAAAGCTAGAAGGTAGTCTAACACCTAATATATCAATCTAAGAAGGGCTTCATCTTGATCTTCTTGGGGTCAATATTCATTGTAATCATCTTTGGATCCTAATTATATGAGGATATCATAAAAAAATGGGGTTATCTTGACCATCATAAAATTGCTCATCTTCATAACTAAGGCCATAGAGGCCCCACTATGAGCAAACCTTTGAATCATGTCTAAAATAGTTGTTTTGTGTGTTTGACTAACTTTGGACCAATTATTGGTGACCAAACAAAGTATGTTTTGGCTCTCTTTTAAACAAATAACCAAGGTACCAATAAGACTATAAGGGAGGGTGGTTTGAAACCACACATGATTTAGAAGATTTGGTTCAGGAGTTTGTACAACCTTTGGTAAGGTTGAAATCATATAGATCGAAAGAGGGTAAGGTAACTCAAAGACCTAAGGTAAAAACTAGTACACCAAAGCCTAGATCTTTGTGATACACCTGTACTATAAAAACTAGTTTCAACTTTGACAAGTTAACCCTAGAAGTTTAGAGGAAAGCTCTCTGAATTATTAAGAAGACAAAATGGACTAAGCAACTCAAGATGTAAAAACATACACAAATCACTAAGTATAAAGCTAGGACCAAATAAGAAACACAATGTCGGCACATGATTCTAGTAGGATAAAATATGTTCTAGGACTCAAAACATGAGTGATACACAAGATGACTTGAGTTCACAAAGATGATAATGTGATTTTGAGTCTTAATAAATGACCTTCAATCCAAATGGAAAATTGAACCCAAGTTAGAACAAACTTAGTGTATAAATGGAGAACCCACTGTAACACACTAGCCCTTATAACTCAGAAAGGTTCAATTTCAAATGTGGATTATAAATGAAGGATTTAAACAAATTGGGTGAAAGGTCTAGACTCAATTGGGTAACATGACTGCACCAAAGTGAATGATATGACATAAAGTTTTAGATAACAATTTGAATAAGGAAAAGATGAATTTTCCATTTGGACAATGTAACACCTCCCTTTCTCAAGAAAATTGAGGAAAATGTGTTTTGATTAATTTCATTGAGTTAACAAGTATTTTTAGACATAAATCAATACTAAGTAAGCTAATGATATGAAAACAAACATATTAAGTATAGACTGACAAGGTATGGCAAAGTGGGGTCTACTAAACTAGCAAGTTTTTGATCATTCTAGGGGAATCAATTGCATAATGACTTTCACATTAACTAATGCAAAATACAAGCACAAAAATTGGGTGACCATGGAATTGGTTAGTTGTAAAAAGGTCCTGTCCTTTTTACAACCACTACATCTTGCTGTTCACTTATTATAGTGCGATGTCCAAATGCAGATACATCCTATGTGCAACTTAAATTAGGAGCCAATGAAGTCAAATATGAGAGGTGGAACCCTAGGTCAAATCTTCCCTAAAGAACTCATGGGAGGTGATGAATTCCCCCTCGTAAGCCAAGTTTGCATAAAAATAAAGAAAGCATGAAATAGAAAGACTTTAGAGTCATTTTTAAGGTCACCCAAACTTTGACTAGTTTTTGGGGAGTACTTTAGATGATATTTTTTCTAAGCATTAGACTAGGATATTTGCAATAGGAATGGAAATTTTGATTCCAAGCATTCCCTAAAGGAGACAAATGAAAGAACATACATGCAACATTCCTCTTTTTGCAATACAAAATCTAATTAAACAACTATTGAAAACAAGAATTGACAATTGTGTTCAATTTTAATCCCAAATGAAATATTTGGTGGTGTTCATTTGACGCCTTGGTTTGGATATTGTGAACTTTGAAAAAATTTATTTAAGCATCAAAATTTGTCATTAAACCACTACATCTTACTATTCACTCATTGTAATGCAGTGTCCAAATGCAGATACGTCCTACGTGAAACTCAAATTAGGAGCCAAATGAAGTCAATTTTGGGAGGTGAAACCCTAGGTCAAATCTTACCTAAATAACTCATGGGAGGTGATGAATTCCCCCTCGTAAGACAAGTTTGCATAAAAATAAACAAATCATGAAATAGAAAGACTTTAGGGTCATTTTTAAGGTCACCCAAACTTTGACAATTTTTTGGGGAGTGCTTTAGATGACATTCTTTCCAAGCCTTGGACTAGGATATTTCCAATAGGTCTAGCACTTTTGATTCCAAGCATTCCCTAAAGGAGACAAATGAAAGAGCATACATGCAACATTCCTCTTTTTGCAAAACAAAATCTAATTAAACAACTATTGAAAACAAGAATTGACAAGTGTGTTCAATTTTAATCCCAAATGAAAGATTTGGTGGTGTTCATTTGATGCCTTGGTCTTAAGATTTTGAACTTTGAAAACATTTATTTAAGCATCTAAATTTGTCATTAAACCACTACATCTTGCTGTTCACTCATTATAGTGTAATGTCCAAATGCAGATACGTCCTATGTGCAACTCACATTAAGAGCCAAATGAAGTCAATCTCGGGAGGTGAAACCCTGGGTCAAATCTTACCTAAAGAACTCATGGGAGCTGATTAATTCCCCCTCGTAAGCCAAGTTTACATAAAAATAAAGAAAGCATGAAATAGAAAGACTTTAGGGTCATTTTTAAGGTCACCCAAACTTTGACGAGTTTTTGGAGAGTGCTTTAAATGACATTATTTCTAAGCCTTGGACTAGGATATTTGCAATAATAATGGCACTTTTAATTCCAACCGTTCCCTAAAGGAGACAAATGAAAGAGCATACATGCAACATTCCTTTTTTTGCCAAACAAAATCTAATTAAACAACTATTGAAAACAAGAATTGATAAGTGTGTTCAATTTTAAGCCCAAATGAATGATTTGGTGGTGTTCATTTGATGCCTTGGTTTTAAGATTTTGAACTTTGAAAACATTTATTTAAGCATCTAAATTTGTCATTAAACAACTACATCTTTCTGTTCACTCATTTTAGTGCGATGTCCAAATGTAGATACGTCCTATGTGTAACTTAAATTAGGAGCCAAATGAAGTCAATTATGGGAGGTGAAACCTTGGGTTAAAGCTTCCCTAAAGAACTCATGGGAGGTGATGAATTCCCCCTCGTAAGCCAAGTTTGTATAAAAATAAAGAAAGCATGAAATAGAAGGACTTTAGGGTCATTTTTAAGGTCACCCAAACTTTGACAAGTTTTTGGGGAGTGCTTTAGATGACATTCTATCTAATCCATGGACTCAGATATTTGCAATAGTAATGGAACTTTTGATTCCAAGCATTCCCTAAAGGAGACAAATGAAAGATCATATATGTAACATTCCTCTTTTTGCCAAACAAAATCTAATTAAACAACTATTGAAAACAAGAATTGATAAGTGTGTTCAATTTTAAGCCCAAATGAAAGATTTGGTGGTGTTCATTTGACCCCTTGGTCTTAAGATTGTGAAATTTAAAAAAATTTATTTAAGAATTTAAATTTATCATTAAACCACTACATCTTGCTGTTCACTCATTGTAGTGTGATGTCCAAATGCAGATACATCCTATGTACAACTCAAATTGGGAGCCAAATGAAGTCAATTCTAGGAGGTGAAACCCTGGGTCAAAACTTCCCTAAAGAACTTGTGGGAGGTGATGAATTCCCCCTCCTAAGCCAAGTTTGCATAAAAATAAAGAAATCATGAAATAGAAAGACTTTAGGGTCATTTTTAAGGTCACCCAAACTTTGATGAGTTTTTGGGGAGTGCTTTAGATGACATTCTTTCTAAGCCTTGGACCAAGATATTTGTAATAGGAATGGCACTTTTAATTCCAATTGTTCTCTAAAGGACACAAATGAAAGAGCATACACACAACATTCCTCTTTTTGCCAAACAAAATCTAATTAAACAACTATTGAAAACAATAATTGACAAGTGTGTTCAATTTTAAGCCCAAATGAAAGATTTGGTGGTGTTCATTTGACCCCTTGGTCTTAAGATTGTGAACTTTGAAAACATTTTTTAAGCATCTAAATTTGTCATTAAAACACTACATCTTGTTGTTCACTCATTGTAATGCGATGTCCAAATGTAGATATGTCTTATGTGCAACTCAAATTAGGAGCTAAATGAAGTCAATTTTGGGAGGTGAAACCCTGGGTCAAAGCTTCCCTAAATAACTCACAGGAGGTGATGAATTCCCCCTTGTAAGCTAAGTTTTCATAAAAATAAAGAAAACATGAATTAGAAAGACTTTAGGGTCATTTTAAAGATCACCCAAACTTTGACGAGTTTTTGGGGAGTGTTTTAGATGACATTCTTTTTAAGCCTTGGACCAAGATATTTGAAATAGGAATGACACTTTTGATTCTAAGTGTTCCCTAAATGAGGCAAATGAAAGAGCATACACACAACATTCCTCTTTTTGCCAAACAAAATCTAATCAAACAACTATTGAAAACAAGAATTGACAAGTGTGTTCAATTTTAAGCCCAAACGAAAGATTTGGTGGTGTTCATTTGACCCTTTGGTCTTAAGACTGTGAAATTTGAAAACATTTATTTAATCATCTAAATTTGTCATTAAACACTAAAATAAAGTTCCTAATTGATTTTTAAGCATGCAAAAGGTGATATAAACATGTTTTTTTAACAAATGTAAAGCTTGATCCTGCAACAAAAATGTTAGCATGTCTTTTAGCCTTGAATATCTTTTCAGTTTGAAACAATGAACTTTAGAAAAAGAGCTCTCAGGTTTGTGTTTCAAGAAAAACATAGTGACTGACATTAGTTATATAACTGATGATAGTTACATTTTATAACAGATGATGGTTATCTAACTGATATCAGTTATACCAATGTGATTGATGATAGGTATCCAACCAATGTTGGTTTTAGTAACTGACATCTGTTAAGCTATCCAATCAATGTTGGTCTTACTAGCCGATGCTGGTTACTATGTAAACCTGTGTCAAACAAAAACAACAAAATAAAGTTAGAAAATCAATTTTCAAGAGTTTTAAGGGTCCAAATGAATATTTTAAAGTTGTAAAATGATCTTCTTCATGTGTGGGATGTGTTTAATCCCACCAAGCATGCTAAGATGTAGAGAAGATTAGAAAGCAAGTTAGTCAAACATTAGTCCATAAATAATCTAAAAATACTTAAAGAACTAACTAACTAAGCCTATCTATTCCTATGAGAATTACAAAGGATAGCAAAAAAAATGAAGGAAAGAAACATCATATTCCTTCCCAAATGGATTCACCATACCTATGTCTCTCAAAATCATGTTCTCCCTTGATCAAGCTTTCTTGTCTTTGTCAACAATGGTGGAAAACTCCTCTAATGTCTTAAGAACACTCCATAAAACCTAGGCTCATGATTCCAAATCACTAAACTAGCCTATCAGTGAAACTTGAAAACAAAATCAATGATTAAATGCAAAGGATTGTGGAAACAATTTAACATTATAAATTTGTAATATTCAAGCTTAAAATTAATTTCCATGGCCTCTCTATTTGTAGATTTTGAGATTGGTCAGGATCAACCATGACCATCCATCTCAAGATTGAGATGTGTGGCCATGGGTAATCCTAATATTTAGAACTAAATCCATAATTATCTTCATCATGACCTTGGAAGAAGGGGCATTAAAGAGGCATGGGAGGCATTAACTAGGCATGGGAGACATTAACTAGGCATGGGTGACCCATAATCCTGATATTTGTAGCATTTATGGCCTAGGGATGTCTTCCCAAGAAATGATGTCACTTGATGATGCAGTTAATAGGAATCAATTTTCAAAAAGAAATATTCAACAACTCTCATGGAAAATCAACTTTTGCTCTTGATTTGGATTAATTAACCTTAAACAAGGTTAATCAACATTTGTGCAATTATTTGAAAATTGGCCCTCAATTAATCAAAATGGTCAAAAAGTCATATTACTTAGTTGTAATTTAACTCAAGAAGAATTAGAAGGTAGCGTTAGATGCACCAAAACCATATTTCCATTTAGGATGTTTCCAACACAAAATAATAAAGGTATGTGGCATATACCAATGAATTTATGAGAAAAGAGTGATCTAGAACACAAAAGGCATTATTTTGACTCAATGAATTGATCAAAGTTAGCTAACCCATAAATTGCATTGCCCCATTTAGGGATACTTTGACCTAAATTTCAACTTGTAAATGATAATTTCAAACCGTTTAGTGTGTTTTATGGATTTTGACCTAAAATGTGCATTTGAGTACAATTCGAGTAAGATTGATAATTTCAACACAAATGGTGTTAGGAATTAGATGTCTACACATTATACCTCAATCATCATAAGATTACCCACCCATACAAGCCACCTATGATCATCAAATATGGTTTTGTGATTCCAACAACAAGATTTATCATTATACTTCTAATTGAATCATGTCAATAAGTCAAATGTTGACTATCAAAACTTGATTTAATGTAACATAATCTCAAGGGAAGGATGAAATTATCCAAGGCTCTAGGTGAATATTACATCATCATCATGGAAATCATAGTTTCCATAGCCATAATATAGCATTAATCCTAAAATATATCCTCATAG
Source organism: Torreya grandis (assembly GCA_037957365.1). NCBI lineage: Eukaryota > Viridiplantae > Streptophyta > Pinopsida > Cupressales > Taxaceae > Torreya > Torreya grandis. Next base: position 1,072,069 of record JARHVA010003738.1, read on the forward strand.
AGGTCACACACACACACACACACACACACACACACACACACACACACACACACACACACACACACACACACACACACACACACACACACACACACACACACACACACACACACACACACGATCATCATGACATCCTCATGACTACCAAAAATCAACCAAAAACCAAATAATCATCACATAGGTGTGAAGCATAACTAGGGGCATCACTGCCACCTTATGGGAATTAACATACCCATGATTAGAATAACCACATCATGAGATCAAAATATGTCTATGCACTCAAAAACCATAGCCTTCTAAGTGACACAACCATGAACTCCTTCAAACAATTCAAAGGGCCAAAAACACATAGTAAACCAAGCTTAAATTTAGATGGATACATATAATTTCAACACCTTAATATTATAATGCATAATACTTATTCGCTTTCAAGATAACATGATTAAAATTCAACTAACAATAACCAAGTTTCTAACCTGAAACATGATCCAAAATTGGCTCATAAGTCCATTAACTAGAATGAAACAATGTTCCCAAGCATTAAACACAATCCTTAGAAATTTATTTACTTGATGTAACCCATGAAGTGTAGTAACACACAAGCCAAGCAAGAACCTACATTTGCTTGTCTCAGCTATTAACAATTTATCGCTAGATAAACTTGTAGTTTATCCACATCAAGTGCTTAAAAAATGAGCAAAAAAAGCAAGGAATAACCTGTTGATGTCTACCAAACCATAGATAATCCAACAATGCCTTACAAGGCCATATTTTTAGATATATATCCTAGCACCAATCAGTCAATCAAATTGATATATACACACAACTATGAATAAAACTATTGTATACACACAATAGTTTAACATACCTTCACCATGGTTTACCATCATGGATCCCCAAAAGGAAACTTGTTTGCAACAACATTGCTTAACTAGGATCAACTCAAATCTATGTAGACATTTGTTCTTCACTTACAACCATGCAACTTACAAGGGGCATGCTAGTTTCTTAATTCTAGCACTATTGAACTCTTTTCAACAATTCAACTAGTTATTCAGTTTACTAAACAAAGAATTACAACAATATTATCTATTGGGCTAGTAATGGTTATCACCACCATTCATGATTTTTATCTCTTTGAAGGCTCAAGACATTCTTGTAGTAAGAGGAAAACACAATCTCAACTGATTCACCCATGAAAACCAAATCCCCATACCCAATATAGCCTTCTAGGTTAGAATCAAATCCTTGGTCCTCTTAGGGTTATAATATTCCAAGCATCTAGTGATGGGATACATATACAACCCATCAAAAGATACTAGACACTATTACCCTATATTATAAGAGCAAAGCCTTTACCACTTATCTCCCATTGATTTGACCATACAAGCCAATGTTTAACAAGTGAGGTTTTCTTGAACATAACTAAAATTAGGAAGGGTCAACCCAACCAAAGTAAAGGCAAAAAGTAATGACCATTGCAAAAGAATTAGACTTCCATCATCCTAGTGTCATACAAATGACACCAACTCAATCACATTAGCTATCACCCATGTAGGTTAATATACTCATGTGTGTATACACATCTTGCATCACCTGCATCATTAACTTTTACACCCATATCAGTAGGCAGTGGAAAATATCTTAAGTTCATTGACATTGGATCAACCACACTCAACACTCTCACATGTAGTCCAGTCTATATGCTTAATCCAACTCAACACCCTCACATGTTGGATTATGCATATAAACTAGACTACATGTGAGGGTGTTGAGTGTGGTTGATCTAGTGTTAATTAACTTAAGATATTTTCCATTGCCTACTAATATGGGTGTAAAATCAAATGATGTAGGTGATGTAGGATGTGTATACACACATGAGTGCATTAACCTACATGGGTGATAGCTAATGCGATTGAGTTGGTGTCATTTATATGACACTAGGATGATGGAAGTATGATTTTCTTACAACCTCTAAGAAACATTCTTAGGATTACTTAGCACATGTTCTTATTTCCCAATCATGCCTATAATGGCTTCACAAGTTATTACAGCCCTAATGAGGACGTCTCCCTACTTTTCAGGCCACCCAAGTTTCAAATTTTCTCACATGAGAACCATCCAACTTGACTCTATCCTTGATTGGTGAATCACAGGATAACCTTACAGGCATATGACCATTTCTAAACCTCACTTGGAATAATAAATGGTGATAACCCAATAGCAAGTAAAACTTAATGTAGTGTTAAAATTAATTATCATTAATTTGCCTTCCAAGAGATCAGAGAAAATAAACATTATTCTCCAAAATACTCAAAGCACAAGCTCTGATACTAGATGAAACATCTTAATTTTTTTCAGGAATTGTTAGCAGAGTACACAATAGAACCTCATGTAGAACCCACTACCATTTAACCACACACTACATATAAACATGGTCCTTCACTAAATGAGTAGACAACCCATAAATGGATTAGGTCAATGAGATACTTATGTCAGTAAGACCATCACTAGAGGATTCCATAGGGAAAGGGTTGCCGAAAGAGTGAAACACCATTCAAGGGGTATTAGTGTGTGGGCCCACAGTAATAACCTTCAAACCTTTATAAATCACTCAATTTCCCCATCGTACAACCTAGGGATCCTCAACCCAATGTAAGAATCCAATGACCCAATATAGTTATTACTTGGCAACTCATACAATAAGAAGGTTCGCTCAACTCTCAATTATATTTAACAAGGTTAATGACATAGAGAAAGATTCACCATAATAGTGAGTCATCATACTAGCTATAATTAAATATATAATCTTGATGACAAGGAGGTACCATAACAAGTACATCAGGTCCTAAAAGAGAACCAAGGATACTATCAAGCCAAGCTTTGGCTTATACTAACCTTACCACATTCTAAGGTCAGCAAATAGGCAACTTTGATCCACTACCTAGGTGACCCAATATAGAATAAGATCATAAAACTTTAAGCTCACATAAGTGAGGACCAACTTAGGTTTTTTCCCTATTATATCCTGATGCCATAAATCATAATCTTAGGTTCATTATACCCATGTTCCAATGCTTAGCTGGTGCCATCCCACCACATATGGTCCAACAAGAGGAAAACAATTATCATGGTAAGAGGTATCCAAAGTCATAAATGCCAAAATGGACACATCCCTAGGAATTATTACTTGGTACAAAATGAACACTAGTTATTAAAATGGCTAAACATGATTATGATACCCATCAGATTATGTTATAAATTGTCTGACCATATTATTCTCACACTAACAATTTACTCCAACTCCTTACATTAAGAGAAATGGATTGTTTAACTAAAATAACAATGACTTACTTGAATGACCATTCAACCATTAGGCTAATTATTGTGTCATAAGTTTAGACCAACTATGGATATATTAATGAATAACCAATTACCACAAAAGCCTGGCTTGCATATGGCCAACTGAGTATACCAAGAGCATTACACCAATTAGAACATGTTGAACATTGGAGCATCAACGCCCAATTCTAGTTAACAATCATTATTTATGGTTGATTTCATTGAATCCTAAGTTAAGGATAACCCATAAGTCATATTCATAACCAATTATCATGGCTAAATTCACACCCTTATAAGATAATAATAACTGATTCATTGGTTATCAATTTGATAACAATTGATATTGCACTAATAAAACAAAACACATTTGTATAACATTCCATATTATCAAGGGTAGCATTATGAAAGCAAGGGCATCCATTTAGTTAGATTCACAAGTTAATGTGGAGACATAAACCATTGAAAATGGCATTATAAAACAAGTTCCACAAGGCCATAACATAGTGACTTTACAATATATTTTTCAACAATTATTAGCATGAGATGGCCTTATTAACCACATGTATGCATACATATATGAAAATAATTTTTGCACTTAATTTCTTAAGCAATAAGTGTTCCCAAGATTAAGATTGCTAGTATAAGTATAACCAAAATGCCTCAAACACCTCATAATTAATAACAAGAAGTGGAAAGCATAATCACTTCACATAACATAACTTAATAGTTTAGGAAATTTAATTAATCTTAACTCATTTTCATAAATATTCCAGCCATGGTTATCATAGCCTTTCATTACCCACCCACCTGGGTAACTCTTCCCAACACCAGGAAATTCCAATAACTTACATTTAGTCATGCTTAAGGTTGAAGTTATCAATACACAACTAAAATATAATATAGTCAATCCTTAACTAAGGATATTTTTCATAAGTACAATGAAACACTATATAATACAAAGGTTGATATCTTTGACCTATGAATACAAAAACAAGCTCAAAGGCATAAACACAAGAAAACCATTAGGCTATCCCTCAAGTATAAATGTTTGAATTAGACACTCAACATAACATATGCCAATTGTAATATTTATAGCATTTTAATAAACTCAACCAAAAAATTATCATTCTAAAATCCTTTATGGGTTACCAATGAGGAATGCATCACTTAAGTAAAGAATAAACATAATAGGAAATTGAGCTTCCAAAAGGAAGAACTAACTTGCATAATAATCCCTAAACTAAAAGGGTGAAATAATGTGTTAGTGTAAATCTAAAAATGTGAATTTACTCCCTAGAAAAAATATATAAAATAAATTCTATTTTAATAATATAATCCCAACAAGAGGAACAACAATCACTAAACTTAATTTTGCATTAATCCATTTTGGGCAGCCCATAATACACACTGCTGTACTATCATTTTCAAAATAATAATCCTCAATACACTAGCATATACAACTTATAAGCAAGTAGAATAATGTGACCTCAAATATATTTTATAAAAAAATAACAACCATGTACATAGAAAGCATATGAATGTCTACAACATTCAAGAGAGTATCCATTGTCATCTCTTCATAACTAGTTTGACAAATCCAAACAATTCATTTTTCCCTCATACAAGTGTGACCATCCAAGTAAAATAACATAACTAAAAGTACATGGAAATTTATTTCCTCATGCATAATATAAAACCTTAAACATTTTCAACCACCAATAAGGGAAAAAATAATACCAAATGTAAGATGTGAGAGCAAGGCAAATATCAATATTACCGTTTATTATTGCAAGAACAACCTCTCACAACCATCTATACTCAAAATTTAAATTTGAATCTAAGAAATTCAACTAAGGATACAAAAAAAGTAATCTCAACATTTATTCATAAAATAAATTGTGCCTTACCATACAAAAGCATAAATAAGTGATTGTACACTAGTTTTTCTTCTTTCCTTACTTGCATATTAACCATACAAACATATAAACCGCAAGGTAAATAAACACCAACTCTAATAGGTGAGAATTGTATATTAAAACCATATAAGCATGATATGGATGCACAATATGAAGATTAACTTGAATTCTAATTATTAGTGTTGTGCTATTATAATTTGTCAAATAAATCAAATCTTGTCATACCAAGAGTAAACAAAGCTCAACAAGAAAAACCTGATTATTACCATTTTACTTTAAATGGCAACCTATGTCAGCATAACCATAATTTTAACATGAGGGTTTATGTAAATAAGTATCACACACCTTCAAATATATATTCATGGTTTCATAATAATTGGGATGGAAGTTAGGCACAAGATACATCAAATACAAACACTACCCAAAATGATATTCAATCGTGAAATGTACATTATCAATTTTTTAACTAATCAAGAAATATTTATACAAGGTGGTAGAGTCAAATTGGGGAAAATTAATTACCTCTATAGTATGTAATATTTTTTATTGAAATCTCCAATGTATCAATATGCAAAATTTAAAGGAATTTACTGATTATTTAACCCAAAATTTATTAAAAAATTATAACCAAGTAATCATTCTGACATATTAAAATCAAGCAATCATTTAGGTATAATAAGATCAAGATATCATTTAAGCTAAATAAAAAACTCACTCAGGAAAATCAGAGCATCATAATAGGTTTTTACATACAAACTCACACATACAAACCCTCTTACACCTAGCTGTGGCATAGATCTGTGCAGGTATGGAAAAACATACCTCCATGGATGTATGCCACATCATGATTCTCAAAATAGATTGATAAAAACTAAAATAAAATCTATTTAATATAATATAGATAAGGACAAAGATTCACATGCCTAGAATGTGTAAATACAAGGTTTTAATTTAAATTTGGTCTCCCATTGTGGCATGATACTAGTAGTAGTAGAACCTTAGCAAACCCCTACACCCAACTCTACCCTCTTCTTAATACCTTCTCCTTCTATTTTCCTCCTTTACCATCCACCTGGTCTCTCTCCAATCCATCCTTCTTTCCCTTCTCCTTTCCCAACACTATGGCCCAAATGCAGCCCTGTAACCCTTTATTTTCCTCATGATCTCCTCCTCCTATTGTCTCCATTCTTCAAACCCTAATACCATCTCCATGAGGTCAACACTTCATAAAAAAAATAAATGATAGTTTTGGTAAATCCATGACCTAAATAAATAAGGTAAATATTCCTTCATACGTTACTATTTCTCTCCAACTTAAGCATACAGGGCATCCACACATTGATTATGGTCAATGGGGAATACTATGTTTCCTTTGTTTTCACTTGTCTTACTATATTGGATTTCAAATAAAACATATCTCCCCAATGTCATATGACCACAACATGGTCCAAGGTGTCTCACAAGGGAAGTGAGCCCAAATAAGGCCCCTACACCATAATTCAATGAACCATTATGCAAAAGATAATACCAAACAATTTAAAAATAAAGTCCTTTATTGTTAGTACCATGCATTAAGGAGGTTATAAGGCCTTTCAACAGCCACAGTGTCATGCCCACATCAATAAAGAAAGTCTTTTAAAAATTATTTGGCCAAATGGGACTCAAAACAATTTATAATTTAATAATTAAAATTCTTTGTAGAATATATAAATATTCATGTCACATTTACATATTAAGCAATAAAAAAGATCATTAATTAATTAAAATTTCATTTTCTAAGATCATGATAAGGCATTTTTTTAAGCCTATAAGCTTTAATAAATATTTTGATCAAGCTTACAACCTTAGCAGTTATCCCAAAATCATGCTAGCAAAGCTAACAGATCAACCTCCCAATTAAAACACACACACAAACACATATTGATACATATATATGTATGTATGTATTAATATATATACTAACTATCATGCATTCCAACACACATTGTATGCCCAGCTCAAACATGAATATACATAAATATGTATGTATGTATTAATATATATACTAACTATCATGCATTCCATCACACAATGTATGCCCAACTCAAACATGAATGTGTGTGTGTGTGTGTGTGTGTGTGTGTGTGTGTATTGTCAACACCACCTCTACAAGGTGAGATAATTTCAATTGGTGATCAACAAAATACATTACTAGACTTTGTCAATTTGGTGACGAGGATGGTGCCAACTGGTAGGGTCATGATAGGTGGTTTGGGGAGTTCACCAACTCTTTGAAAAACCTCATCTTTGTGGATCAATTAAAATATAAACATGAATTACATTATGAGTATATCACTTGGGATGTCTTCATTTCCTATTTTAGGTTAAAATGGCTTCCACAACACTATTTTGAAGGGAAGATGACAAAATTATAGGATCTCAAATGGGGAAAAATGTTAGTGTTGACATAAAATCTAAATTTGATGGCTAAAAATAGTTTATGTATTTAAGTTAACTTTAGTTAAGACTAATGTGATGTAGAGGTTAATATTTTTTAGAAACAATTATCTTATGCATTCATAAAAAAAAGTAGGTGTGCTTATTCATAGTAATCAATGCATAATACAAAGTAGTTCCTACTCTAGCTTATATTTTATTTAAATTAATATAATAACCATCTATTATAAGTCACTTATATCCATTTATACTATATCATCTTATTTTTACTATGTTATCACAAAGGCTACTTTATTCTATAACCTCTTAATACTCTTCTCTATCACACTTTAACTCTTCTCTATGCTATATCTAATTTGTTACAATGCCACAATATAAATACTGAAAAGATACCTTATAATTTAATGGTCATGTCTATGTGAGACATAAATTTTGTTCAATTAATTCATCCTTTCTTACTGCAAGGTTTAATTCCTTACTACATGGACTGGTTGGTAAAAGACTGTTCCATCGACCTAGAGATGTTTTCTATTGCTATAGTAAAGGTAAAGAGTCTATAGTAACTATGGTTTTAGATCTTTATTGATGAAGAATTTTGCCAACATTTGACTAAATTTTATATGTCCTGAAGATAGCTCTAAAGATGCTAATAGGTGTAAAACACACTCCATCTAACTTAGCTAGTTTACTTCACAAAAAAAATTGTTCATGAGGTGGATCCTCCATCCTTAGGTAGATGATTTCCATACTTTTACTATTCACTTAGAAAAAACATCCTAGTTTAGAATTATGGCCTTGGCCTCTAAAATTTTATTGTCCATTATTTTATTTTCCTTGGATGCCATTACTATGTCATTCAGAGCTGGAAAGATCTCAAGTGTCTATAAATATGCTTCATGTCCATTAATATGGACATCCATATTTTCTTTTTGAGTGTTCAACAAAGTGTCATAGTCTTCCATGTCCTCATATATTAGTATTCTATGCATCTTCTTTTCTTTGTACTGTGCATATATACTTATCATTTTGTCTCATTTTGATTTTGAAAGAATGTTATGGGCACCAAAATTAGTGGAAGTACTCAATTATTTTTTTTATTTCTTCCAAATTCTTTTATTTTTCATGTGTCCATAGAGGCCAAATGATTGAATATGAAAAGTAGGTGGATACATCTTCTATTGATTCCTTTAGTTTCCTGACCTATGCCTTGTATTCTACCCTTTTTGTCTAAATTTACCCAAATAGAGGACCCAACAATTCTTCCTCATACTCTTTTCTAGCCTCTAACTTGAACATATTTTTATCTACTATAGCACCTACATTTTTGATGAAGTTTGTCATCAATTCTTCTAATTGTTTCTCTATAGGATAGGTGGTGTTTGGGTTAGACTATGGTTTGGTAGTGGTCAAGGTAGTTAAACACTTTTTCATGCCTTATTCTAGATTGACACACCACATTATCCAATAATTCTAGCACTCTATGAGAGTTTCCCTAGCTATTTCTCTATCTATAGGGGTTAGCTTGTGTAGGTCTACTACTATTTGTCCTCCTATGATATGTTGAAGGAAGTTTGATGATGCCATGATCATGGAATTTATCTATTTATGCTTTGTCAATTCAGTGTCTATCCTTTTCAAAGGATCCATAGGAGTAGTTATACTACTATGAATTGTTCCCACAACTCCCACAATACCCTTTAATGTTATTTTTGTAGTATCCCCTATCGATATGAAACTTATAATATGATGACTAAATTATTGAACATTCCCTTTTATTCCTATCCTACCTTTTCTATTTATTCTTTTATTCTCTCTTCTATCTCCTATTATTTTCTCTTTTCTTCCTCCATTTTCATTTTTATTCATTTTTCTTTATTTCTTCCTCCTTTGCTTTGTCATTTTCTTCCATTTGTTTCTTCTCTTCCTTCTCTTTTTCCTATTTTCATCTTCCTATTTCTTTCTCTCCTCTTCTTTCATTACATTTTCCTTTTCTTCTTCTATTCTTATTTTCTCCTCCTCTATTTTTATTTTATTTTCCTCCTCTAATTTCTTTTTCCTTCCATTTTTTTTTCTTTGTTTTTCTTCTTTTCTTCTTCATTTTCCCTCTTTTATTATTTTGGAAGATGTTTAGCTTGATAAGTGGAAGATTATATAATATCCTTTATTTTTTTATATTTCTCAAAAATTTATTTTTCTATTTATAACCTTTGTTGGGTTGCACCATATTCTAGATCTTTCAATCTTTGTAATTGTTATTATTTTTTCAAATTTTCTGCAACTAGATCAATTTTTTGTTTGGTTCTAATCTCATTTTATTGAAGCTATCTCAATATTTCCTTATCAATAGGAGACATATCAAATTCCTTTACTATGTTTTTGATGGCCTCCTCTTGGTATTTTTCACTATCATTCGAGCTTCCTTGCTATTTTCTTTTGTTTGTATTATTATCTCGTGTAGGTAAGTAGGGAGTCTTATTATTGTATCATCTAATTCAAATGGACTTAACTTTATGTATTCTAAAATGGATTTTCAACTATCCTATGTTGGCCCTCAATACTTGAATTGTTTTAAAATTTTCCCACTATTAGTATCCCTACTTTGTTGTGGCACATTCATAACAATGTATTCATATTCATCACTTTTTGAATGGTATCAATTTATTCACTTGCTTGAATTTCCTCTTGGTCCCCTTCTTTTTAAAACTCAATTTTTACATATATCACTAATGTTTCCTTTTATATTTTGTTTTTATCACTTCTATTTTTTATTTCCCTTCTATACGAAATGTGGTAAAAAACTCCTTTGTTTTTTCTCCCTACTCATGTGTAATAGTGTTTATCTAGATGTCAAGGATGTTGTGGGGGACACTTATTGTTATTCATTTTGAATTTTTATTTTTGATTTACCTAAGGTCCCCTCTCCTATATTTGATATATTTGTCCTCAAAGAGTTTGATGCGGTACCCTTAGATATCATTTATTTTTCCCCTAACATCGCACCAATAATGAAATCCTTGACTATAGATGGTGTAGTATCCTCCACTCATTCTTCCAATAAAGGTTCTAGTCCTATAGTTCCTATTTTCAAACTTGAGGATATACGTATATTAGGGTTTATTTAGGATGTGCCTAAAACGTTTTATGGTAGTGGTTTGTCTACTTTAGTAGCTTCTTCTTTCTCCATTGGATGAAATGTACTCTCTACTTCACTCATGAACTGTTCTAATCTAGGGTCACATGGTAAAATCCAAGCCCCAATTATCACTAATTTAATATGCTTATCACCAACCTCATAGGGAAGAGGTGGAAGTAGTGCATATTTTATAAAAATGACTATATATAGACATTACCAACTTCTACTATAAAATTAATTTCCGTGTAATATTTTTGAACTATCTCTTTAGATATGTGAAATCTACCAACTACCATGTTATTAATTATTTTATCCCATGAAAAAAAATGTCCTACCTTCTATAATACATGTATGACTTCTAATGTAGCTATTATCTTAGCTCCTATAGAGGTATTTGGGTCACATTGAGCTAACCCTTAATGGCTAGGAATAATATGCATGAAATAGATGGATAAGACTAAGAGAAGTGAGCCCTAAGAAAAATCATGTGTACCTTTATTTATCTTCTATAGGTTTTTTAGGTATTGTTCATAAAGTTTGATACCCAAATCATACTGCCTACTGGTGGAAATCATATCCCATGCAATTTACACACTCTTTACAATCACCAAATCTTGCATGTTCATTTAGTACACCTTCCATGCAATTACCTTTGCGGAAAAACATACTTTAGGGTCTTTGATTTTATAATTTGAAAGGGATCAATGATTAAAACTTGTCCCTATGAGTTGGGCTATCGATCTTGTGCTAACATTTTTCTTCCCATCATATTTATGAGTGTGATGACCTTCATGCATAAGTCTAGTCACACTATAAATGACATCCAGTGTAATTTGGTAGGATTGATCTAAATACATAATATCTTCATTAAATTGACTAAAAATTACCTTGGTGGTACTTATCATCAATCCAAAATAGAGATATATCAGTGAAAGGATATATCTCTCTTCCTACAACACTTTCTAATATATCTTTGGTGAATGATGTTGAGAAGGGATCATGTAGATATGCCTTATTCAATTCCCTGTAGTTAACACAAATGCATATTTCTCCAATTTTATTGTTTTAGATAACCATAAAGATGATACATTTTGTTTCTTCCACATGAGTTATTATACCACCAACTAACATCTTATCCAACTCAATTTTAACCTTATCCTTTAATTTTGGATTGAACATGTATGGTCATTTCTATAGAGGTTTATAACATTTTTTAATTAGGTTTTCATATTCCCAACTTCATCTTTTATTCATTTTAGATTCATGAAAGTTCATGGGAATACATATTTGTATTCCCTTAACAACTCTAGTATCTTTTCTTTGAGAATTTTATTCCCTCCATAGGGAGCCCCGTGACCTCCGCTATGAATTCCTCGGTAAGATTCACTGTGATGCCATGCAGGGTAACCCTATCATCAATCCAATTTTTGAAAAAAGCCATTGTAATATGGGGTTTTGAGCCATGAAGCCGTTCCATAAAGCTCACAACCTTCCCTCTCTGAAGTATCTTCCAGACATCTTCTTTTGCTTTCCACTCTTCGCAGTTTTTGGGTTCCTACTTCTTTGGTTCTCCTTTCCTTTTGCAAGCCATACTAATATCCTTTAACACCCAAACACTATATTCTAAATGATGAACCCAAATATTATCAATTTGGAACAAAACTCACCTTTTTTAGGCACGTTCAGTATCCTCTTCACGTACTCTAGAACATTTCTAATTAATGAGTGTAAACCTTTCTCCATGAAGCCACTCCTCCAAATCATTGGTTTTCTATTCCAAGCTGATCTTTCCCTCCTTTGCATGAATTGTGTCATGATGAATGAGTGATCTAAGATCCACATTCTTGTTTAAAGTATCCTGCTAACTCACCTTGTGTCCTATTCGAACTGCATGATTTGCTATCCAATCAGCAACTCCGTTGGCTTCACGGTAAGTATGGGTAATAGTAACTTTCTCAAATTTTTTGATTAAAGCTTTCATTTCCATCACCATAGTCTCTATAGACCATGAAACAAAATTTTTATTGTTTAAAATATTAATGATATTCAAGGAGTCCCCTTCCAGCCATAATTTAGAATATCCCGATTCAACAGCTAGTTTGATGGTTTGAAGGGTAGCAAAAGCTTCAGCAATATGACAATTCGACTTACCAATGGGGATAGAAATAGCATAGATTATGTTTTGCACATGGTTTCTCAAGACACCTCTACATCCTGCATTCCCTGGGTTCCCTTTAGCAGCTCCATCAAAGTTTCCTTTGATCTACCCATAAGGGGGAACGTTCCAAGTAACACCTAGTCTAGGATTTTTAGTTTTTACATTAGACTTTTCTGATCTTAAGGTATTATCAATTTGAAAGGTTGGATTAGGATCCCTTTGCAATGAGAAATTCTCCTTTATAGCTCTAATAATGTTCTGCCCCACCACCCATCCTGGAAGTTCTCTACTTCTAAAAATTTGGTTATTTCTTTCTTTCCATATTCCCCACCAAATATGGGGAAGAGTAAGTTTCCATAAAAAAGGACATCAATATTCTTAGAGGGACAGTACCAAATTTTAAAAGATAGTTCCACACTTTTGTGGTGAATCCATGCAATACCCCAAAGATTGAGGATTTCTTTCCAAACTTGCTGCGTAAAAGAGTGAGGATTTTTTTGAATTGGAGCAGATTAAGGGTATATGGAGGGACGTTTTATGCTGTATCCATGAGTATTTCATACTTGATGGAAGAAGAAAAAGAGTCCACAAATTTCATTTTGTGTTTCTTAATCACTTTAGACACAAAGTAAGAATATCTTTTCCTTTCTATTTGCGTTTCTCTTTGCTCCAAAGTCTGTTCGGTCAAAGGAAAAAGGAGTCTCGTCCTATATCGCATGAGGGATTAATTATTATAATTGAAAGTCACTGCAAGAACAAGGCCATTGCAATGAATCCTTATTCATAAAAAAATAAGGACTTACAGAGGAACAAGAATGAAATAGTAAAAGGGAAAGAAAAAGCTAAATGCAAATTCCCCAGTTTCAAAAATCAGATTGCTGATGAGGAAACAGAGTGGGAAAGTACTAAAAATTTTGGGGAGGAGAGTGTGGAGGAAGAGGGAGGAACAGAAAGTAGAAAAATCAAGTTCCAGTGAGGAAGAAGAAGTTCAAGACAAGAAGGAGAAAGGAGTCACTATAGAGGAAAAAACTAAAAATAGTAACCATGATTATGAGGAAAACTAGCAAGTGTTTGAGGAAACTGATAAAGATCTAGATGATCCTTTTGAGGACCTTGTTTTGATAAATGAGAGGGAAAATCTAGTTCAGGTCACCAACCAAGTAACGGAAATGGGAGCTTAAGTTAAGGATGTTAGTAACCAAAAGGAAAGCCATGTTGAAACTAAGGAACATAATTGAATGGAAAGGGAGGATCACATAGAAGAAGCTGGAAACAGTCCAAAAAAGAACACAAAAAATTGGAGTGATAAAAGGCAGAATGGCGGAAGGCACCCACCTACGAGATTGGCCAATTGCAAAGCTGATGCTATCCTTCAATTCAATTCATGGATGTATAAGGAGTTAATGGAACTCAATAGGAAAATGGAAATAATGGAAGGTAACCAGGAGGCAGCTCGGAACAAAATCAATAACATGGAAAAGTAGATGAGGGATATTCCCATTAAACTCAAAGACTATGAGAACAACCTAAGGGAACTCATTAAGGAAAGCATAATGAAGATGGAGGAGGTTACATCTAGCATATGTGCTACTGCTGTAAACATTGGAAAAAGAGCAAATGAGGAAATTAAATCCTTGGAGGGGCCTAACAAGAGAACTAGATAGAGTTCAAGAAAGAAAGCAATGCAAGAGGGAGCCACGTCGGCGGTTATTGCCATTCAAGACACTGTTGTGAAAGGTAAGGAGGCAGTGAAGTTGATTTTAGAACTAGAAGAATAGATCCTGGTTCTTTTAGTTGGTTGTGTTATCTGGTCTCGTTATCTAGTTTTTTGTACTCTCTTTACTATGGAGTTTCCAGGTATCTGTAAAACTTGGGGTCTGTCTTTTGACTTTCTTTTCTGGTGGTTTCAGGTCCATGTAAAACCTGATTTTGATACTACTTTGTAGTAGGTTTAGGTTTTTCTTGTGAAAGTTACTGTTTCATCCTTTTCCCTTTGTTTCAAGGTTTTGGGGTCCCTTCAAAGCCTATTTTTACCTTAATCTAAAACTCTAGTATCTTTTCTACTTATTGTTCCTAGTAGTTTCCTAATTTTTCCATTTTGGGATTTCCCTCTGTAGTTATATTATCCTGTCTATTTAAGTGATTGGTAAAAATATTGTGTTTTATCTTCTGAGGTATTTAGGAGTTGTCTCTCTCATTCCTCAATTCTTAATTTTATGTTTTTTGGTTTTTCCTCATCTTCCTCTTCTTATTTTATGATTTTATGCAATGTATCATACTCTTAAGTTCTTTTATTTTACTATTTCTTTCCACATTCTTTGGTAACTCTCATGTGATTTTTCCACTTTGTTCCTAGTCATCCATATGGCCTAATAATGTTTCTTCTAATTTTATTCTAGTAAAATTTTGTTTTGTGGTAGAGTCTTGCATGAATAAAAATGTTTTTCTCTTTTTTAACACTTGACAGACCCTGGTATCTGGGTCCCAAAATTTGAAAGTTTGACAAAAATCCATTTTTATGTCCTCCCATCTACAAGTTCCTTTCTACATCTCCTGATGCATATACCATGCCTTTAGATATGTGTATAATTCATAGTAAAATAACTTCACCCACAAACATCTATCGATTTCCCCTTTTTCAATCCATACCTTTTCACATTTTTCAATGTGTATCCTCAGGTTTGTTGTTTTCACATAGTTTCTTATTTATGCAACATATCTCTCTATTTTAATAAACCTTGTCTTAAGTAAAATCCCAAATGTTTTCTTATTTTAGATGGTGGAATTATTGGTGTTCTACAACCCAGTGATAGTGTGTCATCGATGGCATACATCCTTATTTCCTCTCGAGGGAATACTCTTATCATTTTCTATAAGTATTATTTAGTAATCTTGATTCTGGTGAATTTTGGTAGTTTGACATGGGAAGCTCATTATATGTGGTAAGACCTTTTCCTTTTTAGTATCGGGTTATGTAATGTGATAGTCTTATTTCCCCCAGATGATATTTTACTCATGTAACATACCTTTATAACCACTATTTATGACTCCCCATCCACCCATGCTTCAATATTATCATCTAAGGCTATTTATACTTCTTTGTGTTCTAATATTATTTCCTCCTCATCATTTGGTTCATGGTCATCTTCTATATTTTTAACTTTATTAAATGTGTATACATTAGTGAGGTCATCAAAGTCACTTTTCTCCTTGTTTGACCATAATTATTTTGACCATGTTGCTCACATTTTTGTTTCTAAGGGAAAATGGACTACCAGACCATTTCCTTTAAATGCAATATCTTCTTCCTTAGAGTTTAATGTACCATTACAATTAATGAACCATTCTAAGTTTAATAAGGTTAGGTAGCATGAATTGTACATATCAATCAATTCAAAATCTACTTTCCTTTTTATCCCCATTAAGTTAACTTGAACATCTCTTAAGGTTCTAATTAGTGAGTGTGGTGTGCCATCAACCATAGTAATATCATAAATTATGATGTAGCTATGATATAATAAATAGCTCCCATGTGCTGAAAATGAAGACATTTGTATATGTGCTAAGATCCAGTGATGTCTATTTTTCCTCATGACCATCTATTTTGATATTAAGTAAAATGGTATTTTTCTTCTACTTCATATTCGATCTAAATACATTATTTTTAATTTTCTATTAGTTCTTATAAATCCTTCGTAATTCATGTTCTATTTGTTTCTTTTTTCCAATATTTATAGAATTGTGTTAATTTAGTCACCAGAACTTGATTTTTAATGAGTTTCATCATTCATTTTAAATCTATAATGTCATCCTCATCAAAATAGATCAATTTTAACTGATTTTTGTATTGTTTTTCTTATATGATTTTCTCCATTATACAATCATGCTCATGTATATTAGGGTTTTCCCTATCAACATATATTTCAAATTAATCTCCTAAATTAGTAGCTAACTCTTTTCCTTTCCTTCTTTTAAATACACTACAAGTGGTTATCACCACTAGCAGTTTTGAATCATTGTTGATAATATTGAGATCCTTCTTCCATGATATCTCTTTCAATCATTTAATTTTATATTGAATTTTTTTGATTTTTTTGAAAATAAATATTTGTTTTACTATTCTTTCTTCATCTAAAATATTATCATCTCATACATCATGGTGAACTTCAATATACCACCCATTTATATCCTGTCCCTTTGGTATCTTTTCCAAATGTTTTTCCCCTTTTCTTGGGGGATATTCTACTAAATCCTCAGTATTCATTCCGCCATTATTATAGAATTATGTTTCCTTAAGACATGTGAATGAATCATGCATTTCTCTTTCATGATAGAATCCACACTCCATATATGGTTCATCAAGGTAGTTTCTAGCAATATGCCTAATTTTTCTACATTTGTAACATGTTGGTGAGGGTCTCTCCTGTCTATACCCTTGAGTATAGTTTTGATTATACCTCTCCCCCTTTGGTAATTTCCTCATCCTTTATGGTTTCCTCCCCTATATCCTCCCTAGACACCTCTCCTAAACCTCCTTTGGTTATTATTATAATACTCTGATGGGGTGTTTTGGGATTGAAAATATTGGCTTATAGGAGGTGTTTGGTACTATTGACCATGGTGTGATATATTAGGGTCACCCATAGGTAAATTATGGTGCCATTATTTTTTGAATTGTTGTTGATATTTTTTGATTAGTAACTTATACATCTTCTAGTGCATGTATGGTAGGGTAGGTATGATTATAGTGTTTAAAAGACCTAAAATTAGTGAAATAAATCAATTTATTCATGGTTGAAACCAATTTCATCATTGGGTATAAGTGTTGAGGATGTTGATCATATACTCACCAAATTACATAGTACATTATGTCATCATATATAACTTACTGAATTAGAGGGGACATTCCCACATGTGTATGCATTGATCTTATGGCTACCACTCTTTTCACCATGTCATTATGTGGACATTCAATCCTAGATTTCCCTTGTGCACAGGTAGTGCACCATATTATTTCATGTGTTGGGTTATTCTTAACTTATAGTGAACCAAATGCATCACCTTTTATTTGAATTTCTTATTTTAGCCTTAACTATTCTAATTCCAACTGTAATATTTCCACATTATCTTTTAGTAATGTGTTTGTGTCATATCTCCATGACTAATCTTCTAAGTATGATGCCATATTAAACATTTTTAAAAATGAATTAAATATTTTCTCATCCATATTAGCTCAGAGGCATGGGATCAATCCATAAATAAACCATTCAATTATCCACTTTTTTGTTTAATGGCTCTTCTAATTTCCTCACTATCGTGTTGAACCTTTGATCATAATAATTTATTGTCTCCTTCTCCTTATGTATCAATTCTCCCATTTTAAAGACACTTTTAGTCAAAATGTTAGGAAAATGAAAATTTCCTTTAAAAACTTTCTATACATCAGCCCATGGAGGTGCATAGCCATAACAAGTTTTCATATACGATTTAAGAGCATCATCCCTAAGTGTTCCAATGAAGTCAAACAATATCACCCTTTTGTCAGTAATATTAAAACTCAACCAATATGATTCCAACACAAAAAAGTGTTATTTCACATCCTTTGTATCTTTATCTAATAGTGGTAACTTAATTATATTTTGTGTCATTTTAGTTTTGTTAGGTGGTGTATGAATACTAATAGTAGTATTGTTACCACTATTTATTAAATTACTTGATGTACTTGCATCTGTATTACTATTAAATTTTTTATATTGATTATCTTTTTAATATTTAACCAAATTATGGTTACATCCCTTATATCTATCTAATTCATCTTATAAGTATTTCCTTCCTAATACTTTAGCCTAATTGCTTATAAATTCTCTTCTATTCTCAATCTATTCACTAGAACTTTTATATTTATCCATTACTTCTTAGCCAATATATATTTCTCTTCATCTAAGAGATGAATGTTCATGTCTATTATGAAGTGGCATGGGGGATAGTGATTGGTCCAAAGGGTTCATTTCCTCGTGAAGCCTCTTATGGTTTGGGTTTGGGGGGGTTTGCATCACTTTGAGTTTATTATTCATTATTTTCTATCTCTAACTAATTTTATTCTCAATGTTTTTAGTAACCAATCTCTCTTCTGTTAATCTAAATTCTTCCTTATCTCTATTTTGTATATATCTAGTATGACTACTAACACTTACTTATGAATCACCTTTCTCTTGAAGGCCAATATCTCTTTCAACATCTATTCATTCTTATATAATATCCTAATTAATTTCCTCTCGATTACTTCCTCTCAGACTTTCTTCAATTATTAAAATTTCATCCCTTGGTTTTGCTATATAACTAAAATTTACTCTTTTAATAATATTCTCCTCATCTCTTCTACTAATACTATCTAGTCGTTATCCATTTTTGGCCAAACTACTCTCTTCCAGTTGGTATTTTGTGCCCAAGGTTTTAAATAATTTGGGTGTCCCAAATAGTGTGGCTAAATATCATAATCCTTTCCATTTGTCATTCATTACTTTTTCGGTGTATGATATAAAATTTATTTTATTCTAATTCTCTCACTAGCCTCATATGTGCCTTCCAATTGTGTGAATACTAACTCATCTATATGTGGTAGAGGGATATTATCTAGGTTTTCAATATGATGACTTTCATTATTGGAGGCTAGATTAGTTTCATTTACTATCTTGTTCCTTTTTCCTACATCTCTTTTCTAATATCTAAATTAATTTTCTCATCTTCCATCTATTTTATCATCTCTTCATTCACCATTTTTGTCTACATTCTTTAACTTATCTTCTTACTAATATATCTTTCTTGAGTAATTAAATTACTCTTAATGTGATACTTAACTGCCTAGTCCCCTACATCTTATTTAACCTCACCCAAACATTTAGACTAGTTATTTCATTAGTCACATCTCTTAAAGATCCCCATTATTTCCACCTACCATCCCTTAGGTGTCTATCCCTTAAAGGAACCATTTACCCTCTTTTGATAATCCTTGGTCTACAAATAGTTTGTAGATGAGGATCAATACTTTATTCAAGAAGCATTGTCTTGTACCTTCAACAAACTCAACTTTATTGGCATCAAAACTTGTCCAACCCTAAATAACCCAAATTATCAATAAGGAATCAAGTGTAATCTTAAACCAATAGTCAATAACATGGGTCCAAGGAGTGTTAAAGATTTTGAGTATTTCAAGCTTTTTTGTTGTCTACTAAATAGGTTTCTTAATGTGGAATCTAAAACCTTCTATATGTTGTGCTTGCCACAACATCCAAGTCCATAAAATCTATATGAAAATGACCCATAACTCTTATTATTGTAGCTGTAAGAAATATGAATTTACCATAGGTAAAGATTCACCTATTCTTTTAGTCTCAAAGTGATTTTTTAGTATTTCTTCCACTAAATTTGGTGCCCACAATAGTTTTTCAAAATCAGAATGGGAGAAAATGATATATCTCCATGCACAATACAAAAAAATAAGACACACAAGATACTAATATATGAGGACATGGAGGACTATGACACTCTATTGTATACTCAAATAAAAAAATGGAAGTACATGAGGAATATCTATAGACACTTGAGATATTTTGAGCTTTGAAGGACATAGTAATAGAAACTAAGGAAAATAAAATAATAGATGATAAAATTATAGAGGCCAAGGCCATAATTATAAATTGGGATGATTTTACTAAGGAAATAGTGAATAAGTATAGAAAACATATGTAAAAGGATGGAGGATCCACCTCATTAACCAATTTTTTTTGTGAAGTAAACTTTGCAGCTAAGTTAGATGGATTGTATTTTACACCTATCAACATATTTAGATTTGTATCCAAGACAAGACAAAGCTACAAAAGTTTGGTAAATTTTGGCAAGATTTTTCATCAGTCAAGATCTAAAACTGTAGTTACTATAGACTCTTTATCTTTACTGCAATAACATAAAATATCTTTAGGCTGACAAAATAAAGGCTTCTACCTAATTGGGACACATGGTAAAAAATTAAGCCTTGTGATATGAGATGGTGACTTAAATGAAAAAAGGCATGTCTCACACAGACCATTGAACTGTAAGGTATCTAGTCAATATTTATGCCATGATATTGTAATAAAGTAGATATATCATATAAGAGAGTTAAAAGTGTAATAGAGAAGACTATTAAGAGGTCACAAAGTAAAGTAAAATGTTTAATAACATAGTAAGAATATAATGGTATAGTGTAAATAGATAGGAGAGACTTTTAATTAGTGGTTATTATCTTAATATAAATAAAATATCAGTTAGAGTAGGGACTACTATGTATTGAATACTTTGAATGAGCACACCTACTTATTTTTATGTATGCATAAGATAATTATTTCTAAAAAATACTAACATTTGCATCACATTAGTCTTAACTAAAGTTAACTTAAACAAATTAATTATATGTAGCCATCTCTTCAGATTTTATGTCAATAGTTAGTTATGGAATATTGGGAGAAATTTACACATCTCCTAAAGTACACACCTTATTACTAGAAAGATGAGATTTCAATATAAAGAAGTTTATTTTGGTAATAAATATTTATATTGACTCAAACATTGATATTCATGGACCTAAATCCATAGAGTAAGTATTTGAGAAGGCCATGAAATAGGAATATAAATCGAAGACCCTTGTAGCAATAAGAAGAGAAATTCAAGTGAAAATGGAAAGTTCAACAATAGTAGAACCCAACTCCCCCAACTCCCTTTTGAAATAAAATCTAGAAAAACAAAAAAAATAGAGGGAAAAAAACATGGGACCTAAATATATCTCTATAAATTAGAATTACTCTAAGGAAAATAATTGGAACAACGGTAAAAATAACAACAATAACAATAATAATGGTATACCTTCTATTGGAGAAGGACTCAAGACAAGCCAAGTCCTATTGGATGATGTTTAACATGTGAAGGAAATGATTATGCCAACCAATTTCTTAATAATATTGATCCGTAAACTCCACTGATAAACTCTAAGTTAAATTTTAAAAGTATAGATTCTAAATTTCTCAAATTATAAGATGTTGGAATGATTAAATCTGATTAAAATCTAATCCAAATCATGTTTCAAACCTGAAATAAAGGTGAATTAATAGATCACATCAAATATCCATTGAAACTGTCAGATTTTTCAATTTCTCAATTTTATCCAATTTCTTGTAAATGATTAATTTATTAAATTTTGCATTCTAATTAAAGATTTGAATTTATAATTTGAATAATAACTGAAACTAAAATGCAAAAATGAATCCAAAGATCAAAACACATAAATTGTTTACGGGGTTCAGAATTCCTACATCCCTGAGTTCTTATCAAACTGATTCATTAATGTTACTAACATATCTCTCTATAAAATAGTGATCAGACCTTCGAAAGACCTTGGCTGACTCAACACGTCCTTCACCTTCTTGAATCACACGTAGAGGCTTCTCCAAATTGAAATTGGAAACTTATATAGCTAAAAATGGCATCACCTCTTCTCCAAAATGGGCAAATAAATATACTTCACAGAGTGTATCAGAATTCTAAACAACTTTTTAGTTTACTCTAAGCTCTAGTTTGGCCTCTAAGGGCTCCAAAATGACCAAATACTGTAAGCGGGCCTATATTCTCTAATACAGAGTCGACCAAAAGCTTACCTTTAAATACAAATTCATGCCTTAAATATCACTTCAACCCTCACAGCACAAGCAGTCAAATCCTATCCCTTTTGGATGACAGGTCATGAGTTCAAAACTGTCGGCCTTTCTTTTAGGTGCTTATCTCTTATTATCCCACATGTGTGGGTGGAGAGGATTAAATAAGGCTTAAAATAGCCTTGGTCTACCATTTCCATCATGGGTTTATCCCAAATACATCAGATTTGGGATAAGACAAGGATTTAAAAATCCTTTGAGCACCCACTTATCACATGGCTTCAGCCACATAAAAGCATTTTACTCAAGCTCAGGCTTGGGCTCAGTCTTTGTGGAACGGCATTATCTTGAGCTGACTCAGTAAGGTGTGTTGGTTCTCCATGTGACTCAGCTAAGAACTCTATCCAATCTCCCTCAGAATTCCCACCTTGCTCAGGCTTCGAAGCTTAAACTGTCCTTTGAACTCGCCATATGGCTCGCTCAATGAGCTTAGTCACTTAACTCCACTTGGCATAAAAGGTGACGTGGCAAGATGAGTCACTATTGATGACATGGCTTGTCATCGAACCAATTTTTTTTGCAAACCTTTCAATATGCCAAGTGTCAAAACCACATTGAAACACATGCCACATGTCATATGGCTTCAAGCAATTTGGCAACATTTTTTGACCATCTTCAAATGGCCATACCAGGAGCTCCCGAACTCAGATTTACATTTTGAAAAATGTGCCAAAAAGCTCTACAGTGTGCTGCCACTGAAGCTCTAAATTGGAACCATTATCAGAACCCAATTTCTGATCACACCTCCCTAATGGAGGGCTTTTGGTCTCTAAAAGTCTAATATCCCTTGAAATTGCATACTGGTATATTGCATCCATGAAAATAGAACCCAATCATAGCAAGAGATATAAAAAATTGCATTAAAATGATTCATAATAAAACTATAAAAATGCCTAATCCAATGGCATGAGTAAGTGAATCTATAACTGCCAAAGTGATTACAACATATCAAACTGCCTACCCAAATGTCACATTCTAAAAGCGGTGAATTGCCAAAAGTTGAAACAACTCCCAATGTAACTGTAAGACAAGTTTATAATGCCTAAAACATACAATAAATGTTGTGGACATGTTGCAATAAAATGCCCTAGTATGGGAATCATATGCTAAGAAAATTCAAACAACCCAAAAGTGTATGCTACCTAACATCTAAACATGCCCAAAGGGTCTTTCAATGCATCTATACATCCATGTGCCAAAAATAGATACATTCTAAAAAATAGTAGTCTAACTATCAAATGCTGTAAGGAAACAACTCACAACATCACACTGCTATATCCCTAACTATTTCAGATGAGTTGATGTCTTATCCATTATTAGACTACCCATACAGTATATTTTGGAGATCAAAAACATAGAGTTATCAAAAAGTGAGAATTGAAAAACTTCATATGGTAAACTTGTCTTGAAGTGTTCCCACCAACTCTAATCTACATCTATCAAAGCTTGTTCATTCCCTTAAATGAATTCATAACCATGCTTTGTAAAAAGAATGTAGTGATAATCCACTTAACCAATTCTTTCTTCCTAGTGAAATTGATTGTTTCTGTGGATTCATTATCAATTGCATAATTTACCAATTTGGGCTTTGCCATATGTAATTGAAAATATTGTTGACTTAACCTCTTTAATGGATTTTCACTTGTAGGTTTTACCTTATCCTGGGTTGTATTGTCAACTACATTATGGATTGAATTAGCTTCATTAACCTTAGTGAGAGGGTTGTAAATCATCTTAGTTTTAACATTACTTGAATGTGAAGTGAGTGAAGCTTAAAACATCTATCAATCCTATGTCCACTCACTTTACAATGAGTACAAACATCCTTCTTAGGTGAGGGTCTCCTTTTTCCAATTCCCAACTTAACATGAGAATGGTCTTTCAGACATGTAATTTGCTTAAACAAAGCTTTTCATTTCCAATAAGTCTTAGCACTATGGTTATTCATCCCACAAAAAGTGCATGGAAATGATTGCATTATCTTCTGTACATTATATCCAAACTTATTAAAAGTATTAATTGGATCAGAAGATTTAGTGTAAGAATCAGGAGGTGGAATCTCAATACCTCTTTTACCTTTACACCTTTAAACTAAGGGCCTAAAACCTTCGCTATTGGAAGCTCGTCTTCCTTTAGCCATGGAAGAAACTTCTCCATCAGCCACCTGCACACTAGTATAACCCAAACTTGCATGAAGAGGTCTATGCTCAACTTGAATTAGGTTAGATATACCTTGGTTATCTCTACCAAGTCCTCCTCCATTATAACCCATTTTAAACAATAATTTAGATCCTATTCCCTTAGTGTATCTTTCAAAATCACCAAAAAAAATATTACTAGAATTTGAATCTGAAATGGTAGAAGAAGATGAAGATTCCTGTGGTGAAAAACTTATAGTGCACTTAGTCATAGTCTCTGCATCTGAAGTTGAAGGATTTACCTTTTCACACTCACCACATTACAATCTAATCAAGAGCTCATCCTTGGATTTGAGCTCCGATTTTAACTTTGCCACTTGTAATTCAAGTGAAAATTTTGGCATCTCAAGATTGCATTTTCATCTTTGATGGCCTCAATCTATGATAACTTACCCATGGTTTCTTGTAAACTCCTGATTCCTCATTGCACACTATAATATAATCAATCTACAAACCAATAATCCAACTATTCTGGAAGCAACTGTCAATACACAACTAGAAGCAATCCCTGCATTCTAACCTAGCTTTGATACCAACTTGATCCGTAAACTCCACTGATAAACTCTAAGTGAAATTTTAAAATTATGGATTCTAAATTTCTCAACTTATAAGATGTTGGAATGATTAAATCTGATCCAAATAATGTTTCAAAATTGAAATAAAGGTGAATTAATAGATCACATCATATATCCATTAAAACCATCAGATTTTTCAATTTCTCAATTTTATCCAATTTCCCATAAATGATCAACTCATTAAATTTTGCATTCTAATTAAAAATCTAAATTTATAATTTGAATAATAACTAAAACTGAAATGCAAAAATGAATCCAAAGATTAAAACACAAAAATTGTTTATGAGGTTTGAAATTTTTATTTCCCCAGGTTCTTATTGAACTAATCCATTAATGTTGCTAAAATTGCAAGCTAAAATAATACTTACAAACAAAAAAAGATCATATCTCTCTGTAAAAATAGTGATCAGACCTTCAAAAGACCTTGGCTGACTTAGCACATCCTTCACCTTCCTGAATCACATGCAGAGTCTTCTCCAAATCAAAATTGGCAACTTGTATAGATAAAAATGGCATCAACAATTCTCCAAAATGGGCAAATGAATATACTTCATAGAGAGTATCAGAATTATAAACAACTTTTTAGTTTACTCTGAGCTCTGGTTCGGCCTCTAAGGGCTCCAAAATGACCAAATACTGTAAGCGGGCCTATATTCTCCAATACACAATTGGCCAGAAGCTTACCTTTAAATACAAATTCGTGCCTTAAATAGCACTTTGAACCCTAAAGCACAAGTGATAAAGGCCTATCCCTTTTGGATGGCAGGTCATGAGTTAAAAACCATTTGCCTTTCTTTTAGGTGCTTATCTCTTATCATCCCACATGTGTGGGTGGAGAGGATTAAACAAGGCTTAAAATAGCCTTGGTTCACCATTTCCATCATGGGTTTATCCCACATGCATCAGATTTGGGATAAGACAAGGCTTTAAAAATCCTTTGACCACCCACTTATCATGTGGCTTCGGCCACATAAAAGCATTTTACTCGGGCTCGAGCTTGGGCTCAGTCTTTGTGGAACGGCATTATCTTGAGCTGACTTGGTAAGGCATGTTGGTTCTCCATGTGACTCGGCTAAGAACTCTATCTAATCTCCCTCAGACTTGGCACCTTGCTCAGGCTTCGAAGCTTGAACTATCCTTTGAACTCGCCATATGGCTTGCCCAATGAGCTTAGTCACTTAACTCCACTTGGCATAAAGGGTGACGTGGCAAGATGAGTCACTATTGATGATGTGGCTTGTCATTGAACCAATTTTTTTTACAAACCTTTCAATCTTCCAAGTGTTGAAACCACATTGAAACACGTGCCACATGTTGCATGGCTTCAAGCAATCTTGTGACATTTTTTGACCATCTTCAAATGGCCATAATAGGAGCTCCCGAACTCGGATTTACATTATGAAAAATGCGTCAAAAATTTCTCAAACAGCTCTACAGTGTGCCACCACTGAAGCTCTAAATTGGAAACATTATCATAACCCAATTTTTGATCAAATATAGGTGGGAAAAAAATTAAATCACCCTCATTACTAGTTATTAATAGGCCTACTAGTTGATGATTCATGCAATGATTGATAACCTCTAGGCTAATTTTTAGGTGACACAAGTGGAAGCTTCAAGTAAACTTTATGATTTTCTCATTTCCATACTTATTAATATAGAAGCATCTAAATGTTTTATATCTCATGAGGTTCTAATGAAAACATATATAAAATTTGGTAATATGGAAAAAATAGACATTCAGTTTAATAACCAAGAAGAATGAAAAGTAGACCAATGCTTGTTTGAGGCTGAATTAGAGCTTCCTAGATTAGTAATAACAACAAATTTATATGGTACATTACTAGGGTCTTGTGATGTCATTATTAAAGTTAATTGGTTATGGAAACATTAAGATCAAGTCAATTATTTTTCCAAGATGGTCACATGTCTCAATGATTATGGCCACTCCATGTTAGTTCAAGGAATTAAGTGAGACATTAGTGTCTAAAAAATTTAAGCCATGTAACCAAAAAAGACTCAAATGAAGGGATGTATCCTATTCTTGATACGCATATATGAGGTGGAGATAGAAAAATAACCCATGATATATGATTATATTTTTCTTAATGACTTAAGGGATGTATTTCATGAAGAATCACCATAACTTCCATCTAAAAGAGAATTGGGCATCTCTTTCGACATCTTACCTAGGTTAGAACCAAAAACAAAATAACCTCACCAAATGATAAAAACATAGTTATTTGAGTTGAAAGCTTAGTTGTAGGATATTATTTCCAAGATTTTGATTCCCAAGTGTATCTCCATGGGGTGCACTAATATATTTTGTAAAAAATAAGGATGGGACACTAACTTTGTGCATATATAATAGGATGTTTAATAAAAATATTATCAAGAATAAAAATTCTTTGTAAAATAGATGATTTAGTTGATCAAATGATAGGTACTTCTATCTTTTCAAAGATAAATATGAGATCATGTCATCATCAATTAATAATAAAAGGGGAAGATATTCTGAAAATAGTTTTCAAAACATGTTATGGGCATTACAAGTACACTATGCTTCTTTTTGGACTTACCAATGCTCCTACAACATTTATAAACATGATGAGTAGTGCATTCAAGGATTATTTGGATGGATTTGTATTAATGTTTTTAGATGGCATATTTATTTATTCCAAATAAAAATTAGAACACATCCAATATATGAATCTTGTTTTAC
Source organism: Torreya grandis (assembly GCA_037957365.1). NCBI lineage: Eukaryota > Viridiplantae > Streptophyta > Pinopsida > Cupressales > Taxaceae > Torreya > Torreya grandis. The sequence continues at coordinate 1,100,292 of JARHVA010003738.1, forward strand.
AACATTTAAGGTAGCACAAACTCTTTGGCAAGTTGTCAACGTGTTCTTTATTTCAAATAAAAGTGCATTATATTAGTTACATTATCTCAATAGAAAGAATTATAGTCAATATATCATATGAGCCATAATGGGTTGGCCCATGTAATTGAATATGCATGAAGTTTTTAGCTTCATGTGTTTGGTAGGATACTATTAAAAGGTTTGTGAAAGGATTTTCCAAGATAGTAAAATAGATCATGTCCTTGTAAAAGAAGAATAATAAGTTCCTTTGGATAGATAAATCTGAGAAATATTTTCATATCCTTAAGGAAAATTTGACCACCACATGAATTTTGAGAGTCCCTAACCCCAATGGAAACTTTTATGTTAGCACAAATGGATTCATAGAAGGATTTGGTGGTGTTTTGATGCATGATGGCCAAGTAAGGGCTAATTAATCATGTAAAATCAAGTAGTATGAGATAAATTACTCACCACATGATTTTGAACATACATTAATTGTTCATGAACATCAAATGTGAAGGTATTTCCTTTTAGGAAAGCCATTTGATTTCAAGAATGATAATTTGGGATTCAAGTTTATCTCTATTCAACCTAATGTTAATTCACATAATACATGTTGGCTTGAGTTTCTGAGTGATTATGACTTCAACATTTATCATATAAAAGTAAAAAATAAGAGAGTGGCAAATGCCCTTAGTCAAATAAGGTATATAAATTTTATTCCAAATGTAAGGACCATTTTATTTTAGTAGGTTCCAAGTTAGCTACCATTAAATGGGTATTACCTAAAGGTCAATGTTGCCCTTAAAGTTGATAACTATAATCATATGTATGAAGGATATCAAATGGAATGGTGTGGAATCCTTTAATTCAATAAAAAAATATGTTTACTTAAGTTTAGTGATTAGTATATCATGAAATTAGAGGAGGCACATGATGCTTCTTACTCACATCACCCTGGTGTGACTAAAATGATGGCTAACTTCAAACAACATTATTTTTGGTTGGAAGTCAAAAGGGATGTTACTAATTTTACAATAAGATGTTTGAAGTGTTAGTATCTCAAAGAGAATGTACACCCACTAGGTTCATTTTATCCACATGAAGAACCAGATTAGAAGTGAAAAAATATTAGCATGGATATTATTTAGAGACTTTCCATGTCCAAGAACAAGTATGACATGATCGTAATTATAGTGGATAAACTCACCTAGGTTGTTCACTTTATATCTAGGAATTTGACAAAAGAGTTTATGATTTTGACAAAAATATTTGTACATAAGGTTTTAATACTGTACAAAATACCTAAGAAGATCATTCAAAATCAGGATACTTGAATCTCATCTAGGTTTTGGCAAAATTTTCATGTAGCTTTGGGAATAAAATTGAATGTCAGTACAACATATCACCTAGATACGACTGGTCAAACTAAAAGAGTGAACCAAGTTTTTGAAGATTTACTTCGTATGCAATGTATGAATAAAAAATATAAGTGGGAGGACTAATTACTTCTGATAAAGTTTACTTATAATGACTCATATCATTCTCCTCTCGACATAGCCCCACTTGAAGCACTATATGGTAGAAAGTGTCATACCCCTATTAGTTTAGATAATACAAGTGACAAAGTTGCAATTGGTCCTAAAATAATTTATAATACAAAATGATAAGTTAAGTAAATTAAAAAAAATATTGATAGAAGCTACCAATCGATACAAGAGTTATGCAAATATAAAGATAACTCCTAGGGTTTTCACAGTAAGAGATAATTTTTTCAGGGTAAACTAGATGAGCTCCATTAAGTTTTTAAAACCATCCAAACTATAAATAACAAATAAAGGTCCTTTTGATGTCTTTGAATTAGTCAACCTAGTTGCATATAGACTCATGTTGCCTCTAGTTCTAGTAAGGTTACATAATGTGTATCACATGTATTTTTTGAAGCATTACCATGCAAATATTTCACATCATCGATTGAAAATCATTGTAGTTTTAAGACCTAAGAGTGGATATGTTTTAGATTTTAGTCTTCTAGGTTGAAAACATGTAATGATTTTCAACCTGGATATACCACATGGATTTGATTTGGATCTCACATGGATATGTTTTAGATTTCTTACATAGCTATTGCTTAAATACTTTGAATAATTTGTTTCTATCGCTAATTCGATTTCTACATTCAAAAGATGAATAAAGAAACTAAAGAAATGGACAAGGCTAGAAGTACCTGGATAAAGATTGCGCACCGCAATCCAGATGTTTGTGGGCACCCCTCTTTGGCTGTGGAGGAATGACACCTGCAAGGAAAAAGAAACTTGGACAAGAAAATGTTAGATGGATAGGCAGTGGGTTGCCAAGCGAAAGCTTGTTCTCGGAAGTGCAAAAAATTCCTCAAGGGAGGTCAACCCACTGATAACAGACAGATAAAAGACTAAGGAAATACAGAATGCCAGAATATAGAAGTGATAAAAAAATTAAAAAGGAAAGAAAAGACCAATGATTACCTGAATGGAGCTGTCAGGCTGATGACAGTCGCCGAGGTCGGGAATGTTTCCGGTGTCGGTTGTATGGTCTGCCAACTTCGGTTATCCTGCCGACGTCGATTGGGGAAGTAATCGGCGTCGGTCGGGGCAGTGGCCTGAAGTCGGGTCAGGTCGAGTTTTTGGACTGTGGACAGGTCTGGTTTGTGAACAGGGTCGAGACAGAGTTTAGGGATGACTTTGAATGGACTGGGGAATGGTCTGGTTCTGATTAGGTGCCCTGTACAGGGTCTTTGTTGGCAGGAGGGATGAGGGAGTTGTCTGGGATTATACTAAAAGGATAACAGGTGAAAGGGAGATGGACAGAGGACAGGGCCTAAGAAGGCTTTTCAGCCTCTCAGGGGGTAGGATAGAGGGAGTGGGAGACAACAGATACCAAATAATTGAACACTAAAGAAAAGAAATGAAATGAAATAACAGACTGTGCTTACCTTTTTAGCTTGCCGAATGAAGAGTGGGAGAGTTGTTGTTTAGACCACAGAAGACTTTGCAAGAGGAAATCTCTGCTCAAGAATCCCTGCACCTATTGCTGCTATTGCACGAGGTCCAGAGGGAGAAGAGTAGAATGTCAAAACGCCAAGAGAATTCAGTTTGCGAGCTCAAGGGGCCAGGGGCTGGAATGGATGCAGAAAAGAGTCTTGAAGGCTGCCGACGCCAGCAGGATAGCCGACGTCGGCTGTAGGGTCACCGACGTCGGCAATGGCAGAATGGGGGTAGAGACTAAAAATAGCCTCTGCCCATTCTTGCACGCTGCCGGGCGAGGGATTGTGGGAAGAACGGTCATGAGGATGCTTAAATGGGCGTGGGAGGAAGATAATGAGAAGATTTGGCATAATAAAGGCTAGGAGGGAGGGGAGGAATCTAAGGGAGGATCCAAGGTGGCAAGGGTGAGGTGGAAAGGGGGCCACTTAATTGAAATATTTAAGTTATTTTAATTAAATGAGTGGAGGGGACTAAGGCCAAGGGTTAGGATATGGGTTTGAGGCAGACAAGGGGGGAGAACTAAGGTGCAGACACATTTGTGGTGTCTACATTTGCCCCTTTTTGTCTTGTTGGTTGTTCTTAACGAACTGCAAGACAAAAATAGGAGTTGGTTGCCCCAAGAAAAGGATGAGGTGTTCCCCCCTCAAAGCGATAGTCGAGAGAAGGGAACTGGAGCTCGAGTGTCGATTTGATAGAGAGATGGATAGAAGAGTGTGAGTGAAAATGCTGCAATAGTTGTGATTGCACGTATACCACTTCATGGGATGATTGGGTCAAATTGTCGCATGTCGAGGGTCAAGGAGTGCCAAAATTCAAGTAATCGGGCCCTAGCATTTAGTCGTCTGCTGATCGGGTTACTCAATCTAAGCTGAAGCTCCAAATGGTCATCATGTTCTAGGTATCCCAGGCTCAGGAAGTGCTCCCAGAAACATGAAAATGCCACAAGTAGTAGGGATCAACTGGCTTGCAATCCTATACTTGCGAAGGGTCAAAAATAGTTTGTGGACAATCTTGCTAACCAGCCGTGAGGTAGCACACACACAAAAACAACCAAGGCAACATTGGCTTGGAAGTAGTCGAAGGTCAAAGGAGATACGCATGATCTCCAATGGTCATTGGTCAAGGGGATGGATGGACGAAAGGATGTGGCCGAGCTAACCTCAGAAGACGTCATGTGATCTGAGTGCTGCCTACATAGCCCTTGTGTGAAGGGCCTTAGGCTAATGTAGTTCTCCCTAAAAGGGAGGAATGGTCAAAGAAAATGATTGGTCTTGGTCAAAGTTGATGGAGTTGGTCGTGATCAAAGTCATAGAAGAGAAGGTTTGTCCATTAAAGAGACGAACAAACAGGGGTGGTCGAGCTAACCTCAGAGGATGTGTTATCTGAGTGCTGCCTACATAGCCCTGGTCATAGGGCCTCAGACCAATGTAGCTCAGACGAATTGAGAAGATTGGTCGATGATTGGATGTGGTCAAGTGTCAAAATGATGAGGGTAAGATGAGGATAAGATGATGCTACAGATGGTGTATTCTATAGAATTGGTCGAGAGTCTTTCATCCCTAGCAAGTTTCCATAATCGTGATGGATGTATGCTAAAAATGAATGGAGGTCTATTTATGCTTCAGCAAGTATTGGTTTATGCTTAACATAAATTGGGTCTGGTCGATAGTTTCCATGTGTATTGGTGTCCATAGAAACTATGTGAAATGGATGAGGATGATGTCTGTTGAAAATGATGAAAATGTTAAGGTTGGTTTGGGTTGAGTCGACAATTGATGTGGTTAAATGTGACTAAAGTGTAGAGAAAAGGTGAAAGGTGAATCGCTCTTTCATTAACAAGGACTAGAAAGGGAGCATAGATAGGGGTTATTAGAACAAAAGCCCCGTTCATGCATTACATCGTTGACCAGTGTTGTGTTAGAGCGGTAATCGAATCACTTTGACATTAAAGTGAGCTCGAAGTCCCTTGAGCAGGTAATAGGAGGAGGACAGGGTAACCCAGTTTAAGAGCAGGGATAAGCTTGCCCCTTTTTATAGGAGACCCTGAGACAACTACAAGCCAAGTCTATGACTCATTTTTTTTTTTTTTTTTGGTGCAAACTGATTGATGCGGGAAGTCTACATAGAGATGTCATTTGATTTATGGTCATGTTGTGAAGCTGATCAATGCGGGAAGCTTCTAAGAAAGGTTGCTGTTTGTAGCAAGATTTAGTCATAGCCATCCTTCAAGGGAGTGGTCTATATTTTTGCTTTATATAATGTTTGAATAGCTGTCCTTCGAGGGATCAGTCTATTAGTTACAGCAATGATAATACAGCTATCCTTCGAGGGAGCAGTCTGTCTTTTTGATTTGATTTTGTGACCTTGGATTATGTTTTGACATCTTGATTTTTTTTTTTGAGTCATGGACAAGACTGTAGAAGTTCAAGGACGCCCTTTTATTAGGACAAAGCATCCATGCATCATAAAAGGGTTGTAGAGGACTTGTTAAAGAGGAATAGGGTTGAAAGGAATGAGGATTAAGAGGACGAGGATTGCTCAAGGGACGAGCTCAAGTTACGTGTCAAGTAGACGAGCACTCGACTAATAGAAGAATGGTCGAAGATGCAACGCATTAAGAGGCTCAGGTTCTGGCCGTCCGTCGAGGGAGGACAGACGATAAGTCCCTGACCCATACTTGTGCGTGATGATAAAAGGTCCAAGCCAATTGGGGGTGAATTTGTCTCATTTACTTCGCTCCATATTGGTCACGTGCTGATTCTCTTTGAGGACAAGGTCTCCGATGTTGAAATCTCATTCTCGCAGATTTTTGTCATAGGCTCGCTTTATGCGACTTTGGTAGACATGGAGATGATTGAGGGCAGCAAGACGGCGCTCGTCAAGTAACTCAAGTTGAGCTAAGCGATCTTGACGAAAGTCATCATTGGAAAGAATGTCATGCAGGGAGATGCAGAGAGATAGGATCTGTACTTCGAGAGGTAAGATAGCCTCCGTTTCGTACATGAGGGAGAAAGGAGTAGCACCCGTAGAGGTTCGGATGCTAGTGTGGTAGGCCCACAAAGCGAAGGGAATATGAATGTGCCAATCCCTTCCTATGTCATTGACCACCTTCATGAGAATTTTAGTCAAAATTTTGTTGGAAGCCTCAGCCTGCCCATTTGCTTGTGGGTAGTAAGGTGAAGAAAAGCTGAGTTTGATGCCAAATGAGTCGCATAGTTTTTGGACAGTCTTGTTTTTGAAGGACTTGCCATTGTCGGTGATGATTTTGTGAGGGACACCGAAATGACAGATGATGTGGCTACTGATGAAGTCGACAATTTTGTCAACTTTTGTGGAGACAAGAGGAATGGCTTCCACCCACTTGGTGAAATACTCAGTGGCAGTGATGATGGACTGATGACGAAGAGACGAGTGAGGGTTAATCTCACCGATGAGATCTAAGCCCCACTGAGAGAAAGGCCATAAATCCTGAGCGACTTGTAAGGTGTGGCTGGGGAGATGAAGCAGGTTAGAATGTTGCTAACACTTGATGCAATGCCGAACATAGTCACTACAGTCTTGATGAAGGGTGGGCCAATAATAACCCAGGCGAAGGATGCGCTTGGCAACCGAGTTCCCACTAAAGTGTCTGCCACAAATCCCGTCGTGGACTTGTTTTATGGCTTGAGAAGCTTCAGTGGAGTTTAGACAACGAAGAAGGAGGCTGTCGAAGCCTCGCTTATAGAGAAGACCCCCTAGCATGGTATAGCGAGTTGTGCGCTTGATGAAAGCTCACCGCGCATTGCTAGAGAGGTTGGGAGGAGTGACAGAAAGAGACAAGTAGTCCACTAGTTGCTTATACCAGTCATCTTGTGGGCTAGAATTGACAGTGTTGATATGGTCAATGTGAGGGGAGATGTATGAAGGCAAGGGTACATGATGCACCGTGACAAAAATTCGAGATGATGATGATGAAGACGGGATATGTGAAGCAAGAGAAGCCATGGTGTCAGCAAACCTGTTTGTAGAGCGTGGAACAATCTGCAAGAGATAATGGTCAAAATATGCCAAAAGAAGGTCAGCACGATTTTTATACCTCTGTAAAACTTCATTTTTACAGAGGTATGAACCGTTAACTTGATTGACGACGAGCTGCAAGTCGCCGAAGATGTTGATAGACTTAATGTGGAGGGAAACGGCAGTCTGAAGTCCCAAAATTAAGGCCTCGTATTCAGCCATATTATTGGTACAATCAAAGTCAAGCTTGAAAGATAGAGGCATGGGCTCCCCTTCGAGTGGGATGAAGATGACCCATGCACCCCCACCGAGTTGACATTTGGAGCCGTCAAAGAACATGGTCATTTGGTAGACGGTGTCATCGGTGGAAAGTGTGGCGATAGATTCGTCAGGGAACTCACACTGTGAAAGTTGGTTTTCAGGAAGAGGGGCATCTGCCAGTTGGTCAGCGATGGTTTGCCCCTTGATAGATTTTTGCTGGATGAATTCGAGGTCAAACTCAGCGAGCAGCATGAGCCACTGAGCCATACGTTGATTTTGATAGGGCTTGGAGTGCATATACTTGAGAGGGTCGGTGTGAGTGACGACAAAAGTTTTGTGGTTGAGAAGATAGTGGCGGAGCTTGGTAGCGGAAAAGACTAATGCCAAATAGAGTTTCTCGGTATGAGTATACCGAGTTTCATAGTCGACTAGTGTTCGGCTGATGTAGTAAACCGCTTGCTCACGATGATGCTCATCTCGGTGCGCGATCATGGCACCTAACGAATGGTTGGTGGTAGAGATATAAAGGTAGAAGGGTTGGTCGTCTTTAGGTGGAATGAGGACTGGTGGAGAGACCAGATAGCTTTTGAGGGCTTCAAAAGCCTCTTGACAGTCCTCATCCCATTTAAAGGAGACGTCCTTCTTAAGGAGATGATGAAAAGGTTGGCAGTGGTCTGAAAGCTGCGAGATGAAATGGTGGATAGACTGGAGCTTCGCTTGTAGACTGTGAAGCTGCTTGAGATTGGTCGGGGGTGGCATTTCGAGGATAGTGCAGACCTTGGCAGGATCTATCTCGATGCCACAGAAGGAAACGATGAAGCCGAGAAGCCTGCCTGAGAGGACCCCAAAGACACATTTCTTGGGGTTAAGGCGAACATTGTATTGAAGAAGGTGAGAGAAGATGATTTTGAGAATGGTCAAGTGGTCGCGGTGAAGCTTAGACTTGTCGAGAAGGTCGTCCACATAGTCCTCCATGATTTTGTGGAGGATATCATGGAAAATGTAGGTCATGGCACGCTGATATGTGGCACCAGCATTTTTCAAGCCGAAAGGCATGACACGATAGCATAAAGTCCCCCATGGGGTGATAAAGGTAGTCTTGTGCTGATCTTCCAGTGCGATCAGGATTTGATTGTATCCTAAAAAATAGTCCATGAGAGATAGCATCTCATGGCCGGCCGTGAGATCAACAAGCTGGTCAATGCTAGGAAGAGGAAAGTCATCTTTAGGACAGGCTAGGTTAAGGTCACGATATTTCATGCAGATCCGAATCCCCCCAATTGCTTTAGTAACTGGGACGATGTTAGAGACCCACTGCAGATAATCAATGGGCTGGATGAAGGAGACAGAAAGAAGGCGCTGAAGCTCCTCTTTGACAAGGAGTGCAACGCGAGGATGCATCTTTTAAAGCTTTTGCCTAACAGGCTTAGCCTCTAGTTTGGTGACAATGTTATGGGTAACAATGGTGGGTTCGATGCCAGGCATGTCACTGTAAGTCCAGGCAAAGGCCTTGCTATGGTCAGAAAGGAACTGGGTATAGTCAAGCTGCTCTTGAGCATCTAAAGATTGGCTAATCTTTAAGACGTGAGGAACATCAAAAGAAGGGAGGTTGATGTCAATAGTTGATTCATTCAACATAACCTGGGTCTCAGAAGGGAGGGAACGCTGGATGAAAGAGTCATCGGCACCCATGTAGGAAAGGATGGCGTCATCGTCAACATAGTGGACAGTGTGAATGGTTGCCGACTCATCCTCTATCATGTTAGGAAAGATGAGAGGGAGGGATCTGGACACCCCATTGAGCTGATAGGTTAGGGGTTCCAGGCGGATGGTGTTTATGGAAAAAAAACTAGGAGGGATGGAAACCACCGACTCCGTAGGTGACGAAGGAGAAATGGGTGAGTTTGGAGGAGATTGATCAATTGTTGGCTTGGGACAAAGGTCGGAAGGAGCCTGAGTGGGGTCATGATATCCCAGGCCATACCATTTCTTGGCATCGTCATCATTGAGCGGCTTGATGGGCTGATGGGAGCCCTGCTCATAATGTCCAAAACCGAAACCCTTCCATGCACACTTGTAAAGGTAAGTGTGTGCGAAGGTGGGGTTGCCAAGAAATGAGAAATTTGATGTGAAAGGTTGGGGTGAAGAGAGGGAATTGTCATTGGTAGGAGCTTGATTGAGCCCCCCATAGACAAAGTTGGTTCGGAGGTGAGGAGGACCATAAGGCACGACCATCCCAATCCGATGGTCGTAATTGGGACTGAGATGAAGGCGTCCATACTCTTGTGGAGTTTGGAACATGGGTTAACAAGCGATATTCCCCAAGTGATAGTCGTTGGAAGATGTCTTCCATGGGGTCTTTGGTTGGCGCTTGAAGAGGAGGGGTGAGGACGACCGCCGATTGCGGACTGGTCGAAGCTTCCGTAGATGGAGGCGGTGTCAGAGTTGACAGCTTGATGGGAATGAGGATATCATTGGGACGGTAAGTTGTGTTGCAAGTCTTGAAGGGTGAAGGGTCAGTGGGAATGGTGTGGACTTGCTCGTCATGCTCAAACTTCACACAACGGTACAAGGTGGAGGGGACACAGGCCATGGCACGGATCCAAGGTCGGCCCAGTAGGATGTTGTATTGAAACTCTCCTTCGATGATATAGAAGAGCTCTGGGACTATGTGTGGACCAACGTGAATGTGAAGGATGACTGTGCCAATGGTCGTGGCGGTGGTGTCGTTGAAAGAGCGTAAGATCGCATCAGTTTTGGAGACACAATTCTTGGGAAGAGTCAACTGATCAAAGGCATGGGTAGAAATAATGTTGATGCTAGCGCTACCATCGATCATAATGCGTTTAATGCGTGTCCGATCAACATAGGCAGTGATGAAGAGGGCGGCATCTTGATCTTCTGTGTTAGATGTGGGAATCTCAGAATCATTGAATGTGATGGAGGCAACAGGAGATAAAGAATGGACGAGGGCAGCGAGTGGTTGGGGGTCCTCGGGTTGGACCTCCGCTGCCTGCAAGGCTTGGATGAGGGCTTGACGGTGCTGAGGCAAGGTTTGGATAAGGTCATAAAGAGACATCTTTACAGGTGTCTGGTGAAGCTGCTTTAGCATGGAGTCGTGAATTGGCCTAGAAGAAGAAGACGAAGAAGGCTGGGACGCGCCAAGGATAGAAATTTTAGGCTTGGGCACAAGAGGTGGCTTGACGAAGGGATAGGTCTAAGGAATGGCAGCTTTTTCTTTTGCCTTGTCCTTTTGCGACCTAGTGGTTATACGAATAGCATTGATTTCAAAAATAGGAGGTGAAGAAGGGGTTATGTCTTGCTGGTGAGATGTTGACGTGTTTGAATAGGTTGGATGAGAATGAGTTGGGGTTTGGTCAAGAGTGTCCTCAAGGAGAAGAGTGTCCTTCTCCATATAGTGACGGATGATGGATTTGAGGGCACATCAAGTCTCGGTATCGTGTCCTGGTCTACGATGATATAAGTAAATTTTTGTGTCGTCGAACCAGGAGGGCTTGGACCTGAGAGGTTGGAAAGGCTTGATGGGTGGAAGGGTTATGTTGGAAGTCTGCAGAAGTCGGTGCAATATCAATGAGTATGAGCCCACTAGAGGGTCCGTGCTATTTGATATGCTCGAGGTCGGTGACTTTTGCTTTGGCGAGGTTGGAAGGGGTTTCCGTACTGCCTTATGGGTTAATGGTGCGGTGACAGGCAGAGACGGCACTTTCTTAGTGATTGGTACCGCCTTTTTAGGAGAGGGACGGCTGGAGGTAGGCAGAGGAAGCAAAGGAGGCAATGAGTTTTGATTGGAGGCCGGAGTGGGAAGGATTCTAGCCAGGGTCGAAGGATGGGGGCCCAAAATGGATGGCAATGGTGACGGGGAAGGAGGTGTTCACTTCGGCGGTCTGGCAGTCTTCTTTGACTTGGTTGGAAGACTACTACTGGTCAAGGTCTGGTCTAGGTCCACCTTCACTTGTGGGTGAGTGAGGGTGGAGACAGGACGAACGCCAAGTGACTTGATAGGCTTAGACGAGAGAGATGTAGGTTTTGGTTTTAACGGGTTTGGTTGAGGTTTGAGAGTCTGGTCTTTGTTAAGAGTCTGAAGAGATTCTGCCTTGGGAAGATTAGCAGCATGTGATGAGAGGGCGCGGGTATGTTGAAGGGCTTTAAGACGCTCCCACAACACCTGAGGCATCACTTTCCTCAGAGGGAGAAGTTTGATGTTCTCCACTAACTGGGAAAATGGCTGAGAAGAAGATGTTGATGGTTGCGGGGTTGAAGATGAGATGGGTGTAGCAGTCTTAGAGGCATGGTATGGCGAAGACAAGACAGATTTAGATGGAGATGAAGGGGAGACAAGTTCTTCCCTAGGTGGGGAAGAATCCAGAAAGCGAGGCTCTTCAAGCGGGTAAAGGGCAGGGATGATAGTGCCTTCCACTTGTGGTTGAGGAGTAGGAAGGGTCGGGTCTTCCATAGGCAGCAGAAAGGAGGATGACGAGACCGGTGGTGTTGGTAAAGCTAAGGCATCCTCCAAGATGAGTGAGGTCGATGGAGAACTAGCCGGGGAAAGAAGTTCATCCACATGTGATGGACTGATTGATGGACTAACCTCTTGAGGTTGATTGGGGACGAAAGGCGAGACCGTATTGACTGTTTGAATGTTGTGTTCATGATTGTCGTCAATTAAAGTCTGGACATTGTTCTGGGTTGGCAGATGATTAGGGAATGGCTGTTTGAAGATGTCAATGGCCTGATTAGGGGGTGCATAGGGATTATCTAAGATGAGGTCCCCCTTTTCAAGCATGTCTTGGATTATGTTCTTAAAAGTTTTGCAGTTTTCCGTGTCATGTCCCTTAACACGGTGGAAGCTACAGAAGTCTTGTTCCCTATACCACGCAGGGATGGCGTGTGAGGGATCAAATTGTGGAGGAGGTCGGGCTTGAGGGAGATTAAGGACCCCCTGCTTAACAAGCTTTTCTAGCACAGACACGTATGATTCTCTGAGAGGAGTATACCGTCATTGTACGTATCTCTGCTAGAATTGGCGAGTGGTGCTCTGAGATGTGGATGGCTCAGGCTGATTGGTTGAAGAAGATGAAGGTCTAACAACCACAGCATTAGCTGAAGCCTTGGATTTAGAATTGGATGATGATGGCTTAGCAGAAGAAGAGTCATTGGTCTTAGAGCTGGGATTCTTGCTCCACAACTTGACTTTATTCTCCTCGATGGCACGCAACTCAAGTTTGCGGGCCATCATGAAGGCTTCGTCGAAGGTGCAGAAGGTTTGAACCCTCAGGGTGGAAGAAATATTTCTGGCATAGGCTTGGGAGAAGAGTTCAATAAGCTCAGCCTGGGGTAAGGAATAGGAGAGTTGATTGATGAGGCCTCTCCATCGAGCAATGAAGTCGGCTATGGACTCGTCCTCGAATTGCCGGATAGAATAGAGGTCCGTGATCGAGACCTTCTTGGTGATGTTGATGGAGAAGTGATCAAGGAAGAGCTGGGCCAATTGTGTGAATGAGAAGAGGGAATGGTTGAGAAGGGAGCTGTACCAGTCAAGCGCAGCACCCGAGAGAGACATAGGAAACGTGTGTAAGAGCAACGCATCGTCATGGGCAATGAGGTAACAGGCATGTCTGAATGCCCGCAAGTGTTGCTGTGGGTCTTCCTTGCTTTGAAAGCGAGAAAACTTTGAAAGCTCCCATTGGCTAGGATATGGCCTGATTGGGACAGCAAGATGAATGGGCTCATTGCAGATTTGCTCGTATGAGAGAGCATTACATGAGCCGAAAACAGAGGTCTCTAGACTGGTCATCTTGTCTATCAGCATTTTGATGATATCTACCGATGGATTGATGGGTGGCACGCCCCCTAAGTTGTAGGGTGCTTGGAAGAGGCTAGGGGAGGCATATGACGTGGTTGGTTGTCCCTGTAAAGGTGCAACATAGGGATAACTAGTCATAGGGATAGAAGAAGAGGCTAAAGGTGGTTGGGTAGGAGGCATAACTAGGCCCGATGTTGCCACGAGGGGTTAGATTGTGGTAACAGGGGCCAAGGGATAGGAAGCCACCCTGGTGTTGATAGGGGCCAGGGTAGGTGAAGTAGAGACGACAAGGTTTTGAAAAGGACTGGATAGCATTTGAGCGGGTTGAGGTTGATAGAGGCCGAAACCCTAATGGAAGTGGGCCCAAAGATAGAGGGAGAGGCCACAACTAGAGGATTGGTCAAAGTCTGGTCAGTGGTCGAAGTGATGGCTTGAGTGTCCAAGGGTTGAACTACGGATGCCGTCGATACAGCCATAGTCACGGCAAGAGAGGTTGGCATTCCGTAGATTGGATTGCCCAAGGAGTCTCACGTTCGGCTATGCGCGAGATAGTGTTGCAAGGCCTTGATGTTGAGGTCCAAGAATCGTTTGAAATCTTGGTCCCCTTCTTGGACAATAGGAGTCTGCGGCGGGGTTGGACGAATAGGAGTTCTTTCGGTCTCTGAGTTGAACTCCATTGTAGGCTTGGTCACGGACGGGGTAGATGGAAGTGGTTGATGGCTAGCGTGGTTGACAAGAGCCTTGGCTTGGCTACGAGTCAAAACCATGCAAGGCAAAGAGGGTTTAGGTTTCAGAAACTGTGTTTTTCTATTTCAGAAAACCAGGATGGAGTTTTTGACAGAGAAGGGACAGGTTTTAGGCTGCTAGTTTTGAAAAAAAAGGACAGTGACAGAGACTGACGTCAGTTGAGAAACTGATGTCGGTAAGAAATATGGCCGATGTCGGTCAGATAACTGATGCCGGTAAGAGAGGAAAGCCGACGTCGGTGGCAGAACCGATGTCGGTGACTGTGTTTTCCAGAGAACCAAAAGATTTTAAGATTCTTGGAAAAACAATGAAGAAAGCATCCTCACTCACTCAAACAAACAGATGAGAAGAGAAGAACTGAGAGAGACAGACAAGCCTAAGCGATAAATCCTAGGAATTAACCTTAGAATCTTGTGGCTTATGCCTTAGATGAATGTTTGGGGAGATTGGCTGTAAGAAGGGTCCTAGAAGAGGCAATCTAGAGCTGGTTTCGGGTCTTGTTTTAGGTGCTCAAAAATCTGTGTTAGGTTTGGTACGTGGCCTGGTGCTAAGGAGCAAGCTCCCCTCACTTTACGATTCCAGTGGTTAGCTGGTCTCGCTTAGCCAAGATATACCTTGCCTAGAGTTTATCCTCTGCCAGAGAACGGAGTGGGCTTCCCCCTTGGTGATGAAATCCAAGTAGGGTCACCAGGATGGGTAAGGTATCCGCTGGGGGATGAAATCCCAGTCGGGCCTTGTCTTAAGTAAGTTTTATGTTCGTTTTAGTGCATGTGGTTTGGTAGTGTAACATCAAGTGTCTACGATTTATTCAATATGCATTTTACTAATTACTAGGTGAAGACTAATGCAAGCACAAGCAAAAATGCAATGCAGTATGTTTTTAAGCCCAAGTCGAAAATATGAAGTTTGGATGAAGACAAGTTTGAGAAAGGGTTTGAGAGTATGATGTTTAGACTAGTCTAGAAATGCAAGGAAGAAAGATTCATTTTAGTTCTGCTTATAGTGTCATTTGGAATAGAAGAAAGAGACAAGAAGGAAGGAGCCTAAATGCACCTAAATGAATGAAAGGAAGAGGAACCCGAGGAAGAACCTAATGTCCCACCGGGCGTGCCAGAATGTTTCTATCGCTAATTCGCTTTCTACATTCAAAAGATGAATAAAGAAACTAAAGAAATGGACAAGGCTAGAAGTACCTGGATAAAGATTACGCACTATAATCCAAACGTTTGTGGGCACCCCTCTTTGGCTGTGGAGGAATGACACCTGCAAGGAAAAAGAAACTTGGACAAGAAAATGTTAGATGGATAGACAGTGGGTTGCCAAGCGAAATCTTGTTCCCGGAAGTGTGAAAACTTCCTCAAGGGAGGTCAACCCACTGATAACAGACAGATAAAAGACTAAGGAAATATAGAATGCCAGAATACAAAAGTGATAAACAAATTAAAAAGGAAAGAAAAGACCAATGATTACCTAAATGGAGCTGTCAGGCTGATGACAGTCGCCGAGGTCAGGAATGTTGCCGGCGTCGGTTGTATGGTCTGTCGACTTTGGTTATCCTGCAGATGTCGGTCGGGGAAGTAACCGGCGTCGGTCGGGGCAGTGGCCTGAAGTCGGGTCAGGTCAGGTTTCTGGACTGTGGACAGGTCTGGTTTGTGAACAGGGTCGAGACAGAGTTCAGGGATGACTTTGAATGGACTGGGGAATGGTCTGGTTCTGATTAGGTGCCCTATACAGGGTCTTTGTTGGCAGGAGGGATGAGGGAGTTGTCTGGGATTATACTAAAAGGATAACAGGTGAAAGGGAGATGGACAGAGGATAGGGCTTGAGAAGGCTTTTCAGCCTCTCAGGGGGTATGACAGAGGGAGTGGGAGACAACAGATACCAAATAACTGAACACTAAAGAAAAGAAATGAAATGAAATAACAGACTGTGCTTACCTTTTTAGCTTGTCGAATGAAGAGTGGGAGAGCTGTTGTTTAGACCACAGAAGTCTTTGCAAGAGGAAATCTCTGCTCAAGAATCCCTGCACCTATTGCTGCTGTTGCACGAGGTCCAGAGGGAGAAGAGTAGAATGCCAAAATGCCAAGAGAATTCAGTTTGCGAGCTCAAGGGGCCGGGGGCTGGAATGGATGCAGAAAGGAGTCTTGAAGGCTACCAACGCCGGCAGGATAGCCGACATCAGCAGTGGCAGAATGGGGGCAGATACCCATTCTTACATGCTGTCGGGCGAGGGATTGTGGGAAGAACGGTCATGAGGATGCTTAAATGGGCGCGGGAGGAAGATAATGAGAAGATTTGGCATAATAAAGGCTAGGAGGGAGGGGAGGGATCCAAGGGAGGATCCAAGGTGGCAAGGGTGAGGTGGAAAGGGGGCCACTTAATTGAAATATTTAAGTTATTTTAATTAAATGAGTGGAGGGGACTAAGGCCAAGGGTTAGGATATGGGTTTGAGGCGGACAAGGGGGGAGAACTAAGGTGCAGACACATTTGTGGTGTCTACATAATTATGAAACTAATGGATGATTAGTTAGATGGAATTCAATACTTATTATTATGTGATTGAGTTGTGAATGATATTAAATAGATTTAATGTTTATAATGCATATGTTTTTATGTCCTAGCTTAGTTAACTACTCATTTATCTATGATGAGTGTTCGTGATTATAGTACATATTGTTCTCTTCCTAGAGGGAGAGCATCATTAGGGGGAGATAGAGTGATGCATTACAAATGACATGAAAGAAAATATTATATATACAAGTTTGAGAATTTACACTAATAATGAACATAGTTTTAGAACCCTTATACCACCTAGGAATGGTATATAGTTTATTAGGAACTTGCTTACATTGTTTGAGTTATGGTTTTTTACTAGGTTTGTGACAAGTGTCATTATGTAGTTTTATATTGTAAGGTGTATTGATTTTGAAATAAATGGAATCATTTTAAGATCCATAATGTCATAAACCTTGGTTATGGTTTTCATGCTAGCTTACAACATATAAGACCAAATTCATATGAATAAGGTATATAGTTAGTGTACTATTTTAAGTGTATTTTATACACCTTTGTTTGTATAGGTCTAGAAATCTTGGTAGATATTTTAGACTGATAATGTATCTAGGGATTTTGATAAAATATTTGAGGAAATAATGTCATTAGGTTAATGACTTAAGTAAGTGAGTAAAAAATGCACAAAAATATCAATATAATTTGAGTCCTTATGAAAATTTTCAACTACTTAATCATATTATTGTAAATTGAAAATGTTTGAATAAAAATAATTAAAAATGGAATATTACAATTAGAATTTGGGTAAAAATCACTATAGTGCATGTTCATGCATGTAAGTTATAAAATTATCAATCTGCTTAATTATTTTTTCAGAGTAATAAAAAACACTACAGTGCATGTTCATGCATGTAAATTATAAAATTATCAATTTGATTAAATATTTTGTTAGAGTAAAATAATCAACTAATGTCTATTCAAGGAATAATTGATCCCTAGAAGTGTCTAAATATTATAGTGGAAAATACACTCAACTAGGACAAAAAAATGAATGGTTCAAACTAAAGTTTAAATGGATAGATGACATTGAGTGATTGTAAGGACTAAATGGATATATTGAAGGATGAGAGAACAAAACTAAAGCTAAGTGCAATGGATAAATGTATGCAAGTTTTGAGTAAATGAGGTAAAAAATTAAGAAAAGGAGAACAAATTTTGGAACAAGAATGCAAAACAGAGGCACCAATAATAAATTAAGAACATAATTATCAATGAGAGAGATAATAACATTAATTTGAAGTTTTATATGCTTCTAATTATAATTGATAAGTGATTAGAAAAACTAGAAAAAATATAATCTAATGTTTGGCTATATAACAACCACCTAATCACCTAATGTCATCCCTTAGTATCATACCATGTAAACTTATATTTATTAATAACATTACAACTTTTTATTTTATATACTCAATGTAGCTAGCCTGATAGGAAATTATAATAGATAATACAAATGGATAGGATTGTGAAATACATTAAGCACATGTTGTTATCTATACTACCACTAATTACTTAGCCTATGTTGTGCATGCTAAGTTCTATATAGTTTGGGAGCTCTTCACATTGGTCTTATCATATGGATGTTGTCTACTGCCAATCGATATTGCCAAATTTATGTTAAGGGGTGTTAATAAAGTTTTAGAGAATGCTTAAATGATTTTTCCATAAGTAATAGGTGGGACATAGGTGGTAGTTTATATTCAAAATCACTCCATTGTTTAGTGTCTAAGGCATGGACAAGAGTTTAGTCTTGATCCAACCCTTACAGGTAAGAACTAGCCACATGTGGATAATCATAAAATGAAAGTGGATAAACATATGTAAGTTATATTATTTTTCAAAACTCTTAGATAGATTTATGTAGATAGAGTTGTCATGTACAATTAAAATAATAAAATAAAACATAATTTTAGAGTTATCTATTTTTTCTATTTTTAGTATTTCTTAAACCTAATATTTTTAGTTATTTTTACGTGCAAGTTTAGATGGGCAACCAATTGTCCCTTATTGTTCTCTACATGTCTACATAAAAAATAGAGGTAAATTAAAACTACAAGTTTACACCCAATTACAAAAAAATAAACTTAAAAAATATGAAAGTAGTAAAAAGAAACTTAAAGTGTAATTTTTGACCTTTATATGGTCAATTTCAAGCCTAAAAATTATTAAAAAGATGATAATTGGTTACCATGACTTACAGTTGCATAAATTTATTTGAGATATTCATTTTGAAAAAATTACGATCAAATAAATTTGTGGATAAAAATTTATGCATTATGCAATATATGTTGTCACATCATTCTCTTCTAGTTGAAAAGAACTGAGCTCATGTGAGTTGTTTTGATTAAAATTCTACCATTTGTCCTTGTCTAGATTATTCAATTCTTATTATGAAATCCAAATGATATTTTACTATGTAATCCTTTCCATTGTACCAGATATTTTTTATAACTTCCATACTTAGTGTTGAACAAAATTTTTCCATTATTGTGTATACTAGTTTCTAAGCCTTTTCTGCAAAAGATCCAAAACTTTTAGAATAAACTACAAGTTTACCAATGATAAATAAGTTTCTTGAGAATATACAAGAATTTAGTAAGGTGTTGATAGACTTGTATAATCTTCAGAGCATTATGAAAATGATGATAAGCTAAAAATGTGTTTATATTTTCCATGCTTTTTTTTACTTTAGCCAATTCTCAAAAACTTAGGTATACTTTCAAAACTCTCCCACATAAATATTAAGTCATATTATTCATGTGAGATCAATAATGTGAGATATTCCAAGATGAAGGAGGGATATTGATCTATTTGATCTTTGAAGATTTGATGACTTGAGATAGTACAAACAAAGGTGCTAGCACAAACAAGGAAGAGTCCCCCACATCATCACATTAAGACTTTTGATGCTAATCTCTTGTCATTGGATGATTTTTTTGAAGTTTAAATATTGAATGCAATACAAAATGGGATTTCACAAAAAATCAAAAGGCCATGCATAAAGTGTGAGCTAGTCAAAACTTGCAGTGAAAAACTCACATCATTTGATCTACACAAGATCAATGACATTAATTATTTATAAGATAAATGGAATATCTTAAGTCATCTAATCAATGATAATCTAAAAATAGGAGCTAATTTTGGAAATATAATGATTATAATAGGGGAAATTCACTCATACTATTGGATCAAGTTTGTAGTGCTGATCTCACACCACCTAATTGAAGCTTAAGGAATAATTAAAAAAAATACAGGGAGCTATTATAAATTCAAAATTATCACTATAAATTGGTAATCATCATTGAAATACACATCAATTTTAAATCTCTTAGTGATATTTTTCAAGTGCATGTTGATTTCGATTGACAAAAGTAAAATTTGACCTACAAATAAATTAATCAAGATTAATTCAAGTTCCATCCCTCTAAAAAGTACTTCAAGCTTCACTAACCCCTATCAAGATCCTTAAAGGCAAAGGTAAATCTGTAAGCCATGTTGAAGTTTATTAAAAAAGAAAGGACCATCGACTTGTATTTCAATATAACTAGTAGGGAGAAAAGGATAACAAAGGTGGCATGGTTAGGCACATGACAAAATTTAGTTTTGAAAGAGGAATTAGTACTAAAATTATTACATGTACACCAATTTAATTCCTTAGAACCATAGTCTCTACAATGAATGATTAGATAAATTAAAATTGAGATGTATAAATGTGGATTTATATCTACTTTTAGGTGCCAAAGTTTAATCCTTATCCAAAATTTTTTACTTATAAATTGTAATTCTTTCATCTTGAGTAAGGGATGATTTATGGACTTTAGTCCAAGTCCCTACTGCAGAGTGGTATCTAAACCTTGTTTACCATCTTAAAAATAAAATATTAAACCATCTTTTGAAGTGTAATGTGATTATGTATATTTTATGTAATTAATATTAGTTATTTTAGATCTTATATATATGCCCCTTGATTATTATCTTGTTGATATAACTTTGTGTTGTGTCTTTCCCTTTTCATTCATTTCCTTAAGTTGTGTTCATTTCAATTCTAGTAGGTTGGAATTAGTGTGTCTATATAGATAAGAGATGACTCCACTTATTTTCTAGTGCATCACCACCCATTTTTATTTATATTTTTCTCTCCCATTTCCCTTTTTTTATTGTTGTTAAATTAGGGAGATTAACACTAGAATATGAAACATAACTATTTATTTCTAGAAGTTCTCTACTAAGATCAATCCCACATTGAGTAGACATCCCAAGTTATGGCTTAATTATGCGAGTAATCAATTAGACATTTTAGACCATCAACACCTGGTATGCACTATTTTATTATCCAAAACCTACACTATCTTTTCTTTCTTATCCATTGGCTCCTACTACCTCCAATTCATTTCCTCTTCTTATTTCCCTTCATTATCCTCTCCATGGAATGCATATAAATCATAAACATTAAATACTATTCAAATATAAAAATATTATTGAATGAGTATTATCATTTATTCTATTCATAATATTGCATTGTCCAATCTTATTAGACATTATCCTATTATACATTCCTTGAGGAAACATTTCTTTTCTCAGATTCATCATCATTAAATCTCTTTCTTTAAATATTGTCAGCCTTTTTATTACATCTATTGTTGCATTATATTTTTCATTAATTTCTTATATCTTTATCCTTACTCATCTTGTAATTTTTGTATGTTCTCTAAAATGGCCTCTATATCATCACTAAATCATTTTTCAATTGGTATTTGCACCAAATCTAGAACACACTTTCTCACCAACATGACCACCTCCCTATTCAACTCTACATGTTTTATTGGGCTCATCCTGTAAGTTTATTGATTAGGTAGAGTTAATCATGGAACTAAATAAATATGGTGTTTAATATCCCTCTTTGGTTGTAAACCATCATGCATCTCATCAAGTATAACATCATCATACTCTTCTAACATTTTTTCTACCTCTACTTATATTTGCACATCTTCTTCTTTTTCTTTCTTTGCCATTAATGCATATAATATGTTATCATATTTAGCTCCTTGATTTTTTTTGGATAACATGTTTTCTACTTTCCCTTATTATTTAAGAGGTAGTGTAACTATCTTTGAAACATCTTTCCAAAAGGTGTATGTGTTCATCTCTCCATCATGGATTGATTTCCTATCTTATTGCCATAATTTTTACAACATATAACTTGCATACACTGGGATAAATTCACACCACATTTAATCCTGATAATTATTTCTTATGGAAAACTTGATTAAAAACCTATTATCAATATTAAATTCATTTATTTTCTAAACTAAAAAATATGGTAAGGACAAGGATGCTTTTCCCATTGCAAACCTAGCTTTTATACAATTTCTTTAGAAATCATATTTTCAAAACTTCTACTATTAATAATAAATTTACATAGTTTTCCTCCTAAAATGCACCATGTTCAAAATATATTAGTACAAATTCATGAATCACCATTATCTTGATCTTGCACCTTCTCTTTCATTAGAGTTATCATTTTACTCATTATAAGAATCTCACTACATCTAATGGAACTTATGAATTATATTCTTTTGCCTCACCCTCAAACAATTTTGGTCTTGGATGCTCCTTTTATGCATAATAATAGGGAAAATCAAAAGCTCTATGCCCTTATTCATACAATAGTAGTAAATAAATGGTCTTGGTGGGGCTCTCCAACCTCTACCACCAGCATAGCCTCTACCTCTTTGAAATTATCTTTCTTATTATTGATTCTAAAACCCTTGTATTACATCTTCTTATCTCTCCATCCTATAAGATGATTATTCTATTATGGAGTTAAATACACCTCATTACATAAATAGGGATGCTGGTCCTTTCTTCATCTCAAGCGATCTCCAAAAATCTTGCCTATTTTACTTATGTTTTGCCTACAAATCTATTTGATAGGAATCTTCCATGTTATTGATTCTATGCATTCTTAACTCATATTTAATTAAAATTTAAAACCATTTACACATCTTATAGTAGTTTTTACTTTATTTCTTCATGATCTACTTAAATGGATAGACTGTAAATATCATATCTGTAGTCCTTTATGTTTTACTATTTTTGACTTATGTTTTAAAATCTTCTATAGAGTGTTTGTGAATAGTTCACAGGAAATAATTTTTCTCTCAATTTATTTTCCATATTACTCTAGGCCTTGATCTTATACTTACACTTCCTTTATCTTTCCTTCTATAAATGATCTCACCATATCATGGCATGACCATTCAATTTGGTACATTCAAATTTCACCTTTTTTTCATCTGTTATATTATTCAACTCCAAGCACTTTTTCATGCTAACCAACTAGTCTATCAACTCATCTAGTTTTAGACTACCACCATACTCTAAAAATTGAACTTTTCTTCTTTCATTATTTCTTTCTAATGCCCTAACCAATATTTATTTAAATTATTATGGATTCTATTGTTCTTTCTCCTCTTATTAAATCTCTAATTCTTGATGTCTTTCCTCATAACTTCCATCTCCAATTTGCCTTGCTCTCTATTCTGAAATAGTTTTTATAAGTTCTTCTACTCTCCTCTAAAACATTGTAGATTGATGTTCATATTATCATAAAATTATCTTCTTGTCTTATTTATTCTTAAAAAACTATTCTTCAAAATATAAATTCACCAAAATAAAATTTTAAGCACATGCAAAATTCATACATAATCTTACCTTCAATTTTTTATTTATAGAGTTGAACTTAGTTTGATACCAGATGATGGGGCTAAAGGTAGAATAACTCCAAAACATACACTAAAATTATAGAGAACAAAATTGAACAACAAAAGATAACTATAATTCATAATTATTATCTAAAATAATACAAAAATTATTTTACTCTTGCACAATTCGTAGATGAAGTTGTCATGCACAAGAAATATCCTATTAAAATAAAAGATAATACTAGGATTAATTGAACTTGTTATTTTTAGTAGCTTCTAAAACATGATAATTTTAGTAACTTTTTCATGCAAGATTAGATGGGTCAAAAATATGTTTCTTATTATCTACATGTCTAAATAAAGCCTAGGGGTGACTTGCATGCACAAGTTCACAACCAGTTACATATAAACTAAATTTATAAAATTATAAAAAATCACAGAAATAAACTTAAAGTGTAATTTTCAAAGTTTAGATGGAAATTTTGGGGGTAAAAATTTGTTAAAAATTCATTTAACATCTAGTGAAACTTATGATTGCATGGAGCTCTTTGAGATCTGCATTTAAAAAAAGTTCTCAAATGGATTCCTAGATTAAAAGTTATGCCTTCCATAATATATGTTCCCACATCAAAATTATGAATCTAAATATGTGAGATATGAGATTAAATGGTAAATTAAAACTATGGAATATGAAACTATAAATATACTTATAAAATTAAAACCAACTAAAAGGCACTAGTTGAGGATTAATGTTTTACCCTAACCTGCCATAAATCCTTTTTACTAGAGATATCAATAAAACTTATTAAATCGATGTTTGATTGCCAATGAGAAAATGATGGATTGCACATGTGATGATTTTATTTTTCTCATGGAAACTTTTAAAAAATTTAAATAACATTAATAGATCTTATTCATATGTTTGTACCATTAGTAGTATTGTGAAACCTTCTAAAACTACATGAACTAAAGTTATAGCCTTTGTCAAAATGGTTAAACTATGTTTCTCCTATTTGTGAAAAGAAACATTTTTTTTGCTTGGCTTGTTTTGTTATTTCTATAATGATCCTTGATGAAGTGTGATGGAAATACCATTATACGTAGGTGGTATGGGACACCTATGAATTATGTTATCCATTGTGCAATATTTATAGATCATGCACATGTTAAGTCATGTTTTTATTTTGGAGATCATTATATTGATATAAAAATGTATACTTAGTATTGATTATGATTGTATTCTTTTTTATTCAGATTCACAATCTAGATTTTAATTTGCTATGTGGAGTTAACTGTAGTATTACATGTATACACATTGTTCTCTTCCTTACTTTCAATTATGTATCTAACTTTCTTGTGAAGTGTAGGGACACTCTTAGTGCAAGTGAAGTATGCAGGGAAATAATAGGCTCTATGGTTGGAGTAAAGCCTCTGATGATGCTCTTCCTCTTCTTATACAATTTTCAATTGCAATGGTGTTATTATAATTCTTTGGTGTTCACACATTGAATAGGTTTGTTATTTTATATCACTATCATGGACATATGAATGTAATATATTTGTATATTATTATGAAATATACAAGTTTTTAAACTTAACTATGAAATAATCATGTGATTAGTAAAGATTAATATATTGTTATGTATTTGTACTTTTAATTTAATAGATGAAAAGTATTGAAATATTTATGCTTAGTCATTTTATAATGAATGAATACATACTCAAATTTTGTAAAATAAAACATATATTTAAATTATGTATTGAAATGAAATTAGAAAGATTTATAGGATTCAAATTTGTTAATGTGAATGTTATGAGAATGAAAAATTTATTTTATACTTCTATAATTTAATCATGCTAGTTGTAGTAGCTTAATTATACACAATTGTTATTATGATTAGTTAATAAATATTTTGGGAGGATGACTTGGAATCACATGGAAACATTTATTGGGATTTTTGGGGTGTCCAATCAGATCAATTCTTACACCTTTGGCATTGGGAATTATACAAGATTATATTTCTTATGTGGTATGAAACTTAGGGAATTACTAGTTACCTATCTGTCCTATTATAAAGCTTTGCATATAATAGTTTATGATAGTTAAATTTGTTTTGTGCAACTTTGAAATTGGATTGACTATTTATAATATTATTACACATGGTATATTTGACTATTTATTTTGAGATGGGTGATTTTAGAAATAGGTTTACCAATCCCTCACCTCAAAATGGGGGCATACATCATAACATTTTCAAGTAAAATTTAGGCATGAGAATTTTTCAAATCACTATGTAGCAAAGGATATTAATTAAAAATAAGGGTTCTACATAGAATTTGTTTTTATAACTCCTTGATCAAGAGGTGGATCAGGTTCATAAAATTCCCATATAAGTGGTGGCTATGTATAAAACCTGTTAGAAAAGTTATTAATCATTATATATAGAATTATGGGCATTGTATTAGTATGGGGTAAATACAGAGCATGTGTATTATATCCTATGCTCATTTTCACCTTTGAAAATTTAATTTAATTTTAAATTTCAAGTTCAATTTTGAATACATATTAAAGTTAAATTTTTAATTTTCAATACTCATAATGGGCATGATACAAAATTGACTACTTGCTATCAATTAGCCATTATGGACATGTATACTAAAGTTTTATAACAATAATATAGTTGTGGATGGATGCATGACACAATTTTCTTCCTCCTCTCCCTATGGTAAGTCAAGGTATGGGATTTAATTGTGTATCATTTTACTTTAACGCATGCATGAAACACTCAAATATGCACATCAAAGTAGAGGCATTATGTAGATACCTAAATTTGGAACAATCCTTATTATTACAATGTTTTTAATTTTTTTTTGTATGAATGGCCCATCTCTTTAAATTATAAACTTACTAATGCTTGTTTGTGTTTCTCGTTTGCTCTACTTCCTATTTATGTGATCATGTGGTCATATTTTACTTTGTTTTTCATTATGTAATGTTTTTTTATTCCCATGGGCCTATTTTATCTCTCATCTCTTTATCTATGATCATTTCTTTTCTTGGGACCAAATCATCAATCTACAACTTTTACCTTGAGTGAAATTTTTAGGTTGCTAAATTTGTCCTTGTTTTTGTGAGCCTTTTTTCCCACTATCACATCCTTTCTATGTTTGGATCCATTTGTTAATATTTTGCCTTTTTATTTCTCATATTTTTCCTGCCATAGGTATTTAGTTAAAATCATGAGATGCCTAAGTATACAAATTGATCATGAACCTTTTAATAATAAGTGAATAAGTAACATTGAAGATCAAGACATTTAATTTTAAAGTCTAGGCACACTCTAGGAAGGTTTTATCTTTGATCAAAATGACTTGCATAAAATTTCACATCTCCACATAAGGAAGAGGGGGATGAATACCTCACTTGATTTATTCATTTACACTAATGTGAACTATGATGGGTTTGATTATGACATACATAATAGGTAGCATAACCCCACATTGGTGGCTACTTGACCCAACTACTTATCCCTTATCTCTTTTGCATCATGTTCATTTATAGATATCTAGGTCAAAGGCATTGAAGAAAAAATCAAACATTCATGCCCATAAATTATACAAAGTGAAAGTATAAAAAGACATGACAACCGAAGGAAAAGTGGCATAATAAAAATCAAAATAAAAAACCTTACACAATATAGATTCAAAAATAGAGGACATACTTATTGATAAAACTAGGTTAGCACCAATTATACCATAGAAAAAATCATCAATCAGGTAATAGGTATTTATTCCATCTTAGAGTGAAAAATTCCA
Source organism: Torreya grandis (assembly GCA_037957365.1). Classification (NCBI taxonomy): domain Eukaryota; kingdom Viridiplantae; phylum Streptophyta; class Pinopsida; order Cupressales; family Taxaceae; genus Torreya; species Torreya grandis. Next base: position 1,127,235 of record JARHVA010003738.1, read on the forward strand.
CATACAGGTTTTTGCTAGTCTGCATAGTCTAGATCTACAATCAATATTCTATAGTTCTATCAAGGTGTATTTTTCTTTGACTTTAATATTTTAATTTCATAGTTCAACATGTTCATTGATTTTTATATTTTATTTTGGTATTCATGAGGTAGATTAAAGACATTATTGGACTATCATATTCCTTATCTCCCTTTGTAAATTATTTTAGTTGATTGTGTGGATATTAATTGAGCATAATCCAATTTTATCTAAAATAAGAGGTTAATATGACTCCATGAAAAGTATATTTCAAAAAATAACTTACAAGATAAAAATGAGATAAAACATAAAACACATGAGTTAAGTTATTGAGATATTCTCTTGACAATTTATGATTGTGTAAATACATAAATTTGGTATTAGACACTTTGGAAACATCAATTTTTACACACTTTAACATACTTGGACATTATTTACACATTTTAATCTTATGCACACTTTCACTTTATATGTCTACCCATATATTATCCTCACCAAATCTATTATTTGGATACACATATTCAAGGTTAACCTAGTCTAGATAAAAAACATTCCATAATCATACACAAGATTTTTAATATATCTCAAATCATTAATTTTCACTCCTAGGATAGTTCTAATGATATTTCGATAGTTACAATTTATTGCATGTATCTGTATTTATCAACATTGTCTAGGGATAATTAAATTCTATTTTACAAATTGGGAAGTTTCCATTAAGTGGGAACAGACACATTTCATGGGTTGGTCATAGTGGGAAACAACAAAGAATCAATTATAAATACAAATCAATCCTAAGGTTATCACTCACTTGGTTATAACTTGGTACATTGGTGATTAATTGATCACTACTTGAGAAATATACTAGTAATCTCTTGAGACATTATCATAAAGACATATAAATATGAAAAATACTCAGATTATCGACCTTAGATCCAACTCTAAATACACATGTAGGTCAAAGTTGCATGGTGTCAAGTGTTGACATCCAAACATTGTATTACATTCTAGATTGATCACTATGTTGCACATAGATACATAGATGGGATAACTACATGTGGTTTGAGCCATATTTTGAGTATTATAATGTAATAAATGATCAATAACTTAGTGGGGAGTGGTTGTGGTTGTCTAAACTAAAGATCTAACCCAATTTTAAGGTCATCTTGTGTCAAAAGTATGATTAGGGTTTCAAACAAATGAGAAGGAAAACATAGATCAATGCATAGGGATGAAGGTGAGTGCACTCATAGGAAGCATTTACAAGAATAGGCATAGGGGTTTGAGGAGTTACAAACCTACACAATCTATAGGGACATTGTAAGCAGGACTAGTCATTGTAGGCATTGCAATTTCATAGACAACATCTAAGCAGGGTTTGAGTGACTATTTTTTGATCTTAGCAGTGATAGACATATATAATGATTTTTTGTTAGTGGAAAAATACATAAATAAGCTAAGTACATCTCCCCTCTTTTATTTTTTAATTTAAAACTAAGTGTAATATAAAGATATATCCATTTAAAAATCTAGATTAGGGTATTGTTGCTATATTTTACACAATCTGAATTAACCCTCATTTTACATTAATTAGATCACATTAATCTAAATTAAGTAATGCATTATGGTGAACCTGATCATTGACTTGAGCATGAATAACCTTAGATTTATTCTACTTTAGAGTTGCAACTTTCTTAGGGTTTTATATTTTTCCTTTATTAGAAATTGACTTTCAGATATGATTTCTTATTTCCCTTTATTACATATAAAAATATGATTGTTTTTTCCATTTTACTTAAGATTTTTTTAGTTCTTTTATCATACATATTATGCAATCTAAGAATGTTAAAGCTCATTTACCCATACAATAATATGTTGGGTTTAGTTTTCACATTATGTGAAAATAGGTATTTATGGAGTGGTAAATAGTAATAGGTTAATTTACTGAGAGGTAAATTTTATTTACAGGGTGGTTATAACTATATATTTAATACGGTAATATTGTATTAGTTAGAATATTGTATTATTGAGATATAATTTTATAGGTTATAACAATATATCATATTTAATTTATGCTTAATTATACGATTTAGGTGTGAGATAATATTGGAGAATTTATAGGAATAATATTCCTATATATTTTTATTATGTCCATATTAATTAATGAATCAGAATAGAGATCAAAATATTTGTGTGATGAAATAAAAATTATCTATGCATTGTTAATTTTCCTATTTGGCTCTCTTCTAATTCCCAATAGTGGTATTAGAGTAGATTTAATATGGGATGGTAAATTTTGAAAGGGATACCTACTTGTCAAATGCTCCTGTAAGATGAAATTTTTGAAGTATACAAGTTTAGATTAGCTTAATAAAGTTTTGTTTTTGCTATTTTTTGATAGATTCATTGATTTGAGATCAACATATCTATACCAAGTCTAATACCTATGATATAGTCATCTATTTACCTTTTGTCTAAACATGGTACTCATACCTGTGATAGCCTGTATTAAATATTATCATAATATTTAATGGTTGTTGATCAAATTCTATTTAAGCCTCTGTGCTTCTGTCAAGATAGATAGATATGGCATTGGTATTCCTATGTGGCATTGTTATTTATATCTTTTCATGAATTTTTACATGCAAAATGATCATATTAGAGCTACCACCTCAATCCTAAGATCAACCAATGTATGTGCCATTCTTTATCATATTTTTCTCGTGTGACCTATGCATATCAAATCAAATAAAATTTTATTCTGCCTATATACCTATCAATTACATCATTTGCATCTGTGACTCAAGATTTTTTAGATCTGTATGCATGTAGGTTTTGTGCATCTCTTTTGCCTCAATCTCCAAGATAACATACTTTATATTGCATATATTGCCTTTGAACTAGTTGACTACAACATATATCAGACCTGGCATACAAACATGTGCATGCCTACATTTGAACAAAGCATAAGCAAATCTCTTTCCATCATTCCATTCCATAGGGTTCAAATCTCTTGGTATGGGTTCAAAAGTAGTCTTGTTTTGTTTAATAAAGGCATAGGAATTAATGAATTATAAGTCAAAGTCATATTTTTTATAATTGAGTATTGAGATTAGAATCAATAGTTTATTGTTTAATTTAAATAGTCTGGTTTATATTTTAATGTAGAGTTATTAGGAGATGAGTCAGTCAGTATCCGAATTGGATATCATTAAAGCATCTTATTTTTCAATGTTTATTTCGTTAAATCCTTGTAATAGTAAAGCCAAGTCTTTTTTGGTGTTATGTTTCAATTTATTTAATTTTGGTCACTATAGTCTATATATATATATATGTGTATATATATATATATGTATATATATATATATGTATATATATATATATATGTATATGTATATATATATATGTATATATATATATATGTATATATATATATATGTATATATATATATATGTATATATATATATATGTATATATATATATGTATATATATATATATGTATATATATATATGTATATATATATATATGTATATATATGTATATATATATATATGTATATATATGTATATATATATATATATATATATGTATATATATATATGTATATATATATATATATATATATATATATATATTCATAACCTTTATAATATTTGTTTACTTGGTCATATTTTGATCAGTGTGTCAATATACCAAGGCAATACTTTTCAAAGTCATTTTATTGCTCAAAATATTGTATGTAATATTAAAAATCAAAAGTGTCATTTTGTTGAGTTGTTATCTCAAAAGTCATATAAAAAATGAGTTGAAAGTCATTTTTATGTCCATAAAGTATATTGATTCATTGAGTCTAGAGTCATATTTTACATGTGCTGTCATTTGTCAAAAAGTCTAAATTGCAAAAACAAAAAAAATTGCCTTATGGACGTATTTTTGCTTGTACACGACGTCTAAAAAATGAGGGGGTTCTAATTTCTATGGAAGCAACCAATAAAGAGCCTTCCAAAACCATCAGGGTACCTAAAGAATAAATATTTACCAACTAAATAAGTAGTAAAGACATACTAGAGGATGGAGGTTTTTCAACAACCTCTCATCAATCACCAATGATGGGGCCACACTAATGATGTGGTGACATTTTTTAGTGTGTTAATTTCAGCTTTTTTTAGAGTGGTAATTACATTTGTTTTTCAACATGTGTGAAAAATAAGAATAGCTATACCTATTTTATTTTTAATGATATTTCCATGTAACCCTTTTGTATATTTACATTGGAGAATATTGATCTAAAAAACATTGTAGAAACTATGATGAAAGGTTAGTGGTAAACTTGTAAAAACCATTCTGTAAGGTTAGTGGTGAACCTAAGAAAACCATTTTGTAAGGTTAGTGGTGAACCTGAGAAAACCATTTTGTAAGGTTATTGGTGAACTTGAGAATTTTTTTTTGGAAGGTTATTGGTGAACTTATGAAAACCAATTACAGATGAATGTGAAGGAAAAGATGTGTGATGGAACATGTATGCGAAGAAGATCATGAGCACATGGAGGTGTAACATGCTAAAATTAGAAAAAAGAGATATATTGTATCATGTAAAAACTATGGGGGGAATGTTGGGATTAGTTTTCACATTGTGTGAGAATAGGTATTTATGGAGTGGTAAATAGTAACTCATTAATTTATCAAGAGGTAAATTTTAGTTATAGGGTGGTTATAATTGTATGGTTAATAAGGTAATATTGTATTATTGAGATATATTGTTATAGGTTATAAAAATATATCATATTTAGTTTGTGGTTAATTATAAGATTTAGGTGTGAGAGAATATTGGAGAAGTTATAGGAATAGTATTCCTATATATTTGTATTATGTCTGTATTGATTAATGAATCAAAATAGAGATCAAAATATTTGTGTGATGAAATAGAAATTCTCTGTGCACTGTTAATTTTTTTGTTCATCTCTCCTCCAATTCCCAACATAATGTTCTATATTAATTAAAATTGTAATTGACCATATTCAAATTCCTTTGACTCAATCACTTGTTTGTGTGCCAACTAAAATGGTGGAAATTAATGATATATGTTTCTTCTTCTAGTAATACACACATTGATAAGGAATGTGTAGATGAATGTGTTATCAATGATGTTATACCTGATATAGAATATGCCTATGATGATGACAATGAATATAGTGAACAATATCATGGTATAATACATCTTGATGAACTTAATTGTGTATATCATGAAACAATATTTCCACTTTCAAATTTTTAAAATGGAATTAGTAAGGAAAAGACATAGATACTATCTTGAACCTTATCCAAAAGTTTAAGAATGCAAATATTGCTAATGGAAACACATTTTAAGAATGATAATATGAAATATTGAATGAAACTAATCCAAATTTTAGAGGTATAGATCATAAAATAGGTTTTCAGGATATTATTACAACTTTTATTATTTATGTGTATACACACATGGCTACACAAGTGATGCATATACCTAGTGCGGGGGAAACATAAGTTACTACTTATATTTTACTAGATAACCTTACACAACATAATTTTATTCCTATCAGGATCATAACTCATGGGACACCACTTATTAATAATAAATCTAATGTGCTTACCAATGAAGTGCTTGTATAACCACTTTTTGATCCTCAAGCCAAAATTAATAGAATGGAATAAGGATCTCGTAAAATAGGTCATTTGACAAAATCTCAAGCATTATTTAATATCCCTTTATCCCCATATATTTCTAATTATCCCTTGACTATAGTATTTGCTACACCCCAGCTTACACCATTTGATGGTCAAGGTGATCCAGAACAACATCTTAAAGCCTTCTATTCAACATGGTTAGACTATTTATCTAATGATAAGTTACTAAAAATCTTATTCCTAGGAACCTCAAAGACTATGATTGTAAATGCCAAAACTTAAAGATAAAATAGAAACCATTAAAAAACTATATTCCTACTTCAAATATCACATAAACCACATTTTGGGAAATGAAAGAGAAAAACAAGAAAGCTACACCTTTGTTTACCAAATGCAAGGATATCCTTCTAGACGTAGATTTTATCGTGTTTTGATTGGTACGTTGTTACTCATAATAAATTTTATGCAAGATTTTTAGTAGTATATACCTTTGATTAATTGATTGTTTGATGATAAGATTCTCTAGATTTATAAATTTCCAAAGTATTTATTCTCAAGTCTCAAATTCACTTGATGACATGTTTTCAAATGGGGGAGGGAAGATCAAGTTATAGATTTATTGTATGGAGAATGGATAGATAGGATAAATCTAGATTTATTTGAAATATTCAATTTTAGATGATAGATATTTGGTCCATGGGTCAAATTAATTCAATTGGGAGGTTGAGGAATTTTTGGGATTGGTTGGATGGTTAATGAGAGGTTTGAATGTTTTAAATGGGTTGGTTAGAATGTTAAATGTCTTAAATAAGTTTGTTTGAATGTCTTAAATGTCTTTTACGGATTTGAATTCTTAAATGAGTATGTTTAAATGTATTAAATAAGTTTTTTTTAATGTTTGAATGTCTTAAATGATTTTGGTAGGGAGTTGAATGTCTTAAGTTGGAGGTTTGAATGAGTTTATTAGAGGATTGAATGAGGTTGTTAATGATAAATGAGGAGGTTGGATAATTTTATTTGTTTATTTGGAATTATGTGTGCATGGATTAATTAGGGACTAATTAACCAACTAATATTAATTAATTAATTAATTGAAGTGTAATGTTGGTGGGGACTAGATGGAATAGGATGGGGGTCATGTCATTATTAGGGTGGTATTGATCCAAATTTTTGACAATGAATGGATTGGTTAGGTTAAGTGATGAATGTCAAAAAATAATAGATTAGTGTTGACACTAAAGTGGTGAAATTTAGGTGTTTACATCTACCCCTCTTTGAAAGGGCATTGTGAATAAGATTAATGATGTTCAAATAATATATAAGATGAAGAAATAGGTGCAAAAGAATACCCCTAATGGTCTAGTTAATTAGTTAAATAAGTAGATGCCCCCTCAAGAGGGTGTGTGAGGATAAAAGACATATATGGTCTCTTAAAAAGAGAAGAAGGGTTAGAATGGATAAAGTGAATGGGTTAGGGGGATAAATTTGGGGTGTTTATAAAAAAACAAGGTAGGGGTTAAATCTAAGTCATTTTCACTCTAACACCTAGAATATTGGAGCTTTGGCCTTGCACAAGACCTTAAGCAAATATGGCTTGCATTCCTACCAATAAGTACCATGGCAAGCATGTGAGGGAGAATCAATTACTAATGGATAGTGGTGTACCGGTAAGTGAATCTTTGGTATTTTTAGTTGTTAAACTTGGAGTGTATTTATTGCATTAAAGTGGAGGGAAATACACATGCTATGAGGAAGTTTTTCCTTATTATGTTTTCTTATGAGAAAATGATGTTTTATATTTATGGTGTTTGCATCTATATGGGCGATGCTTATGTCAATATCATGTCATTTTCATCACATAGAGTGATGTTTATGCACATATTAAATGTTTGTATTATTGTGAGTTGTGTTTATGTCATATTTGTGTCGTTTGCATTCAAAACAACTTTTTGTGGTCCATTTAGTAGTAATTGTGGGAATTTTTGAGATGGATGACTAAGTGTGCAGTTGTGTTTATGGGTGATTACGTAAGATATTTATGATTATTATTTCACATGAGAGATGATATGTGGTATTTATATTGTTACAATATTACATGGTAGATAAGTATAGACTAATAGAATTGGTGGGGTTATACTATGTGGCTCAAATGTTATATATCCAATTAGATGGACTTACTCATAGGATTGGAAGATAAGTGACACTTGAGGATGAGTATATTTCATCTATCGATTATAGAGATGATGATCACACTAAAGGATGTGTGGAGGATTCTACATATCTTAATATAGGGTACTACGATATATTAATGAGACACAATACATTGGGCATCTTTGAGGAGATTGAAAGACAAGGATGTCATTCTGATGTTGGGATTAGGGGTGGATTTAGATGCATGCTTGGTGAGGGGATTGATAGGTTGACTATACCCTAACTTTGATGGCTTTTGTTAGTGGCATATTTCTACCTAATAAAAGCAAGAGGTACTTTATGGCTAGATTAGCATATGTGGTGGCATATATGCTAGAGATTGCTACAAATTTTTCCTGGGGACCACGTGTATTAGCACAACTATACATGGACTTACATATAATGGAATACAAATATGGGAAGAGTATTGAGGCATCCACATTATTGAATGTATGGGTTTAGGAGCACATAAATCTAGAGTGGCTAATAGGACAACAAAGAGATATAGAGTATGAGGAAATATTTTTATATAGATGGTACATTTGTGTGGGTAACTAGTGAGGGCATCCAAGGGACTTGGTGTGCTATAGGAGGGTGATGATGAATTGATGCTAAAGGATATTACATGTAGGCCATATAATGATGTATATCCATCATGGGTGGAGGATTTGATACATTTGGGATATTCTATGACAATGTGATGCATCATTGGCCATTAAGAATACATCAAAGAGAGATATAGACAAACTAGGGTATTATGGAATTTTGGGATACATTGGAGTATTTTGATAGGTCTTCATATATTTGAATGGGTACAATAAGAGAGGAAATGGTGGAGACCATTGGTGGATAAATGAGTGGTGGAATTGAGCTGGCTATAATTATAAAGCATGTAGTGGGATAAATGTTGTGACACTATACATGTGGTTGGGGTCACATATGAGTATAGAGCCTAGTGGGGTCAGACTCAACTAGTGAGAATGATTATCCCATATCAGAGATAAATGACTTTACAAGATCACATATAGGTGATATTGAGGGTTCAACCTTAGATAATGTAGAGCCAAAGGATGAGAGGCCAGATAGAGGGTGGTGGGGTCATATCCAAGGGATATGGAGGAGAGAGAGGAGATGGGGGAGTTAGCAAAGATGGGGGAAAATATGGTAGAGATATAATCATTATATATATATATATATATATATGTATATACATATATATACATACATATATATATATATATGTATATGTATATATGTGTGTATATATATGTATATGTGTGTGTGTGTGTGTGTGTGTGTGTGTGTGTGTGTGTGTGTGTGTGTGTGTGTGTAGTGATGGGGATAGATATGGAGGTGAGGTTTGAGGTGATGGAGGTAGAGCTAGGTCTTTAATACCACCAGTGATGATAATTACATGGAGAGATAGGGTAGGGCCTTTGGTGCAATTGAGTTAAGAAGAGGGTTGGAGTTAATGAAGAGTCTTTAGAGAGAGATTATAACACATAAGTAAATCTATTTGGGATGAGGAAGGAGTTGATATGAGGGTCAACACCAATAAGACATAATTAGTTTCATAAGATACAAAGAACACTCAACTATGAGCTAAAGTAGATCAACTGGAAACATAGTTGGAGAGGATATATGATACCTTAGTAGTGTGAGACATAAATTTTTAGAAGGTATGAGGTAAGAGAGATATGGATCACTCATTAATTACTCTTTATGGATTAGGATAGGTCTATGTAGAGTCATTAAGAGTAATGAGAGAGGCTCAGTATTATAGAGCATTATATGAGTAGGATATTCCGGTAGATCAAAGAGTATCTTCCTATACTACTAGTAGATATAAATGGGCATCCTCAGTGCAAACAACTCCTTCAACTCATTCACTGGGGGCTCCTCCTAGGAGAATTCCACCATAAAGTGTATGTTCTAAGAGTCATGGTAAAAGTTGATAACTACAAATGTATTTATGATATGATCTTGTAGTCATGAGATGTAGTGATGACATATATGTACATGGACACACACACACACACACACACCACACATATATGTATACATATATATACACATGTCTATATATATATATACATACATACATATATATACATGTATATATACACACACACATATGTATATATATACATGTATATATGCATATACATATACATATACATGTATCTATATAGATATATGTATGTATGTATATATATATACATGTATATATATATACATGTATATATATATATATATATACATGTATATATATATATATATATATATACACACACACATATTGATTCTTTTTTAGTGTCTTATGTGTATCATTGTGATGTTTTTTATGATGTTTATGGATGTTTTATGGATATTAGGAATTAGGATATGATGTTATGATTGGTTGGACACTTATACCTTATGATTGATGCTCACTTAGATTAGGAATGAATGTTAATTGTAGATAAGTAATTTTCAATGCTTGTGAATGATTTATTCATAGATTTACATTTAGGAATGAACATGAATGTAAGTAATGCAATGACTTAGATGTGTATGAATTAATTTTTGTTAATCGTACATAAATTTCAAAATGTTTTGAGTAGCTTGATTTTTTGACATAGTGTATGATAGTATGCATCATGATATGGAAAACCATGATGACACTATTATAATATGCATTAGGATTTAAACAACATAACAAGTAATACAAACATAAAAACTCTTAACAACTAACAAACAATGACAAACACACACACAAACAAATAAGAAGACTATTTTTTTTTGTCCTTTGATCAAGTTAGAAATCCCATGTGTAAGAAGTGATGATAATGACATTGATAGCCTTTTTTTACCCAAAAAATAATATATACGAGGTGAGGGGTAGTTTCGGAATGATATATCCCAAAAAAAGGTACAATGATTTATTTAAAGTGGAAAAAGGATTTTTAACAAGACTAAGGACAAATGGGTTTGAGTTTTTTATAATTTTTAGGGTTTTTTAGATTTTGAATTTATTTATGTTTTTTGGTTTTTTGGGTTGACAATGAAATTGTGACCAAAGGAGATAACCAATTATTGCATTGAGAATGGATATGGTAGTGGATGGTGTGGTTCAAAGATGCAAGATGGAAGGTGTGAGAGATGAAGGATAAAAGACATGAGGGATGAAGGATGGAAAATGTGAGGGATGAAAGATGGATCTCCAAGGACTGCATTGTGTAGGAATCATATACCTAACCCTTTTCATACTATGTTGATATTGTGCCACATTATTTTTGTATAAGCATAAAAGTATCATTTTTTTTCTAAAACAAGTTTCAAGACCTCTTTCATATTCTTTCCAAGGTCAAAAACAAGTTCAATGGTGAGGATGGGATGAATTAGTTAAGGGGATGGTTTAGAGTGGTTTAGGCTTGGATATGTGTGGATGGAGAAATGGGTCTGCACCTAAGTTTAGAGTACTTATAAACAATGGATATTACACATAATGGCTAAACTAGTTTCATCATGGTACTTACCCAAGGTACTATAAGAATTGTTTTACATTTGGATGATATTTTTATCTTTCTATTTTTGATTTTTTGAAAGTCCCACTTTTTTTAAATTTTACAGCATCAAAACCTTCAAGACAGGAAGTGTTTGAGATGCATGATGTTAATAGGTTCATCAAAATCTTATTCATATTTAGTGGATAATTTTTATGCTCCTAATCCATATTTAACAATCACAACATAGGGCCCTAGCCAATTAGGCTCAAAATTACCTTTCTTTTCACATTCTTTATTTGTATTCTTTTGATTTTATTTTAAGATAATGTATCCAATCTCAAATTCTATGGCTTTTATTTTATTGTTATGTTTATGACCATAATATGAGCTAGGTATTGTTTTTACAATAAGATCAAGCCCCCATGTAGAATAGGGATATGGAGTGGTTATCAACTACATATATTGAGATGGGGCATGAGTAAGGTATTTGTGCTCCTCAAAAGATATGAATTTTTTGACATATTAGCAAAAAATTATTTCTATGGTGGGATAATAATACCATGTTCTCAAAAAATTATTATCAATGATTATGCTGCTAGTATGTGCTCTATAGATTTCATCATGGACTTCCTTAATTGCTAAGTTACCATATTGTGAGTTTGAGCATCTCAACAAGGTTCCATCATAGACCCTATGATAGAGGGTGTCACTAAGGAGGGTAAAAAATGAGGCACATTAGATAAATGATTTATTGTTATTATGTGAAAGGTTTAGAGGGAAAATGTTATCATGAAGGTATGTGCATATGCCATGGCACCATGGGGAATTAGGACCAAAAATTTCACAAATAATTTTAGATTTAGGGACTTTATAATTCAACATCATTAGTTATTCGATCATAAATTGAATCTATCATATATATTTATAAATTTATATAAGAGAACCAATGGTGGCCATGGCGTTAACAAATTTATTATTGGCACAAGGGACTTATTCAAAATAGATGTGATCAAAACACTATTTCAAACTATCAACCATTTTCTTATATGGGATGAGCTTTTCATCTTTATCTTGGTACTCATTGTTAACTTGATTTATGATGAGTTTTGAGTCACCATAAACTATATAAGTTTAATGTTCCATTAGATGGCTAGTTTTAGATTTGATATGATGGATTAATATTCAAAAATATTATTAGTGCAAGGAAACCCAATTTTGAATGCTTTTGGAGTAAGATCACTATATGGTGTAAGGAACAATATGTCTACCCTCAAGCCATGGGTAGTGCATGAACCATAAAAGTAGAGATTCAATTTATATGACTCATCAAGAGAAAGGATAAAACCATCTAAAAATCCAATTGCTAGTGATTGCTTGTTTGATAAAAGTGTTTCTACTAACTAATCTGTAATAAATTATCCCTTGATAGTTTTTTGATTCATATATTAAATGTCAAACTCACTTAAAAATATGACCAATTTATCCATACACCATGTAATATCTATTTTGGAAAGAAGATATTTAAGAGGATCCACATTGGAAATAAGTTTTATTTGATTATTAAGCATGTAGTGTTGTAAATTTTGAGAAACAAAGACAATAATTAGGCATGCTTTCTTGATTATAGTGTTGTTAATTTATTAGGTTAAAAAGTTATGCTTAGATAATACATAGTTATTATTGTTCCTTGATCATCATGTTGAGCTAGGATAACTCTCAAGGCATATTGAGTTATTGAAATGTAAAGTAACAAAGGATTTATTGGAGTAGGTGGCATTAACACTAGTGGATTTGAAAGATATTGCTTGATTTATTCAAATGCCCATTCACATCATTCATTATAGTGAATGATAATGACCTTTAAAAAAATATGGGTGAATGGTTGACATTTGTTTGCAAGATTTGAAATGAATTCCCTAATTTCTTGGATCTTTCCTTGTAAGTTGAATAATTGTTTGACATTTTTTGGAGGAGGCATTTCTGTTATAGATTTTACCTTTGTAGGATCAATTTCAACACCTCATCTAGATATAGTGAATGCTAATAATTTTATTGAGGTGAAACTGAAGACACACTTTTTGAGATTTAATCAAGCCTTGTACTCTCTTAGTATTTCAAAGATTCTTCACAAAACAACAAGATGTTTAGCTATTGTTCTTGACTTACCCAATATGCCATCCACATAGTTTTCAATAATGTTATGAATCATGTCATGGAAGATGAAAATCATGGCTCTTTGATAAGTTACACTGACGTTTATAAGCCAAAAGACATGACTTGATAACAAAAAGTGCCATACTATATGGCAAATTCCATTTTATGTTGATCCTCAAGTGCAATTTTTATTTGATTGTATCTAAATAAGCCATCCATTAGAGATAACATCTCATGTCCTAATAGTGAATCATATATCATGGTGATATTGGGTAAGGGGAATTTGTATTTTGGGCATACCTTATTGATGTCATGAAATTTAGTGCATGCTCAAATCCCTATTGATTTTTTACTAAGTGAAACAATGTTTGATATCCACTCCAAATAGTTGATTGGTCAAATAAACCCAACCTCTAATTGTTTGTGTAGTTCTTCCTTGACAAAATGGCCACCTTAGGATACATTTTTTCTAAGGTTTTTCTTAGTAGGTTTTGCATCTACATGGATAACAAGGTGATTCACTACATGTGATTGATCTAATCTAAGCATATCTGCATAGGACCAAGTGAATTTTTTTGTGAATTATATTATAAGAATGATAAGGATTTTTATTCTTTAGGACTAAGAGTTTTTGCAAGATTAATGATTTTGGGATTATCCTCTATAAGAATGTTAGCAACAATGATATCTTCAAAAATTAATATGGAACCATCTTGCAAATGTGTTTATGCATGGGGAAGGTTGAGTTCCTCATCTATTGGTGCCTTAGAATTTTTTTCACCAATAAACAAGATTTATTTTCTTCATCTGATAAGACCTCAGATAAGTTCTCAATAAGGGAATTTGATTTTTTACTTTATTTTTTAATTTTTTATGACAAAGGAACTCTTCCTTATCCCTAAAGTATGTTACTATGTCAAAGTTAATTTTAAATCATTTTATATGTTTTACTAATAGAATACCATCTTTGAGACCCATAAATTATGCAATAATTTTATCATTTTGAAAGAAATTGAATGTTATATTATCATGCTGGTCTAAATCAATGAATTCAAGATATTTAAAGTCTAGGGTAATAATAGCTATGTCATTGAAGAGTTTAGTGGGGGTAAGGTATTTGTAAATGCTATGGATGGACTTGTTTTGATATCAAAAAAGCTTTGCTTAAAAATTGTGTTATCATTACTAATATACTCATATGGATCACCTCTAAGGGGTTTGTAATTGATGCCTCAATTTTTTTATTTTCATGAAAAGGTATGGGTTATAAGATTCCTTGTTCCTAAATAGCTAATCCTTTTCCTTTGTAATTGATAAATGGGCACATCTTGTTTACAATGGGATATTCTTTATTTTAAAAACATGATGTGAAATGTTCATTTTAGAGCTAGGATCTATTAGAAATTTTGATATTTTCCTTTGAAAGAAGTCCTCATTTTACAAAATAAGTTGAACAAAACTAATAAGACACTACTTATTTTTTTTAGGTTAGGCCTACTAATAAGTTTTGGGGAAGTGGTAAGGTTATCTAGATTAAATTCATCTTGGATTTCATACTCCCCCAAACCTTTGTCAATGATCTTAAAATTTGATTTGGGAGATGGAGCTTTAGATGTGGATTTGGAAGGTGGGGTTTTATATGTAGATGGTGAATCATTTGGATGGATATAAGATACAAATTTTGGTTATTTTGGTGATTTAGCTCTATCTAATTCATAAGTGTTTTTTGTCATGGGATAATAGTTTATTTTGTGATATCATCCTTCCAACATTTTGTAGTATTGGAAAGGTTGAGGGTTTTTGAGAATAGTAAATTTCATATTAGAATGGGGGAATTTTATGCATTGTTGAAAGGTGGATGGAATGATTTGCATGATGTGAATCCATGGTCAACCAAGGAAGATGTTACGAAGAATATAAAGATGAATGATGTGTGATAATGTTTGATGCATGACGGGTCCAACCATAATAAGAAGATGTATTGTTTCTATTGACTCTCTTTCTATATTCTCATATGCTTTAATTGTGATGGTATTAGGTTCTAATGCTTAAATAAAATAACCTTAATGCTTGATCAGGGTTAAAGTATTTTAAAAAAAATAGAACCATTGTCTACAAGTACTCACTTTACTTTGTGTTTGGTTATGTAATCTTCAATGTACAAGGGTAGGTTATGGAATGGGATAGCATTAGAGATGTCAGTTTGTTCAAAAGTGATATGATGGATCAAGGAAAAGTGTCTTATGAATTCTTGTAATTGTTATGGATCAATATTTATTAGGACTCTTGACTCCTAAATAGTTTTATACAAGATATATTTGTGAATAGTAGATGGATTGAGAAGGTCCATAATAGAAATCTAGGTGGATGTTTTCTCAAGTTGTTTAATGATACTATATCTTAGCTCAGGGGTAGGTAGATGAGTTCTTTGGATAGTGACCTTGGATATACAAGTTGTGGCAACAAAATATAGGGTTTTAAATTTCATGGTGGTGATATGGTTGTCCATGTGCTGTATGTGACTGACAATAAAATCAAATAGATGAGAAACTAGTTTAAGTGGTTCACCTAGAGGAGTATAGGTTATTCATTTTATCTCTTGATTAGTTTGGCCTCTAGGAATCGTAATGTTTTGGGTTATTTATATATATTAGATGTGTTTAGAATTAGTTACCTCATTTGTAACTACATTATTTTTATATCAAATAACTTAGTTTTTTCATTTTGAGAGATTTTGATAGTCTTTGTGGAATATTTTGACAAGTCCTTTAACCACAAGTACCTTTTTGATTTGAACTCCCTTTTCAATAATTTCATCAAAGGAGTTTGCACAATGGACTTGTAAGTGTAAATCCATCTCTTGATTGAGGTTGGTGGTGAAGATACTAATTAATTATTTCTTGGGAATGGTCTAAGAGAATCTACTATCTATGCCTCACCATTGTTGTATGGAGGAAAAAATTTCCCCATTTATTTATTTTGAATTGAAAAAGGATATCATATTAAGTTCATGATCAACATTATAGGAAAAGTAATTTAAAAACCTTTTATAAAGGTTTTAAAATGTGGTTATGGGGCCCTTGGGTAAACATAAGAACCACTCTAGAGCTTGGCCACCTAAGCTTGGAGGGAAAAGTCTAAGCAAGTAAATGTAACTATAAGCTACCTCTTGGTATGACATAAATAAATATTTGATGTGTTCTCTATGATCAATCTTTACCTTATAATTTTCAAAATTTGGGGGTTTGAAGTAAGAATGAAATGAGATATTTAACATGTCATAATCAAAGGGGTAAGGGTACAATTCTTCATAATTATATCTTTTATTTTAGCTTTGATTCTTATTTGTAATCCTTGGATGGTATGCTTCATGGTTTGACATTATTGGGAAAATGTTGTGCCATTGAGTGGTGTGATAGTGATTGGATAAAATTGATTTGGGTGACATAGGGGTTTGATTGAAATTGATTTTTTAGTTGTTCAATGTTTAATTGTTGGATTTTTGATATGAAGGATTCGATGTAGGAGAATTTATATGGGAAACTAGTTTTGCCAATTTTTGGCTCAATTATTGGATTTGATTGGATACAAGATGGTTTTAGTCTTGTTGAGACTAATATCCCCCCATTTTTTCTACTTTTGATGAAAGGGGACCCTTGTGAAGTGAATGTTTTAAAACATTTGAGTTCTGGATTGAATGTGAAAGGGTTATTCTCTCTTGAAATTTAAAGGCAATTCAATTTAATAAAAAGACATGAGCCTCGGTGTATCTAGTTGTGATTATATTTTATGGAATAATGTTGCTAATGATTTTTTTTGAGGTAATTAGTTGTAGGTTATATGGAGAAAGATAGGGTTCTTAAGCAATAAACCTTAGGGGTTTGAATTCAAACATTTATGGGAAAAGTTTAGTGAGAAATTATATTTCCTTTCAGTTATAAAAAACCTTAAGTCTAACTTTATATTAAGATTCGATTGTGTTTCTTAGCATGACCAAACATGAATATAAAATCAAGACTTGGAAATTTTATTTTCCCCTTTAGAAATTGAGAGCCCTTTTGGATTAACTAGGTTTTTATTAAGGTTTAAATATCTTAATGTTTACAAGCATGAACAAAATTTTAAAGGTCAAGACCTTAGTCTAAACCTTTATATATATTGGGCCTTAACTTAAAGCTCATGCACTTTTATAGATCTGATTCCTTGCACTCAATTAGAGATTTTGATCCAACAATGTGAACTAAAGCTAACACCAAAAGGGAGACTAATCACTATCAAGCACTCAAACTATGATCTGGTAGTCCTCACTACCTTGGGGGCTTTAATCTGATGGTGCACATTGACCCCAAAGCCCCAAGAATTATTGAGAGCTTGATGTGTGGCACTCAATCATTAGACTGACATAATTCTATTATCTTAAATTTGACAATCTCACTACTGTCATTTTATGTCCATGAGGACATAATTGACGTTACCAAACTTGCCAAATTTAACATAGATAACTTTTAAAAGTCTAAACAAAGGGGGAATTTCTAAATACCCTTTTAAAGGAATTCTTAACATTTTTTACGTAGAAAGACTTAGCATAAAAGGCTTTAACCTAAGTTAGTTTGTGTTTCTTAACATAAAAAGACCTTAAGAATGTCATTTTAAATCTAAGTTTATATAGTCATGGAACTGATTAAAAAGTGTGCATCCCATAGGATCCAATGGTGATCACTCACTCGTTAGATTTGATCCAATGGTGCATCAAGCTTAGAGAATTTTTGAAAGGCTTTACAAGCTTGACACGTGCCCTACCCATGGTTAGGGTAACTGACAAAGGATCATAGAACCCCACAAGGAGGATGTGTGATGACTTGCCATTGAAGGAAAAAAATCTAATGAGACCCATTTAATAAAGGCACTTAATTAAATGAATTGGACCTTGTAAAAATTAATGGTGATCACTCACTTGATAGATTTGATCCAATGGTGTGATGAGCCTGAAGACTTTTCAAAGGGCCCCATGAACTTGACACGTGGCTAACGCATGGTCAGGATAATAACTGGCAAGATTTAACAACATGGGGAGGATTTATTGGGGTGACAAGTGGCATAGTCATGAACTTAAAGATCAAGGGATAAATAAGAACATATGAACTTGGATCTAGAATATCAGATAAAATAAAGAAAGTTTTTGAAAGCCAATGGCTAGTCTCCAAATAGCATTTATGAAAATTGTCATGAAAGGCATATAACTATGACACATAGGCTCTATGTAAGCATGGAGAATAAAAATCAAAGATCTCCTAAGCTTGAAAATGTAGAGGACATGAGAATAAGGTCCCATCAAATCTAAATCATGGATAAAATTTTTAAACTAGATATTTCCACCATTAAAGCTAAAAAACTTTAAGCCCTCTATAAAGAAGACCTAAGTTACCTTAATTGGTCATAAATAAGTCAGAATAACACAACTAAACCTTGAATCAAGTGCCCTATTGAAACCTTTAGTGACCTTTTAGATTTAATTCAGTGTCATCAATGGCAGTAGGTAGGCAACAAATATAGATGGAAGTAGAACTTTATCTAACTTTAGATAGTGAGGGAAGGATCTTTAAAGACATAAAGATGGACCTGATAGCCCTAAACATGCATTGAATCAAGAAATGGTCTAAGTTATTATTCCTTATGGAGGAATTGCAACCAATTTACCAAAAGGAAAAAAATAATACCATTGTATACCAGAGATATAATGACCTAGTCTCAATTCAGCTGGTAGGCCTCCACCATGCTATAGCCAAACTAGAGGCAATGCATTGTATTGACCTCCTTACTCCCATTTTCATTGATTATAGAATATATGGGGAATGGATCATTAAAGAGGGAATAAATAATAAGGTTTAATGCATTACCCCTATGGCCTTCAAAACTTATTATAAGCTCCCCTTGCTTCATATTGATCTCCCATCCTTGAGAGAGTGGACAAACACCCAAAACATGGATTTAGTCCTCAGACCTTGGTTAATCCAAGGCTCCCATGTTTTTAGGTCCCTTGATGGTGGGATTCTTATTATTAAATTTAGGGAGGGTATTAGGATAACTATGACCTTACTGAATAGAGCCTTTGGTGCCCCTTCCACTACTTATGTGAGCAAGGTATGTGTATATTATGTTCACTACATGATGGAACAAAATTTAACCCCTCCCATTGGAGACCTAATAAGATTTTTATTGGCCAAATAATTCATAGTCATCAAGAGAAGGAACTATAAGTAATTATTTATGATGTCCTACCTTTTGGATTCACTTTTGGACTCTAGAGATTTCCCCAACATCCAAAATTGGTCCCGTCATGTTAGGACCACAATCTCTCACCACTACTTTAAATTGAATATATTCAAATATAAGAACCACATGAAATTTATCTATGATGGTGTTTTCTCAAATATCTATGAGGCAATCACTGGTGTCCCTATGCCAAGACTCCACCCTTAAATCAAAAATCAAGTAGAAGCCATTGGGGATGCATGGTTATATTCAAATTGCATTACAATAAGAATAAAAGGAATCATAACACAACCTTATCGATTGCCCATTCATGTCCCTAGTAAGATTTTAGAGGATGAGGTATCCTATCAAATCATCCAAGGTGTGTATGAGATATGAAAGAAAAATAATAAGGCTCAACTCCACCCCTTTCCACTAGACATGGGCAGGATTATGATCAAGGATTGGAAACAACTAGAAATTATGGTGATCCACATAAATTATTTTTAATTTTAGATAGATGACCTTAAGATGTGGGACCCCAATAATAGAGTGACTAATCATATTCAGGATAAAAAGGTCCCAAAGATTGAATACAAACATCAACCAGGCATGGGAGATGGTATCTATACAAAGGCAAAAAACTTTGAAGAGGTCTTGTCTAAGATCAAAGGTTACAATATCTAGTTGGAGCATAGGCTAGTTAGAGATAATAAAACCTCAAGAGAGAGATGGAGACTTCATCCCTTAAATTATCACTTGTTACCATGACCCTCTGGGACTTCTCATTAGGATCCACCTATTGGAGGAAAATCTTTTGAGCCTCAATAAGTAGAATTGACAAAGCCACCCCAAGTTGGGCAACCTAAGGATATGAAAGGAAAGGGTAAAGTTATAATTGAGGAGCTAGGGATAGAGCATAGACCTAGCAAAGGTATTTAACTATAGGCATCCCCAAAGAGGCCTCCTTCCCCAGTGGAAACCATTAACATGATTTCCTTAGAAGTAGGAGAAATAGTGGAGAGTGCCCTTGTTGACATTACAGTTGCCTATGGTTCTGATAGGGAAGAGGATCCCATTGATGCAACAAGAAAGGATTTAATTCCATTATATGGAGGAAAGAGACCAATAGAATTGGCCTTAATGCCCCTGGTAGCTAAAAATAAGCCTAGGTTAACCTTCACTCACCATACTAGTGAAGTTAACCTCTTTAATGATGAGAACCCTATTTATGGACCAACCATTCTTGACTAGTTTATTTATGAGAAATTACAAAAAATCCCATCTCTCTCTCTCTCTCTATCATGGGCCTTAGCCTAAGTTGGCATAGATGTGTAGGATAATGTCAAGCTATGGATATAGGATATTGTAAATACACAAGTAGAGAGAAGGATCCAAATCCTTCATGACAAAGAAAGCCAGAGGATTGACATCCCAAGGTCCTCTAGAGTTTAAATGTAGAAGTTCTTAAAAAACCACAATTCAAGGAGTCTAACACAATAGTGCATTTCAATCTAGATACATCAGGTTTGGTCAATATAGTGACAAAGAAGGCCACCATTTATACTGAGGAATTCACTTTTCAAAAGGTGGAACCTTTTATGGGATTAAATCCTATTCAAGGGTAGGCAGTAGGGGAGCATTCCATCCATCAAGAGGATGTAGCTAGTTTGGTGTTGGCACAATTGGTAATGACTATGGATGGAATCCAAGGAATGAAGTAAAGGATCATTAACTTAGAGAAGGAGAAGCAAGATTTAGAGGCCCAAGTCCTACTCTCAATTCCTGAGGACATATTATAGGTGTTGAATAAATCTTTACTGGATACATTTGAGAATTTAAAGAGATTCAAGCTTAAATTAAGTGATTTAAGCCATCAAGTTGAGATGGTACAAGATTTAATCACCCAATGGCAAGATTATAGAGCTTAGATGATAGAACTCACCAAGGTGCATAAGACAACGTAGGCCATGGACTTCAAGATCATCAAGCTTAGACATTTAGATATCCTCATGGTAGTTTTGACAGATAAGCAAGAAGATTTGATCACCTGGCGCAACAATGTTGACAAATTCATCAAGGAAGACAAGGACTTGGTAACTAGAATGAAGAAACTTTTAGGGAGCCTATTGGACAAGTCTTCTCAAACCACTACTATGGATAACCCTTCTCAAACCACTACTATGGAATTGTCAATAATGTAGAATTCAAGTAGAGAGTTGGTGTCTACATCTAGGGCATTAAGGACAATCAAGGCCATTGTTCCAAAGGTAATCAGAAGATCCTTGACACCATCCTTACTTTAGGTAAGTAGATCACAGAGGCACAATGTATCAAGGAACTCATGGCTAAGGCTGACAAGGAATTTGGCACATTGGCAAATCAAGAGGAGGAATGTCTAATGAAGCCTACAGTGGATTTTGAGCTAATAAAAAAACAATATACCAAGGTGAAGGACTTCCTTAGATAGGGATAATTGAGGGGCCCACTACCAATGTAATTTATAAAAGAATATCCCTTTGCAACAAATATATGCTAGCTTATTAGCATATATGGTTTCCTTTTGTCAATTTTGATGTAGTAGGTCATATACATCGTAATCTTTGTATGAAGGACAACTATCCTTATCCTACATGTGGATATTTTGAGAAGGTTAACTGGTGAACCGCTTATGTTTCCTATAAAGAGGTAGGGATTACCATTTAGTAAAAGGAGAGATTTTGAGCAATTGTAAACTAGGGGAATTTAAGATAACTAAGGAATTCTGAAACGATTATCTTTATAGTTTGTAAAATATCAATGCTATCTCTCAATTTCATGTTGTCATCTTAAATTTGAAGGATTCTTGATACTTTGAGTCACATTCTCTATCATAGGGCTATTGATTTTTTCTAACACTAGATTAACTATAAATATCTCAAGTATAATTAATTTTATTTTGCTCTACATTTGGATGTGCTTAGGCTATTCAGACCACAATAGAACACATTTAAAGTAAACTTGATTCTTACTTATGATTTTTATTTTTCCTCTAAATTTTACTTGATTTGTGATGTAATATGAGTTAATGCTATTTTATAACATAAATTGGTTCATGTGTGCTCAAATTAATTAGAATTTTGTCATAATATTTGAGATGAGAATTTGCAATCGCATTTCATTTCTACCTTACCCTTCTCTTTTCTTATTTTTTTTATCAAGACCAACTTTAGTTTAAAGGTCATAGTTAATACTAATTTAGATTAGTTTAGAAATCATCAAATTCACAAATATCTAAAGATTTAGACCTTGGTGGCTCCCAACCAATAAACTAAATAAATATTGTGGATAGGTCCCATGCTATGCTTCTATTCCTACACAAACATCACCGAATTGTCAAAAACCGTAACTCATACCTTGGATTTTTCAAATCCTAAAATGAGAAGTGTTCATTAACACTGAAGATTACCTATGGTACATTTTGAAGCATCAACAAGAAACTCTACTGGTGATAGGAGGGCTCATAAATATTTAAAATCTTTATTGGTTTTGGTGTATTTGGTCAAAGATCATCTATATTTTACATGTTTGTGTTTATTTTAGCATAAATAGTGTAAAGATTAGTGACCTTCATGGTTTTATACTAGTCTTTGGGTTTACTCAGACAAAGATTGATAGTCTATGTAAACCCAAAGATTAACTTTTGGTGTTAAGAATTCATTAGTATTTGAAATTAAAATGGCTTATTTTGGTTAAAATTGATAATTCTTTGTTAATAAGAAGTTTATTTGAGTCATAAGTTGCAAATAACGGTCATCTTTTCATAATTTAGCTCATCTTTGAGATTATTTAGTTAAATATTGATGTCTTTTGTCCTCTATCAAGCAAACCCTTGAAAAATAAACTTACTATACAATTTGATTACCTATGAGGATTTAACTTTACTCATCATATTTCAAATAGGATCCTTAATCCTCAAGCTTGAATTACCAAGGATCAATACCAGATCACGTTCAAAGATTAGAGAACCCTTGCTTGAGCTAGAAATCCATAGAAGAACCAAGAAAGATAGAGAAAGGTATAGGCGTTTTAAATCTCTACCATCTTCACCATTATAAGGAATTCTTATGTTTGATATTCATATAAATATGGTGTGTCTTGGAAGTTATCCCATCAATATACTAGGTGTGCTTCATGACTTACCACGTAATCCTACAAAATATTTGCCAATATTTAGTCCAACTAGTATTACAACTGGATAGGAACATATTAAATATTTCAAAGCTACATTAAGATTGTTAAACATTATTCATGAAGATGTAGCATGTTGTTCCCATTTACATTAAAAGATGTTACATATGAATCGTTCCTTAATTTTCTTAGTAATTGTATAATCTCATGGAATAATTTTGACACTATCTTTATTCATCAATTTGGAAAGATCATAAGCCCCTATGTCATCTATCATCAATTAAAAACTATTAAGAGAGATATAAGTGAACCTATTAGGTCCTTTAATGATAGGTTCCAAAATATGTTTAGTCAGAATATGGATCCATATAAACCTAATGAAGCTTTATCTCTAGAGCTTTATAGAGATGCTATTAACCCCATGACTTCTGTATTTCTTAAAAGAGCTATCCCAGTTATCATCACATTGACTCAAGATTATTTTGAAGTAGTGGATATTAATGAACAAATGTATCCCCAAGGACATATGGATTATTTTATCCAAAATGTTAATCCTCAAATGCTTGCATTAAGCCTTTTCCCAAATAATAACCAAAATACTCCAGCATTAAACTAGTTCCCTGCCTTGAATGTATTACCTACGAGCCATGTTACCACTAATCAGAACCTAGGTTTGTTGAGCCATCAAGACATGAATGGATCTAATATCAATGACTAGAAGGATTTAGTGTCTATCAATGGTATTAACAATAGCCAAGGTTAAAACTCTAAGACTCTAAAGAATGCAAATGAGTCTATATTAAAAATAGTCTAGAAGCTCAGCATAGACTTCTTATAATTAAAAAAATAAGGTTGTAAGGCTAATGAAAACCTTGGAAGGAAATTCACTTCCAAAAGTTTAATATGCCTATAAATAGATTTTAGAATGATAGTTTCTACAATAATAAAGCTAATGATCCTTCCTCTAACAAAAGGACTATGGATATCAACCTCACTAATATTGCCTTACCAGACTACTGGAGGATGCATGTTACCTCTAAGCATGGTGAGATTGACTACATTAAATTTTTCAAAGCCTTTAAATCTTTCCAGGAAGAACTTGACACATTTGAAGTGGTTTGAAACAAAGATGTTGTTATAGGTCTATCTGAATCTAAATCATCTGACCAAGTGCACATGGTAGAAACTTTTCAATTCCCTTTTCAAGAAGATAATGAGCTTGAGAATATCCTTAAAGAGATTTAAGCATTCCAATAGTTATTAAAGACATATCCTCTGAGAAATAGGGAGAAAAAATAGTCATTGACCACTCTACTCCACCTAACAACTATGGGACCCCTTTAGACACTGTATCAAGGAATGATCCTAAACCACCTAAGGGCAGTTCATTTAAACCTACTATAGAATATTTAAATAAGACTAGTTACAATATTGTGGAGGATATGAAAAAAATTAAATCCAACATCACTCTGCATGAGTTGACTCAAATTATAGAACAAAGAGATTTACTCTTGGAATCACTATCTAAATAACTTGGGAAGCCCCCTAAAAGTTATAGTGCTAATGTAATTATGCAAGTAACTAAAGTAGATTCTCCACCTTTTTTACTTATAGTTAAGATATTTGGAAAGAATCTCCATAATTGTATTTTAGATTCTAGAGCCTCAATCAACATTATGCCTAGTGGAATATGTGGACTTGGGTTAACACCAACCAATTTTGATAGGGTGGTTACTCAATTGGATAAATCTAGAGTCAAGGTCATTTGGGAACTATTAAACGTGCATATGTAATTGGCTAGTGAACCAAGGGTTTGACAACTTATTGAAATCCAAGTGGTGGATATTCCTAATGCTTATGGATTACTTTTGAGTAGAGAATGGACTAAGGCCTTAAATGGTTACATGTCTACTAATTGTTCACACTTGTGGCTACCTTGGAAAGGTGTGCCAAATTAGATAAGAGTACAAAGGAAACCTAGAATGAAAAACATGATAACAAAATACAATGTTGTCAATGAAGGGTAAACTTACTAGATTCTGATCTAGGAGTTTTAACTTTAGAAACTACAAAGGAACCTAGTTCTAAGAGCTCTCCTCTAATGCCTAGATTTTGGAAGTTATATTTTGATGGTGCCAAATGCAAATCAGGATCAGGGGCTAGTATTGTATTGATAGACCCTATGGAAAAATATTACCATGCATCTTATAGGTTACAATTCCCCTGTACCAATAATTTGGCTGAGTATGAGGCTCTCATCCTAGGATTATAGCTTGCCATCAAGCACAAGTTCAAGGAACTCCTTATTTATGGAGATTCTGAACTTGTAGTTAATCAAATAAGGAGCAAGTATCAATGTAAGCTATCTTACCTTAAAAGGTATAAATTTAGAGTTTGGGACTTGGTGGAATATTTTGATACCTTCAATATCTTGTTTATTCCCAAGAAATAAAACAAAGTTGTTGATGAGCTTGCCTCTGCTGTAGCTAACCTCATGCCTAATCATGATTGTTAGAACCTTAGTATTGAGCTTGTACCATGCCCCTTAGTCCCTGAAAACATAAATTAATTCCATTTTTTCAATGATGATCAACAAATTATGGATTTTTTGCCTAATTTTGGGGCCTTTAAATCTCACATTATTAATGAAGCTGATGAAACTTTTCCTGAGAGGGAACTTAATGGTAAAATAATCCAACAAAGTGAAAATAAGATACCTAAAGGGATGATTTCATTGGAAAGGTTATTTTATCTTGACAAGATTTTTGAAGCACCTAAGGAAACTAAGGTAAGTGGTAAAGATTATCATGCAATGAACTTTGGCTCACATGATTAGCCTTAAATGGTGAATATAGGGAAGTCTTGCACTAAAATGGAAAATAGAAAAGCTAGAGAGTTACTTACAAAATACAAAGATGTAATTGATTGGTTTAATAAAGACCTGAAAATATTTGACCCAAGGGTTATTACTCATATTATACCTCTCCAGGAGGGTTGCAAACCCTTTAGATGGAAGCAAAGACCAATTAACCCTATTTTAGAACTCATGATATTTATGGAGGCCAAAAAACTACTAGATGCAAGGATCATGTTTCCTTTTAGGCATTTAACTTGGGTTACAAACCTAGTCCCAATCAAAATAAAGAATGGGGAAATGAGATTATGCATATATTTTAGAAATTTGAGTAGAGCATCTAAAAAAGACAATTACCCCTTGCCTTCTGTGGACCAAGTTATCCAAGTTATTTCAAGATCTACCATGATTTCCTTTTTGGATGGATTTTTTTGATATAACCAAGTGCTTATTGCTCTAGAAGAGATGATGAAAATAACTTTTACTACTAAATGGGGAACACATGATTACAAGAGAATGAATTTTGGATTAATTAATCTAGAGGAAACTTTTTAGAGAGCTATGGACCATGCTTTCCAAGGTCTAGTGGGAAAATTCATCATCATATATATGGATGATCTCACAATATTCTCTAAGAATAGAGAAGAACATTTCATGCATTTGAGACAAGTATTTGGCAGATGTAGGAAGTATGGTGTATCTCTTAACCCTAAGAAAAACATATTTTGTGCCACTAAAGGAAAATTATTGGGGCATGTCATTACCAAAGATGAGATCTCCATAGATCCTGATAGAGTGGAGGCCATTTCTAAAATTGGGCTACCCAATAGCCAAAAATAACTAAAGTCATTACTTGGCAAGATTAACTTCATGAGGAAGTTTATTTCAAGTTTTGTTGAGATTATAAAACCTTTGAATGATATGCTTAAGAAAGATGCTAAAATTTCTTGGAATGAAGAATTCAAGAAAACATTTTCTGACATTGAAAGAGTAATTAGTCAAGCCCCAGTCTTGATAAGTCCTAACTTTTCAAAGGAATTTTTCTTGTATTCATTTTCTTCTGACCATACCATGAATACTATCTTAACTCAAAAGGTTGATGGGAATGATCACCCTATAGCCTTCATGAGCACCAACTTCAAAAATGCAGAGGCAAACTATTCTATTTTTGATAAGTAAGCTTATGCCTTGGTAAAGGTAATAAAAAAGTCTAGACATTACCTCCTTAGAACCAAGGTGCATGCCATTTTACCTGACCCAGCCACAAAGCTTATGTTGAGTCAGAATGAGCTTGGGGAAATAAAAGGTAAGTGGATGGAAATCATACAAGAGTATGATATAGAAATGAAAATTTCCAAATTAGTGAAGTGTCAAGGCTTAATTCAGATGATTGCCAATATTGACCCCAAGCTCCATGTCATGCAAGTGGATCAACAAAACTTCCAAACCAATGAATGGTATGAATATTTAATGCATCTTCTTATTATATGAAATTGTCCCCCATGACTCACCAGAGAATAGAAGAGAGCTTTAAGGCTTAAAGCATCCTATTACCTCATCAAAGATGGAGTCCTTTATAGAAAAAACCTTTAAGGGATCTACTTAAGATATGTGTCAAAAGAAGAGGCCTCTCAAATCATGTCTACTTTCCATGAAAATTTAGGTAGTGGACATCCTTTAGGGAGAACCACAACCCACAAGATTCTCAAGGTTGGGTATTATTGACCCACCATTTTCAAAGATGCATATAAACATATGAGGAAGTGTCATTCATGCCAGATCTTCAACACAAAAGAGCCAAAGGCAGCCATGCCTTTACAACCTATGATGGTGGACAAGCCTTTTGCACAATGGAGATTAGACTTTATAAGAGTGATCAACCCCAATTCTTATAAAGGTCACAAATATGTCCTAACTACTATGGACTACTGCACTAGATGGATTGAGGCAGTAGCCACTAAGCAATGCCAAACAAAAGAGGTGATTAATTTCTTAGAGGAAAATATTTTCTCTAAATTTGGAACTATAGTTTCCTTAGTTTGTGACAATGGATATACCTTCATATCCATTGAAATGATGTAATGGGATTATGACCAAGGCATTTCACTCAAGTTTTCCTCCAATCAATATCCTTAAGGAAATGGTGTTTTTGAATCCATAAACAAAAACTTGATAAAAGCCATCAAAAAGTCTATTGAAGATAAATCCAGAACATGACATAAACTCCTTAAGTTTGCATTATGGGTAGAAAAAATCAAGATTAAACAATCCCTCAAGGCTTCACCTTTTTTGTTAGTATATGGTCAGGAGCCTATCATTCCCATCACCTTAAAGTTGCCTATGTTCACATTCATACAAGAGTACATGGTGGACAACCAGGAACTTGCTAATTCTAGGCTATTAGACATCATTAAAATGGAAGATGTTAGGGAAAATGCATTTATAGAATTCAATAGGCACCAATCAACCATGAAAATATGGTTTGATAAAAGGTCCAAAGTGAAGGTGTTTAGGTAGGGAGATCTAGTCCTCCTTTGAGATAAGGCATCAGAGCCTAAATGCAAACATGGCAAGTTCACCCCCTTGTGGATTGGCCCATACCAATTGCAAAAATCTTAGGCAATAATACTTTTAGGTTAAAGGATATTCAAGGAGAAAAGTTTACTTTTCCCACCAATGGGCAATACCTCAAGCATTAATTTGTTACTACCCCACCATGGGTCTTCATGGAATAACTCTGTAAGATTGTTAAGGTTAGAGTAGGTAGGCTAGTTAGTTTCCTTTCTTGCTTTATTTTTTCTTGTTGGGCTTGTATATATTTGTTTGTTTGTTCTTGTCTATTTTTGTTGTTTGTTTGTTTATTTTTCATCTTTTTTTCTTGGTGGTTCTCCTTGGTTTTAGTAAATTCTCATAGATTATCTTTGTTAATAATTGCTCAAAAGGTGTGAGTATGAATCTTACAAAAGTGAACATGAGTGGCAATAAATCATCATTATGAAACTAAGGGCATTGGTACATATAGGTATAAGATCTAAATGTCCCACAAAGATTCAAACCTTATTTTGAATCAAAACTTGGTTTTAAGAAGAATCATATGTGTATAATGTAAATTCAGTTTATTAATTCATATTCATGCTTACACTTAGAACACATCCTTATCTGAGATTAAAGTTTCAACTAAAAGAGAGTATCCTAAGGCTAGGACATTTGACCAAATCCTTAAAACTAGCTATCATGGATCCCAACCTTTGTTAAAAAAAATACTTAATGCTAAATCAAAAGATGCAAATTTAGAGATGATTCAAGCAATCTCCACTGGGGCTATGGACACATAGCTGGTAGTGGAGTAAGGCCATGAGTGGAGCCAAAGGTATCTCTATTAGGGCTATAGATGCCTGGATGGAAGTAGAGCAATGTCCAAGCCTTCCCTAAATTAAGATCAATTTTTCCTAAGATAATATTTAAATATGCTCAAAATCAAATGTAATGGATAAAAGGATATGAACCTAGATATTGTTTCCTAAAGTCTCATTACAAACAATAAGTGGAATCAAAGCATACACTACATGTTTTTGTTTTAATATCTAGGTTCAAAATTTACATATAATAGGTTTGTTTCAATTGAGAATTGACTAAGGGGATGGTATATGTCAAAATGGGATTGAAAAAACTTATATACAGGTCTAAACAAGAGCCCTGGGTTCGAACATATTGCTATGTTCCTCCTGTGAGTCACCATTATTTAGACCAACATCCCTCCATTTTTTTTGCTTTTGTTGAAAGGGGACCCTTGTGAATGTTTTGAAACATTTGTGTTTTGGATTGAAAGTGAAAGGGTTATTCTCTCTTGAAATTTAAAGGCAATTTAATTTAATAAAAAGACATGAGCCTCAGTGTATCTAGTTGTGATTATGTTTTATGGACTAATGTTGCTAATGATTTTCTTTGAGGTGATTACTTATAGTTTCTATGGAGAAAGCTAGGGTTCTAAAGTAGTAAACCCTAGGGGTTTGAATTCAAACATCTACGAGAAAAGTTTAGTAGAATATTATATTTCCTTTTGGTTATAAAAAACCCTAAGTCTAACTTTATATTAAGCTTCAATTATGTTTTTTAACATGACCAAACATTAATATAAAATCAAGACTTGGACCTTTTATTTTCCCCTTCAAAACCAGAGAGCCCTTTTGGATTAACTAGGTTTTTATTAAGGTTTAAATATCTTGATGTTTGCAAGCATGAACAAAATTTTAAAGGTTGAAACCTTAGTTTAAACCTTTATACATATTGGGCCTTAATTTAAAGCTCATGCACTTTTATAGATCTGATGCCTCAGACTCAATTGAATATTTTTATCCAACATTGTGAACTAAAGCTGACATCGAAAGGGATACCAATCACTATCAAGTACTTAGACTATGATCCGATGGTCCTCACTACCTTGAGGGATTTAATCTGGTGATACACATTAAACCTAAATCCCTAAGAATTCTTGAGATCTCGATGTGTGGCACTCAGTCATTAGACTAAATCAATTCCATTTTCTTAAATTTGATAAGCTCTTTCCCATCATTTTACGTCTATGAGGATGTAATTGATGTTATCGAACCTACCAAATTTAATCTAGACAATTTTTCAAATCCTAAGCAAAGGGGGCATTTCTAAAGACCCTTTTAAAGGAATTCCTAATATTTTTTACGTAGAAAGACTTAGCATAAAAGGCTTTAATCTAAGTTAATTTTTATTTCTTAACATAAAAGGACCTTAATAACATCATTTTAAGTCTAAATTTATATAGTCATGGAATTGATTAAAAAGTGTGCATCTCATAAGATCCAATGGTGATCACTCACTCACTAGATTTGATTTAATGGTGTGTCGAGCCTAAAGAATTTTCAAAAGGCTTTGCAAGCTTGACAGTGGCATACCCATGGTCAAGGTAACTAATAAAGGAACATATATCCCCATGAGGAAGATGCATGGTGGCTTCCCATTCAAAGGACAAAAATCTGATGGGACCCATTTAAAAAAGGTGCTCAATTAAATGACATAGACCTTGTAAAAATAAATGGTGATCACATAGTCATTAGATTTGATCCAATGGTGTGATGATCTTGAATAATTTTCAAAGGACCTCATGAACTTGACACTTGGCTAACACATGGCCAGGATAGTAACTAGCAAGAGTAAGTAGCATGGGGAAGATTTGTCAAGGTGCCAAGTGGCATAGTCATGAAATTAAACATCAAGGTACCAATAAGAACATAAGAACTTGGATCTAGATTAGTAGAGTGAAATAAAGAAAGCTTTTGAAAGCTAATATCTAGTCTTCAACTAGCATTTATGAAAATTACCATAAAAGGCACAAAACCATGGCACATAGGCTCCATGTAAGCATAGAGAATCAAAATTAAAGATCTCCTAAGCTCAAAAATGTAAAGGGCATGAGAATAAGGTCTCAAAAAAAATTAAGCATGTATAAGATTTATAAACTAGATATTTCCACCATTAAAACTCAAAAACCCTAAGCCCTCTATAAAGAAGACTAGAGTTGGCTCAATTGGTCACAAAATAATCAGAATAGTGTAATTGAATCTTAAAGCAAGTGCCCTATTGAAACATTTGGTGACCTTATAGATTTAATTTAGTGTCATCAATGGTGGCGGGTAGGAGATGGATGAAGATGGAAGTAGAACTTCATCTAACTTCAGACAGTGAGGGAATGATCTTCAAAGACATAGACTTGGACTTGACAACCCTAAATGTGCATGAAATCAAGAACTGGTCTAAGTTATTCTTCCTTTTGGAGGAATTATAACCTATTTCTCAAGAGGAAAAAAATAATTCTACTTTGCACTAGAGATATAATAACCTAGTCTCAATTCATCTGGTAGGCCTCCACCATGTTGTAGCCAAACCAGAGGTAATGCATTGTATTGACCTCCTTGCTCCCATTTTAATTGATTGCAAAATAGATGGGGATTGTATTATTCAAGAGGGAAGCACTAAGAAGGTTTCATGCATCACCATTATGGCCTTCAAAACTTATTATAGTATCCCCTTACCTCATATTGTTCTCCCATCCTTGAGAGAGTGGATAAACACCCAAAACCTAGATTTAGTCCTCACACCTTTGTTAATCCAAAGCTCCCATGTTTTCAGGTCCCCTAATTGGGGGATTCCTATTGTATAATTTAGGAAGGGAATTAGGATACCTATGACCTTATTTAATAGAGCCTTTAGTGCCCCTTCCACTACTTATGTGAGCAAGTTTGGGTATCTTCTGTTCACTACATGTTGGAATGGAATTTAATCCCTCCCATTTGAGACCTAATAAGCTTTTTCTTGGCCAAAAAATTCATAGCCATCAAGAGAAGGACCTGTAAGCAATTATTTATGATGTCCTACTTTTTGGATTCACTTTTTGCCTCTGTAGATTTCCCTAGCATTCAAAATTGGTCCCCTGATGGCATGACCACAATCTCTCACCACTACTCTAAATTGCATATATTCAAATATAGGAACCACATGAAATATATCTATGATAGTGTTTCCCCAACTATTTATGAGGAAATAATTTGTGTCCCTATTCTAAGACTCCACCCTTAAATCAAAAAGTAAGTAGAAGCCATGGGGGATGTATGGTTCTATTCAAATTGCATTGTAATAAGAATAAAAGGAATCATGACTCAACCCTACCAATTGCCAATTCATGTTCTTAGTAAAATTTTAGAGTAAGAGGTAGCCTATCAAATCATCCAAGTTTTGGATGGGATATGCAAGAAAAAGAATAAGGCTCAACTACACCCCTTTCCATTGGACATTAGTAGGATTGTGATCAAGGATTAGAAATAACTAGAAATTATGGAGATCCACAAAAAATATTTCGGATTCTAGCTAGATGACCTTAAGATGTGGGACCCCAAAAATAGAGTGTCCAAAAAAATCTAGGATAAAAAGGTCCCAAATATTGAATACAAACATCAACCACGTGTGGAAGATGGTATGTATACAAAGGCAAAGAACTTTGAAGAGGTCCTATTCGGGATCAAAGGTAACAATATTCAGTTGGAACATAGGTTGGTTAGAGATAATATGCCCTCAAGAGAGATATGGAAACTATATCCCTTGCATAATCACTTATTTCTAAGACCCTCTGAGACTGCTCAATAGGAGCCACCTATTGGAGGACAATCTTCTAAGCCACAATGAGTAGAATTGACAAAGCCACCCTAGGTTAGGCAACCTGAGGATATAAAATGAAAGGGTAAAGTTGTGATTGAGGAGCCAAAGATAGAGAATATACCTATAAAGTGTCCTCAACCATAGGCATCTCTAAAGAGGCCTCTTCCCTAGTGGAAGCCATTAGCATGATTTCCTTGGAAGTAGGAGAAATAGTGGAGAGTGCCCTTGTTGACATTACAACCACCTATGTTTTGTTAGGGACAAGGATCCCTCTAATACAATAATTAAGGATTTGATCCCAATAGATGGAGGAAAGATACCAAAAAAATTTAACTTGGTATCCCTAACACCTAAAATAAGCCTAGATTAACCTTCACTCACCCTACCAGTGAAGTTAACCTCTTCAGTGATGAGAACCCTATTTATGGACCAGCCATTCCTGACTAGTTTGTTTATGGGAAATTACAAAAAATACCATCTCTCTCTCCATCATGGGCCTTAACCTGAGTTGGCATAGATGTGTAGTATAATTTGAAGCCATAGATCCAATATGTTGTAAAAAAATAAGTAGAGAGAAGGATCCAAATCCTTCATGACAAAGAAAGCTAGAGGATTAACACCCCAGGGGCCTCTAGGAGTTTAAATGCAAAAGTTCATGAGCAACCAAAATTCAAGGAGTCTAACATAATAGTGCATTTCAATCTAGATACATTAGTTCTAGAGAGAAGAGTGACAAAGAAGGCCACCATTGGTACTAAAGAATTCACTTTTCAAAAGGTGGAAACTTTTATGGGATTAATTCTTATTCGAGGGCACGCAATAGGGGATCATCCCATCCATCAAGAGGATGTATCTAGTTTTGTGTTGGAATAATCAATAATGACTGTGGCTGGAATCCAAGGAATGAAGCAAAGGATCCTCAATTTGGAGAAGGAGAAGCAAGATTTGGAGGCTCAAGTCCTACTCTCAATTCCTAAGGACATATTACAAGTTTTGAATAAATATTTCCTAAATAAATTTGAGAATTTAAAGAGTATCAAGCTTAGTTAAGTGCTTTAAACCATCAAGCTAAGATGACACAAGCCTTAATCATCTAGTGGTAGGATTCTCAAGCTCAGATGATAGAACTCACCAAGGTGCATAAGATGAAGTAGGCCTTGGACTTCAAGATCATCAAGCTTAGACATTTAGATATCCTCATGATATTTTTGATGGATAAGTAAGAAGATTTAATCACCTGGTGCAACAATATTGACAACTTCATCAAGGAAGACAAGAACTTGGTAACTAGAATGGAGAAACTTTTGGGGAGCCTGTTGGACAACCCTTCTCAAACCACTGCTATGGACTTGATTAATGATGGAGAATTATAGCAGAGAGTTGATGTCCACATCTAGGGCATTAAGGATAATCAAGGCCATTCTACCAAAGATAATCAAAAGATCCATGACACCATCCTTAATTTAGAGAAGTAGATCATAGAGGCATAATGTATCAAGGAACTCATGGCTAAGGCTGACAATAAATTTGACACATTAAAAAATAAGGAGGAGGATTGTCTAATAAAACATGTAGTGGATTTTGAGCTAATAAAAGAGAAATACACCAAGGTGAAGGACTTCTTTAGATAGGGATAATCAAGGGGCCCACTAATAATGTAATTTGTAAAAGAATATCCCTTTGTAAAAAATATATGCTAGCTTGTTAGCATGTATGGTTTCCTTTTGTCAATTTTGATGTAGTAGGTCATATACATTGTAATCTTTGGATTAAGGATATCTGCCCTTATCTTGAAGGTTAACTGATGAACCACCTATGTTTCCTATAAATAGGAAGGGATTGCCATTTTGTAAAAGGAGAGCTTTTGAGAAATTGTAAACTAGGAGCATTTAAGATAACTAAGGAATTCTAAAAAGATTGTCTTTATAGTTTGTAAAATGTCAATGTTGTCTCTCAATTTCATGTTATAATCTTAAATTTGAAGGATTCTTGGTACATTGAGTCACATTCTCTATCATAGGGCTATTGATTTTTGCTAACACTAGATTAACTATAAATATCTCAAGTATACTTCTTTTTATTTTGCTCTGCATTTGGATGTGTTTAGGTTATTTAGAGTATAGTAGCAAACATTTAAAGTAAACTTGGTTCTTATGATTTTTATATTTCCTTTAAAAATTTCTTAATTTTTTATGTAATCTAAGTTCATGCTCTTTTATAACATAAATTGGTTCATGTGTGCTCAAATTAATTAGAATTTTGTCATAATATTTGAGATGAGAATTTTCAATCACATTTCCTTTCTACCTTACCCTTCTCTTTTCTTATATTTTTTTTATCAAGACTCACTTTATTTTAAAGATCATTACTAATAATCATTTAGATTAGTTTGGAAATCATCAAATTTACAAATATTCAAAGATTTAGACCTTGGTGGCTCCCAACAAGTAAACTAAACAAATATTGTGGATACTTCCCATACTTTGCTTCTATTCTACCATAGACATCACAAAATTGCCACAAACTTCCACTCATGCCTTGGATTTTTTAAATCCTAAAATGAGAAGTGTTCATCAACACTGAAGGGCACCTATGGTACATTTTGAAGCATCAATAGGTCTTGGTGGATTTATTTAACTAGAATTGATTTCCCCTTGTTGACATGGACATGGGAGACATGTGGATGGAGATTCTCATTGGTTGAATCTAAGTTTTCTTTATTTTACCAATGAGGTGACTAGATTTGACTTGGTATTAATTGGGAAGGGTTTGGCCCTTCCTATTGATAATGTGCCTTAAATTTTTGAGGTTAAAATATGAAGGAAGTCAAACCCCTATCTTTATAAACTATAGTAGGATGTCCTCCTTATTGTTAAATAGGTATGGTTAACTTGGGTGCATGTATGTTCAAATTCAAATAGATTCAATATTATGTTCACTTTGGTTGAAAAGGATAGCAATATCATTATCATGGATTTATACTCAATTTACAGGATCATAAAAATGAAAAGGGTCTTTATCAGAAGGA
The DNA here is from genome assembly GCA_037957365.1 of Torreya grandis. NCBI lineage: Eukaryota > Viridiplantae > Streptophyta > Pinopsida > Cupressales > Taxaceae > Torreya > Torreya grandis. The sequence continues at coordinate 1,164,241 of JARHVA010003738.1, forward strand.
TTTTCCATGTCATGGTTTGGGTTCATTATAACTTGTTGTCTAGTAGTTGGGGCCATAGTTTATGCTTAAGTTTACTAGAGGAAAGTTTGAATTTTGTTTGGGATTGACTTGGTATAAAAATTTGTTTCACACAAATAAGTAAATAAAAAATACATGTGAAAATAAGCTTATGCTATTAAAGTAGGAGTGTAACAGAGTAATGACCCACATATATTACCTCAAAGGGTACATTATGGGTGATCTTGAGGAATGCTTTATTCCTAATACCATTACTTGTTTATAACCAAAGGATTTTAATTTATGTTTAAACATGATTATCTAAGGATTACTCTATATATCTTTTGGTATGGTTAGGTTGGATTACATGAGAAATAGGTGTTGTTGAAGGCCTAGGAATTGGTAGGATGAAACCACCTCACTTCATGGTGATGATAAAATAGGTCACCACTTAGCCAATAAATAAAACATCTCCCTAGAATTTATATATCCCACTAGCATACGGGGTTTGGTTTAAAATTTGGTGATGAAATATGAGGTCACTAAAAACCCTAAGAAAAAATAAAATAAAAAGTTAACCATATTTATAATTTCCAAGATTTATTTTCAGCATGAGGAAAGAGCATACACAGTTTTTGACTTGAGAGACACAAGTAACAAAGTTGATTTAGAATGTAGATACAAAAATCTAAGTTTATATAACATCTTAGTCTTGTACAATTGAAAAATACTAATTAGGGCTCTACCCTTCAATTATAGATCTTCTTGTTGTTGAAAATCTCACATTTTTCATCTCAATGTACCTAACTACTTATATTATGGGTCTTCCATATCATTATGATGACCCTAACCACTTATACACTAAAAAAATCTTAAAAAATGATTTATATCCTTTAATGTCAGTTAGAAACCTTCATCAAATTTCTATACTATCAGACACTTATGTTTTGTAGAGGGATGTTAACATTGATGCTAGTGTTTAGATTCCTTATCTATTATCTGTACCTTAAAAATAATCCAAATTAAAAATATTTTGAAATACATGGGTAAGCCTATTTGTGTTATCTAACCCTTATATGAGATATGTTCAAAAGGTGTGGTATAAATATAAATCAAAGCCTACTCATTTTTCATATAGTAAATACCAAGAAAGCACATGTTCAAACTCATTCACTCAATTTCACAATAGAGTTATACTACCCTATTCTTCCCTATTTCCATATCAGTGATATGAGAAATTATATTATAGGTTTGAAACATTCAAATAATACTCCATGAGTAGTATTTTTCAAGTTTCAAGCTATATCATTACATGCCCTTGTATATAGCATATTATACCCTTGTGCACACACAATCCCACGCCTATGCATGAACTACATATGTTTGAGGCTCTCCTTTGGAGTATTGATTATGTAAGTAGTACTCATTGACAAAGGGTTACTCAAGGGCAACTCAACTACATGAGCCCACTGATCCATTTCTGGTAAGGTGACATACCTTAAGGTGAAAATATAGGGTTTGAACTATATATATTATTATAGAGCCTATGAGCATGATACAAACACATTAAAAAAAGGCAACATAAAGACGTAATAGGTCTAGGGGGTCACTTATTAATACAATGAATATTATGTACATGAAAAAAACATTGATATACAGATAGAATAATTGACACAAGTATCCACAAGTTAATAAAAGTGTCTAGGTCCCTAGAAATAATATTTTTATAATCTGATGATGGGATCCATGGTATTAGTCTACCTATTTACATACCTACACATATCAGATCCTTCTGCACATATGAAAACTAGCTGAGTATTATCTCTTCTTTATGTTGAAATTATTAGAATATCAACTGGCATTGTACTTTTCATATTTGTTAATTTTATAGATTAAATATATTTTGATTGGTCTTCTTTAGAATAGTTTTATTCATCCATTTGATTAGTCTATTATACCCCTTTACCCTCATACACAAATCTAAAAAGGGTTAAACATCTGGTGAACCTAACCTCTTGTCTTCTCATGAAACTCTTAGCTTGCTCTAGGGTTTTTAACCAATGAAGATTTCTTATTTAATTAATTTATAGATCTATTTTTTTCATTACTTTTTGCATCTTTATTTACATTTATAAAATATGTAAAATGTTGAGAATGATCATTTCAAAATAGAATATAAATAAGTCTTAATCAATCATATAAATACAAATAAAGAATCAATTAATGTATTCTTACATGTTATAAAAGAAGAAATCAATAAACATGTTAAGGCTCATACATCCACATCCAATAATGGTTAACCCTTAGATTGTACAATTATTGGTGCATCCTCCATGGTAAAAATTAATAATTCAACTCAATTACTAGTTCCAATTCTTACATCAACAAAATTGCTTTTTTTCATCCCCTTTAGTGACTTCTCAAATCTCAAATATCAATCCCAATGGGTATATTGTGTAAACTCTTCTCCAAGTTATTCAAGCTTTGGAGGATAATCTTACCAACATTGAACATAATTATTTGAAGCCAACTCATGCTAATGATTCAAAATATGTATTACATAATACTCTAGCACTTGAGATATATTTTCACCTTTTTCCAATTGTTTTTTTTGCACCCAAGTTCACATTTTATGATGGCAAGGGTGATCTTGAATAAAATCTTCAGTATTTATATGAAACATGACTTGATTATGATTCAAATGATAAAATTTTGACCAAATTATTTCTGAGACTAATATATTTTGGTTTAAGATGGTTTTATGACTTACCAATCCAATCAATGAAAGTATTCAGACCTCTAGTGGATTAGTTTCTAGCACATTTATCTATCAACATTAATAAAAATATGTCATATGCATAAAATTATAAGATCAAATAAAGAAACAATGAACTTATTAATGAATATGTTTTGAGGTATAAAATAATTTTGGCCAAAATGATAAATCCAATGGCAAACAAAAAGCTTCAAGACATATTCAAGCAAAGTTTACTTGCATCATTACATGAGTCTATTATCTTCAAAAAGTTTAAATATTTTAATGACTTATGCCATATTGTTAGAGATCATGAAATAAAACTTATTTTATTAAACAAGCTTAAGTCTGTATCAAAAATGGTGACTATATATACTACCAAGTTTCATATCAAACCAAACTACAAAGTAAAACCTACAAAACCTAAAAAGGAAGCAACCACAACAATTAATGTAGTGTCATAATAACCAAATAAAATTATATTATCCAATGCACCTAAGAGAAAATTTATATGATTAATTTAGTCTCCATATTTATAACTGAATAATTTTATGGAGTTTCATATCATATCTCTCACTCCTACAGAGGTTGATACAAGCTGAACTCTACCAAAAGGATATAATGTTAATGAGTATTGTGATTATCACTAGGGAACTAAACATTCTAAAAATAGATGTTATAGCTTAAAACCCAAGATCCAAGACCTTATTTATAATCATAATATTACCTTTGATGATCCTTTAAAGGATTCAGGGTCATAACCTGGTGACCATCAAAACCAAAAGACGTTTAGTGATCTATCATTTTAAGAAAAATTCAGAGGTGAAAATGGCATATAATGAAAATCCTCATCCAACTTATTATGGGAACATATTAGATGGGATTATTGGCACACTTACATGCAATATACCTTCTATGATCAATAAACCTTATGTTAAATTCAATGATAGCGAAATTATGGATGATAATTTAGATCTTCACTTATTGTTTATTAGAACATACCTTGATCATCAACCTATACATAGTGTTATGGTTGATAATGATGTAACATGATGTTACTCACACATTTTTGATATACATATGATGATTTATATGCTCTGACCAAAATGGTTAGAGCATTCAATGGGATATCACATCAGATTATTGGTGAGATTTATTTACATTACAAGTTGTCCCAACACAAGTAACCATTACATTTTATATTATACCATACACTGGGTTATTTGATAAGTTATTAGGATGAATTTGGATACATAAAATCCACATGGTACATTCCATAGTGCATGGGAGTATTAAATACATACATACTAATAGGGCAATTACAATTTATAGAATTTCATATGAACATCTAGTTGAACAAGAGAAATTTGTTACAAGACAACTAATTATAAAACTTACTAAGGTTAATCATGAATAAAATGGTAAGAAACATGAAATCCCTTTCTTAGGTGGTGGATACTTAAGAAACCATTACACCAAAGACACACAGTGAAATCCACAGAGTCCTCATCAACACCTACATAGTACACTAGGTTACTAAGAGTAAACAACATGTTATACTTACAACTACACTAAAGAAATTTAAAAAAAACACTAAAAAAGGGTTCCAAGAACCATTATTCATTATATTACCTCTTCATGACCACAAAGTCTTATGAGACATACACAAAGTACCATATATTCTATAGTTCTATATATGAAACTTATATGTGCCCGTCGATAGTATCACTAGTTTGATGTACTATATTCCAAGTTTGGAGATTCTTATAATAATCCATTAGATGGGATAATAGGCTCAAAATTTTCCTACCAAATATTAAAAAAAAAATAAAAAAAATAAAAAAAATCCAAGAAAATAAAAAAAATTCAAGTAAATCAAAAATATAAAAACTATTCAACATACACAGGTTTATTGGCTTCTTGGCATTTATGTTGTTTATTTTATATTAGTAGATAACATACCATTTTTTTTCTATACCCACATATGATTCATAGGTAATTGAGTGTGATATAGGCATACATGATATCCATGATACATGCATACGTATATGTTAGACCTTTCCTCTTCCCATGTGACACACTACGTTGGGGGCATCTTGATTTTATTTGATCATAACTGATACAGGTTATATTATTATATGATCACTTTTTAATTATCATGTTGAGATTATATAAACAATCATATACATGCCAAAACTCATGCTTACATATTATACCATGTATTTGATATGTTATGCTACATGAATTTGTTTGCTAACATATGTATGCAGGGACTAGTATGATATGCTTATGCTCATTGCTTATACTTCATTTATTCACTTCCTTGAGTGTGTTTCTTATTTTTTATTGTCTTGATTATGGAATATTTGAATATGAACCTTTATTGTGGGTCCCTTTGCTAATTCATGTTATTTATTTAAGGGTGGACATTTGAATATGTCCTCCCTTTGATTGTGTGGCATTTGAACATGCCCCTTGTTTGTGGTTTCCTTAGACCCCTTTTAATGTGACATTGATGTTCTTGTGTGTGTGTTTGATTGTTTGATAAGCTTGTAATATTACTTTATAAATATTTCCATGATCCATATCATGCATCATAGGGATTGTTTTGATCAAATACTATGATTTTCATTGATGTATCTACTTATACATGCTACTCCTATATGCTACATGATTCATATATAAATGATATAATGATCTTATCATTTTAAGGTAAGGTGAATACTAGATTATATTCCCCAAACCTCAAAATGGGGTCATATTAGTGGGGGCATGTCATAGAGATATGAATCCACACATAATAGTTGGAAATATTTGATACATATTACATGATTCAAATATATACACTTGGGTCAAAATCTTGTACATTTGGCACTATTTTTTACAAATTTGGGGCATAGTTTCTTAGATTTATGATAGATACTATATGTATTTATAGAGAAGAGGTTATGTTTTGATAGATACTTTAGCTTGAGACACATTTGAAGTGTATATTCCATGCAAGTGCACCAAAAAATGCATATAAATATTTAAAACATTTTACCAAGAAGCTCTAATTTTACCAAGAATCATGTTTTGAGCCTTTCCTATCTATCTAAATTGGATCCTTTGAGTATTAAAATTAAGATTTTACACCCTATATGTCCTTATAACTATTTCCCTTCTATAGGTTGAGTTGATTATTTGGCTTGGTTTTATTATACATTTACTTGAGTTTTCAATTGAGTTTTAGTGATCTTAATGGCCATATCACAACTCACCCTTACAATAGATTGGGGGCATGATCACCCTCCAAATTTTACTCTATAATTCTCCAAGGTTTAGTTATAAAACTTTCTTAGCTCAAATGATTCATAAGGAAGCATCTTTACCAAAGCAAAGTACCAAAAGGAAATATGGTTTTATCGACACACCAATATACTCCTTCCTTGACCTATTTACTTTTCAATAATTTTAATTATTCAATTTCAAGTTACATGCACTGATTTATACTATAACATGCTCTTGGTTATATGTCATATATTAATAATAAGTTCATTAGGGCTCAAGCAAAGGTAATATGCATGATACACACCTAGGTACATGCATATTTCCTTTAAACTAATAATTTAATACTTATGCATTACTAGATTAAATGAGGGGAAAATATAGATACTAAAATATGATTATATATAAGATCTCAGTATTTTAGACTTGAAAAATACCAAGCAGGGCTATACCCTTAAATTATAGACCTTTCTGCTGCTAAAAGTCTCACATTCACCATCTCATTGTGCCTAACTGCTTATCTTATGGATGAACCCTATCATTCTAATGACCCAAATCACATGTACACTAAATAAAGATTAAAATATGATTTATATCCTTTATTATCAGTTATAGACCTTCAAAAAATTTATATTACATCAAACAATTGAGTTTTATAAAGGGACACTATCATCGATGTTAGTTTTAGACATCCAATTCCTATCACCATTGTGTTAAAATTGTCAATCTTACTCAAAATTATGTGACAATGCATAATTTAGGCCAAAATCATGAAAACATGTTAAAAGGTTTGAATTTTTCATATGCAAGTGCCAATTTAGGCTAATGTATCCCTAAATAGGGGAATGCATTTTATGTGATTATTAGCTTTTCTCAAATCACTTCGAGTCATATTGCCAAAAATACAAAATGATGCTCTAAGCCATTGGATTATTCTAATTTAACAACACATGACACGTGCATGTGTTATTTAATATCTATAATGATCTAAATGGGGTATTGGTCAGTACACAATTGATACCTTAATCTAATTATACTCCAGTTAAATTATGACTTAGTAAATTGATATTTTGACCAATTTGAATTAAGTGTGAAATAAATTTTGAAAGAACTACAAGAACTTAATTAAAATCACTTAAGCAAATTAAACCAAATCAGGAGCTTAAGTGAAAAATCCATGAAATTTATTGAAGATCTATTAATTAAATTTTTTGTTCTAATAGCTACATCATCAGGTGACATCATCAATGGGGTGGCATCCATAAGCCATAAATGGATCAAACATCTAGTTTAAGCCTTCCCATGCCTCATTAATACCCATTTATTCCAAATATTAATGAGGATATTTATGAATTGAGCCTCCAAAATTGAATTGATTCATGAACACATATCTTGATCTCAAGATGGACGTTCATGGTTGATTTTGATCATTTTGTTGGCCCCAAATATTTGCTAAGTATTGTTTATTTTGGCATGTGATTGACATAGCATGAAAGGACCATGGTGCAAAACTTGATAGGTATAAAAGTACTATGGATCAGAATGTACATGGCATAAGAGGATAATAATGTCAAAGGATTAGCGTGAGAGGACCAAGTCAAAGAAGAATTATTCATGAGAAACCCAAGGACTTAGGACTGAAAACTAAAGAAAAATACTAGGGGAGTGCATGAGAAGTGGGAGTAGTTAAAGAAATAATTCGTACAGGACACCCGAGCCTTATTTATAGGAAGTTTTACATCAGCCTGTAAGAAGAGGAACACACAGTAGTAAGGATATAACATAGAGCATGGATATAGGGGGCACAAAGGCCTAGATATTTAGAAGGAGATTTTGTTGAATGCCATTACTCCCAGTCTATTGGGAGTTTGTTAGATAATTAATTAAGTCATTAATGATTATAAACACTTGGTTAGGGATAAACAAGTATAAATACCCCTATTATAAAGGACTATGGGGATGATGATGGATAAATGTATTATTAATTTTGATGTTTAAGCTTAACATATGAAGTTATAGATTTTATCAAACTTCTTGTGTTCATGATGAATGATGTCATGTGAGTTACTTAGCTTGAATTTTGGTACATATTTTCTTTTATAAAAATTAACTCTAAAATTACAATGTTGTTAATCTATGTAATTATGGTAGTATAACTTAGAACTCTAAGGATCATAATAGTCTATCTTTACATTTAAGAAATAAATACATGTTTGACATAAATAATATAGCTAAGTATTACTATGCAACAAAAACCTATGGGAACTAGTCTTAAGTTGCATGCTTTGGTTGAGCATGCAAGACCTCAGTCATGTGTGAAAGGGCCAACATACTAACTCATTGGGATATAATTTATCGCTAATGTTATATTTACAATAGAAATACCAAACATTTTGGTTTCATTTTTAGGACCTATAACATTTGTTTCTCAATCATGGAAAATGTTTGAGCATATTACTCTTGAGAATATAAAACAATGGATTACCAGTGTTGAAGATAAATTTATAGTTCCCTACCTTAAAATAAGAGTTTTATCATGGTAATGGGTAGAGAATAATCTCTATAATGCATTGTATGAAACCTTCTTTGCTGAGATCTTAGTTCACTTACACGCTTAAATATCTACATATACTCAAGGATGGTCCCAAAACCTTGGGGGAAAGAAACCTTGGACCCTAGAGAAATAAAGAGCTTTAACATGACTTGGAACCCTATGGACTAGACCTATTAATGTTTAGTGGAAGAGAGTTTTGAATAGCTACATTTTAGAGTATGATGTAACCACCTATTCATGTCCTAAAGAGGATAAGTTCCAATTTCTTTGAAAACCATGTGGCCATTACATTAAACATTTTGCCTTAGAAATTAAGAAATTATTTATTTATTTGGGACTTGAGACTATGCCAATGGAGAGCTAAATATTTTTATGCATGAGCTACACAATTAAGAAGGGAGTGAAAACAAGTTGGTGAAATATTGTGCATTCAGAATGGTAACTAGTCAGTGAGCATTATGGAAGTGAAAGTATGGTGAAGCTTGAAAAAATATTATGGGAGTCAATGGTATGGGAATGGACTAGGAGAACTCAAGAAGTGTTTTTAGGATCCATAGGGAAGTAAAGACACATAATAGGACCCCACCACTTTTGAGTTATGCCCTATGCCTCTAATATCACATGAAGGAGAAACTAGATGGATGGTGGTAATTGAAGAACCAAGTCTAAACCAACTAGGCTCCCAAACCATAGTGTGTACTCATGATCTTGAATCAAATAAAGTAGACATATGTAATTGGGACACAAACATCATGGAATCAAAGACTAGGCCAATAAGGAATACTAAAACTTATCCATTTAACATATATATAGACTTAACACTTTCCTTCCCCCTTTAAAGGAATTACATAGCATAATTAGGGATGCCTAGAGGGCCTATCCCACAAAGTGGATATATTATAGGCCCAAGTTTGGTTAATCACATAGATACCATGCCCCATGTCATGAGTGCTACTAGTGGAGGTATTGGAGGTGGACTAGGTGGAGGCATAAGAGGAAGTAGTAGACTTCTCCCATAAGGGACATGGGCTGGAGGTTCATAATAACCACTAGTTTAGGCACCTTACCCAACAACAGTGTATTACAAAATGATGTTTCACTTACCAAAATATTGAGGCATGGAGAATACAACCAAACTATCTATAAATATGAACTTATTTAGAAAGCATGTGGCATCACCTCTTCTAATTGTAAGGTCACATAGTTTACAACTACACTTTTGGAACATGTACACAAATGGTATAAAAAGTTTAATCCTCAAAAAATGGTGGTCAAATTTGATCAACTTAAAATAACCTTCCTTTAGGAGTTTGGCATTTATAAATTCAAGTAACAAAGCATAATAGTGTTGAAGGACATAAAGTAGGGACTTACTAAAAGCATGCAAGAGTATGACACAAGGTTCAAGACATTATTATCTAAATTGTTATTTGAGATTAATGCTGCTCATCATGCACAATGGTTTATGGGAGGATTATTACTACCTTTTTGATGAACCTTATCTTAAAATATTTTCATTAACCTCTATAAAGCCTTGGAAGCTACCTTCCATGCTGAAGTAGTTGGAAGTGTCGAGACCAAGATCAACCCATTTATAGAAGCTCAAATAGCTTCAATGGAATTGTAACTTGAGAAGTTAACAACCAATAATGTAAATGATACATGTAATAGTGTTTGGTGTATTGACTACAAATCTAAAGGGCATATGCAGAGTAACTACATATTTAAGAACATTTGTATAGTACTTAAGCATATATGTGAAATTTGTCATGGAGAACATAATGTATTCTCTTGTCCACTTTTGTAGTGAGTAACTCACTCAAAGGTATATGACTATTTTAAGATATATGATGCCTATACTCATGACACTAATTACTATCATTTGATTAGTGACATTAATGAAGTATGAGTGTGTGGCACACATTAAACCTCTATAGCAAACAATCAGGACAATGGTGGTTACCATGGATAAGGTAGAAGACAAGGATAAGGAGGTGGTCACTTCCTACTCAGGACATGTTACAAATATGGATCCCTAGACCACTATTAGAGAGATTGTCTATAATAATCTACATGTGATTTAAGGAAAAAGGACCACTAGCTAGAAGAGTGTCCTGACTTGTATACAACTATCACTAAGGAGAAAAATATAAAGGGTGTTGACATGATATGAGTTAAGAAGCCACTTTGGTGCACGTATTTAGGTGCCCTAACTTTTCAATGGGTGAATATTACTACATGTATAAAATAGTCTTAATCCACCTCCAATCTTATTAAGAAAGTGCAATGTGAAGAACCACGAGAAAGAAAGTATCTAGATGCTCAACAACATAAATATGTCCTCTAAAAAATAATGACATTAGTGAAAGAACTCTAGGGCAAGATCCAATTATTAAGAGATAGAGAAGCAATGTAGTGTGTTATATGTAGATTGTAGTTGGACCATAAAATGTGGTATGTGATGACTTCTAGGAATTATTCAAGCACATGATGGATGAGGACATTATCCCAAAGCTGAGCATTTGGATTAAGAATCAAGAAAAATTACTAATTAAGGTTCAATCTCAAGTCACCAAGTAGACTGAGGATTATCACCTTGATCATGCTCGATGATGAGAAACTCATATTCCCTCTATTCCTTCATAAGATAAAGAGATATTAGTCAATGTTATTATAGATGGATGGGTAATCTAAGGCATCCTAGTTGACACCGATGTAGAATTAAATGTCTTTACTAAATATTCCTAGAGAAATATGGTCAGTCCAGTGTTATAGCCTTCACCTTATGTATTATTTATGGCAAATAAGATTCACCCACTACCCATTAGGGTCCTTAAGAATGCAATAGTTGACATACTTGGAGTACACTTCAAGGCAAAATTTGAGGTTTTAGAACTAGCTAAAGCTGATGATTATCTCGCTCTATTAGGAAGACCTTGGTGCTATGAGAATAATGTAGATTTAAGTTCCAAGAAATGTTACATAAGTTTTGTAAACACTAATCAACATGTTGTTATTCTACTAGATCGTGCACAAGGACCCCTTATATAAATCCTATCAATGTTAATGAATATATAAACCACATATATAACATTAATGTAAGGAATGATGAGCTAAGAGATCTTACTTTAGATGGCATTATTTAGTGGTCAGACACTCAGTCTCTTTTTGACATTATAATCAATGCTTTTAATTTTTGGGTACATGGTGACTATGACCTCACTAGATGAGTGTGTATTACCATAAATATTTAGGAGAATATCTTGCACCTATTCAATAAATGTCACAAGTTTTTTCATCTTAATAGACTAGCATTGAGAGGAACACTGATAGGCCCACCATTGGAAATAATAGATGAAGATCTATAATTCCATGGACAAATGGAGGTAGATGACTTCATACAATGCCTTCAAGAATTCTATAACATTGAAAGTGATCGTATGAGATCATTAATACATATCTTTCATGGAATTACTACAAGGTGGTGGTGTACCCATCATGATCAACTCCTTTATTTGGATCAAGTACACTATGCTTTACATCACTAATTCTACCATGATAATAAGGTCAAGGGATCAATTAGTTATAGTGGCATACAAGCACTAGAACCTCACATCAAAGCCTATGAAATAATGTGGAGGGATGAAGCGACATACTTACCAGAGTGATTATGGGTCCATGCATTTTATAGGATTCTATGTGCTTGTGCACAATCATGGTATGTTCATGAAGAGAAACACATGGGTACTAGGTTCTAGCATCTATTGAAGGAGAGCATGAAGTTGACACTATCCTATTCTTCACCAAGGATGGATTTTTGCCTCATTCTCCAAGCCATCCATGAAATAGTTGTAGGTGACCCAAGTCCCCTAAAAGACAATTTGAGGAGGATTAATCATGACCTTGAGGAGACCCTACACCTATTTAATGAATCATTAACACAAGTTTCCATCCCAAAACTAATCCTTGATTATAACCAACATGAAGAAATATGTCTAGGCAAATAAAAGCTAGTATTTCACATGGAAGAAGGATCCAATCCACATGACCCTTTGAAAACCCATTTGGATGTCCCTATGAACTATATCACAAGAATTGTTCATGATATTGGTGCTAATCTAGATAACCCTTACAATGGACCCATTTAGACTATTTAATGTAATATCAACATGGATTAGGAACCAAAGATGGCTACAGTAGGAAATTATTGGATTGAAATATAAAATTTTAAAATATTTGAGTTGATAAAAGAGTATTAGGATGTCTTCCCAAGAAACTATAGTGAAATGAAGGGAGTCTATCATTCTTGGAAAAAATGCATATTTAGTTGAAAGCACTTGTCTAGCTAGAAAATGACCATATAAAATGAATCCCAATCTATGGGCATGGGTCAAAGAAGAAATTAATAGAATTATACATGCCAGAGTAATCACCCCCATTAATGAATCTAAATGGGTTAGTCCCATGGTGATTAATATCAATAAGAATGGCCACATCCATATTTGTGTGGACTATCGAGTGCTTAATATACCTTGTGTCACTAATCCCTTCCCCACACCATTCACGGAGGAGATCCTTGAAGGTGTTCCTAAATGTGAGGTATATTCTTTCACAGATGGCTTCTTGGGATACCATCAGGTTTACATAACTAAAGGGGACTAACCCAAGATAATGTTTACTATCGAATGGGGATCTTTTACATACATTATCATGCCCTTCGAGTTGAAGAACACTCTAGTGGTGTTTTCACAAATAGTAGTTGAAACCTTTAAGGACTTCATTTATAAGTTACTTCAATTCTATTTGGATGATTAGATAGTTTATGGTCTATTCAAGGACCATTTTTCTAACCTGAGGCTTATGCTTGAGTGCTGTTAGGTCTTACAAATACCATTAAATCTAAAAAAGTGCCTATTTTCTACACTATTTGGTGTGCTATCAGGATATATTATATTTAAGGAAGGACTTCTGGTAGACCTACTGAAGGTATCCATTATTCTTCACCTCCTAGCTCCCAAAACCTAGTGTGAGGTCTGTGCCTTTTTGGGCCATACTGGTTACTATAGAAAGTTCATCCATAGATATGAAAATATTATTGTGCCCCTAGAGGAACTTCTAAAGAATAATGAAAATTTTATATGGATGACTTATTGCAAAGAAGATTTTGAAACACTAAAGGATAAAATGGTCACTGCTCCTATCCTCCAATTTTTGGATTGGACAAAACCATCTTGTTGAGGTCAACATACCCCAATTTTTGAAAAATGGGGACCCATGTGCCAAATTATGGAAATTTGTAAATTAAAATTAAATATTCACTTGATAATAGTGTCATTAGCATGATTTCACATTATTTTTATTTGAAGGTCATCCACACCTAGTTTGGTTAGCATATTTGTTCATGGTTCTAGTTTACCCTTATCTAAAGTACTAACATTGGATCTTTGTGTTTCAGGTTGTAGGTCTAATAAGGTCTAGTTGGAATGAATATTTATTAGGTTTCAAGATTTTAATATTAACTTGATTCTTTACTAGCCCTTGATCTATTGGAAATCAAGTCCAATTCATTTAATCTAATTACTTGATTTGAATTTGGCAAGACCTTTTTACATGGGACCATTTTAAATAATGCTGTGGGCTTAGTCTATTTTTATTTTTTAAGGCTTAGTCATGTTTTAAAACACAACTAAACATTAGTATAACATCCATGATTATTCCCTTTTATATCCTGAGTCATCTTTTTGGTCTTTCTATTATTTTCAAGGTCCTTTTATTATATGTTTCTACCTTTTGGCATGTCTTTTTGGGCTTTTCCTTCTGAACTTTATCCCAAAATAATTACCCTTCAGGGTTTATGTTTTAGATAATTTATCCTAGTAATTTTAGGCCTTTCATTCAAGAATTATTTCAGGACTTAAGCAATTGGTCTATCCATGCCGGGATAATTATTTTAGACATTTTATTCAAAACAATTTCCCCACAGACTTATTCTATCGGGCATTTTGCTCAACAAAATTGCCCTTCAACCTCTTTGCACTTTCCCTTTGACATATTTATTTTGGACTTATTATTTTTTGAAGTGACCCTTTAGCATATTTATTTTAGACTTATTATTTTTTGAAGTGAGCCTTTAGGTTTTTTATTTCAGACATTTTGTCTGACATAAAAATCCCAAAACATCTTTCCCACAGTAATTTTTCTAAAACTTATCCTTTGGAATTTTTGTGAAAGTCACATACCCTTCAAGTTTTATAAAATGATCCTTTGATCCCTTGAAACATACCCTTCAAGATTTTTGTGAAAGGCCAATTATCCTTTGGCTTTTTGAAACCTACCTTTTAAGTTTTTTTCAAGTGACCCTTTAGGTTTTTTGTTTTCGATATTTTGTCTAATGAAAAAATCCCAAAATATCTTTCCCACAGTAATTTTTCCAAAACTTATCCTTCAAGATTTTTATGAAAGGAACATATCCTTTAGGTTTTCTAAAATGATCCTTCGAGCCCTCGAAACATACCCTTTAGGATTTTTATGAAAGGATAATTATCCTTCAACTTTTCAAAACCTACCTTTTGGGATTTTTTCAAGTGACCCTTTAGGATTTTTGTTTTGAAAATTTTGTTCGATGTAAAAAGCCCAAAACATCTTTCCCATAGTTAGTTATTTTCAACTCTTTTGAAAGTGACCTTTACCTTAAAAAAGCTATCCTTAGGAATCTTTGTTTAGACCAATTGCCATTTAGATTCTTTGAAAATATTCTTCAGGATTTTTGTGAAGGGCACATACCCTTTGGGGTTTTTGGAATGACCCTTCAGAATTTTGTTGTTGAACATTTTGTTTGATGAAAAAATCCCAAAACAATTCAAAATAACTTACCCTTCAGAGGTTTTATCAAGGACACTTACCTACATATATGTCTTTTGACCTTTGTGAAATGGCCCTTTGCCCTTTGATATGATCCTTCAAAACTTTGAAAAGTACCCTTCAAATCTTTTAAATGACCCTTGGGGCCTTACTAATTCATTTGGACTTTTTGTTTTAGGTAATTTGCCTAATGAAACAAGCCCCATAGGATAATTACTTCAGACATTTTATCTAATGAAATTGGTCTTCAGAACAATTTCCCTAGATAAAAATATTGAAATAATTTTCCCAAGATAATTTCCCTGCCAAAATTTTTGGAAAAAAATTCTTGAATCAATTCAAGTGCCTTATACATATCTATGCTAAAGTCATTTGCCTTTATATTTGTAGGACCAAATAAAACTAGAAAATGATAAGTGGCAAGTTTGGTAGATAGTCCCAAGATGAGCTTAAATTTGACAGTCATGCACCCATCAATGACATCCATGCAAACATCAAATGATGGTTATGTCAACATCAAAGTTAACATAACAAAGAGCCTTGATTATGTGTTTAAAATTAGTGGTTGCATGCCCATAAGTGATGTCCATGTAGATGTCAAATGATGGGTACATTGATGCCAAATTTAAGATAGTAAAGTTCAGCCATTGGTGCAAGATCGACATGGAATTTTTGAAGGAATGAGGATGTGACAAGTGTCACCACCATGGGAACCCTACAAGAAGATCTAATGGAGTGCATTTACCTGAATAGAGATGATCAAATAAAGTGTGATCAGGTTGAAATTTTCAATATAGCATAGAGAAAATATGATAATGACAAGTGTCATAACTACATGGAACATAACCGAGACAACCAATGGTGTTCAAACCCTAAGATCAGGATCAATGGCCCATGCCATTATGTGCAAGGTTAATATGATGGTGCAAGATGAAGGGAGGATTTTAAAATGCAATGGTCATTATGTGAACATTAATGAGTAGTTTGGCTTTAAAAGTGCCACAAGTGCCAAGATGATGCCACATAATTAGAAAAACAACATTAATTTAGAACTTCAACAACATAAGGGTCCCAAAGATCAGTGAAATGAGAATGTTATTTTATAACCAAATTTTTATAATATTTTAAAGTGGGATATTATTTTGTATAGACATGTGTAATTTGTAAGAACACATTGTCTATAAACAAGTCTATTAAAAATAAAATATCATTTATTTTAGAACGTAATAGAAAGGACACATGTCCTATACACTTGTACAAATGTAATTGGATGAGACTGATCAATAGGATGCCTTGTATCTTATAAAAATATAATTGTCAATTATGAAAAGGGGGGAGGATTTATTAGAGCTAAATTACTTTGTAAACTAGGAACAAGTACTATAATCAAGGAATTATGCAAAGATTGTCCAGTATTTGCTTATGTTCATTGTTATCATGACTTCTCTCTCATGTATTTATTCTGATTTCTAGATTTGAATGGTTATTATGAATTTTTGGTGTGTACACTTGATTTCATAGTTGTTAACTTGTGCTAATACTAGGTTGAATGAAATTACTTAGGTTCATTTCATTTTCTTACTCTTCTTGCATTTGGGCTAATAATGTTTGCTTGTTGGGGTAAATCTTTAAAGTGAACCAAGTTCTGATTTGCATTATTTCCACCTTCCTCAAGAGTTTGCCTAATGTGTGATAGGATTTGAGATTAATATGTTTTATTTTACACAATGGTTAAGTGCATGCCTAGATGAAATCTAAACTTTGTCATGATGTTTAGAATGAAGATCAACAACTTTTATTTCTAGCCTACCCTTTCTTTTACTTCTTTTTTAACTTGATCACCTTAGTTTAATTGTCATTGTAAATATCCATCTTAGATTGGTTATTGATCATAATTCACTATTATTAGCATATATGATTAATAATTTACATATATCTTCTGTTTGGCCATGGTGGCTCCCAACCACCAACTAATATAAATATTGTGAAATAGTCACTTGTTTTGCCTCCATTACACCAACAAATAATAGGATTATTGCAAACCATAACTCATGCACCAAATTCCTAGAATTATAAAATGAGAAGTGTTTATTAAACATTCTAAGCACCTATGGTACACATTTAGGCATCAATAAGAGGATCTTTTCTATCATTAGAAGGATGGCCTTTAAGTAGATCTTTGTGAATTTTTAGAATCTTTGCTAATTTTGGTGTGTTTTGATCAAATATTGATGTATCCTTTACATATTTGTGCTTATTTTAGCATATTTGTATAAATATATTTGATATTTATGGTCTCAAACCAATCTTTGGGCTTCCTGCAGCCAAAGATTGATATTCTTTGTATGTCCATAGACATTCATGTAAATGTAGTTCATGCTTTGTGTATTTCCCATGTTTAAGGTTAGTAAGAGAAGTTTGGTACAAAGATTGACTACTTATTTGAAAATTTTAGTTTATTCAAGCTTAGAGCTGTAAAGATACCTTTCATTCATCACTCTAGATGTATATTTAAGCTTGTTTAGTTAAAGATAGTCATGTTTTACATATATTTGTGAAAAATTATCTTAGCGTACAAACTTCATAATTATACTTTGCAAAGATCTATTTGATGCATCATATTTTAAATAGGTTTCAAGGTCACAAGCTAGAATTTCCCAAGGCAAGGCTTAGGTGAGAAAAATTTCTAAGGTCTTAAACACTTCACCAATGCAAGTCACTCATGTTTTCAAGGTATGGCTTGGCTAGGTGGTTCTTCAATCAACAAGTCAGGTTTAGTACATGATCTTCCTCAAAATCCTAAAATATATTTACCTTATTTTAGTCTTAATAATGTATCACTGATGAAAAACATATTAAGTCATTCAAGGTTGCTTTGAGATTGTTAAAGATGGTTCATGAAGATGTAGCATGTATATTTTTCCCTTTTACTTTCAAAGATGTTGCATATGAATGGTTCCTTAAAATTCTAGAGGACTACATTACCAGTTGGGATGAATTTAACAATGTTTTCATTAATCGATTTGGAAAAATTATTAGTCTTTATGTCTTATATCAAAAATTCACCATAATTAAAGGGGATGTTAATGAAACCATTAGAGCCTTTAATATTTGGTTCTAAAAAATGTTTAGTAGAACCATATTACTTTATAGATGAAAGAGGCCTTATCCATAGAAATTTATAAGGATGTTATAGATCCCATGACCTCCATGATCCCAAAAATGTCTCTTCCAATCATAAACACATTGACTTGGGCCTACTCTGAATTTATGATCATTAATGACCAAATGTAGACTTAGGGTCAGATGGCGTATTCCATGCCGAATGTTAATTCAAGTTGGCCCATCATGAATTTCATTCCTAGTATACATACTTAACACCATTTCAAAATAAATTTCCCTTGAGTCATACATATCCTAGACAAAACCTAGAGTTCCTAAATGGCACTACAAGTGGATCTCATCCACAAAATCATGGAAATCTAGTGCCCAAAACCAATAGTAATTCTCCATTTCATAATCTTAAGACACCAAAAAATTCAAATGACTTGATATTAGAAATGGTCCAAAAACTAAGCATTGAATTTTTAGTTACAAAAACAAGTAGGAAATACAAGAGAGGGCTCTAATAGAAACTATGATTATCAAAGGTTCAAAATGCCTCTAAATAGTTTTCATGATAAAAATAATAATGTATCATTTATAAATATACAAATGAGTTTTTATGATATTGATTTGGCTAATCATTGCAATATTTTTGAAAACTCTGAAATTATGCCTAGCCAAGACAATATTTTAGGTATATATAACTTTGCAAATATGTCTCAAGGTTTTATGATAGAGGATTTTGATTTTGAATTGAAAGATGAAAGTGAACTTGAAGACACCCTAGAAGAAGGAATAACTATTCAAGATGAGCAACCCCATGAAAATGATCAGATAAAAGATGATCTTTCTTCAGAATGTAGCCATAAAGATAACCCACATAGATTTTTTCCTGAAATGGAGAATGCTCTTGAAGAAGATGATCACTGGTATAAGTCATACGTGATTTATTAAATGGAATTAAAGAACTAGATATGGTATATGATGGGATACAACAACACATGGATGCTTCATCTGAGGATTTTACTAATGATCTAGAGTTCCTAAAAGATGATATTATTTTGGAGGTCTTAAACCAAGATAAGCTGGAGCCTGATTGGATAGAAGAGATGCCTTTCTCCACTAAGGATGAAGATGAAGTAGGTGAAATAGATTAGGAATTGTCATATGACTTCATCAAGAGGTCAGGAGTATGGGACCAACATGTTTTTGATGGGAGGCCAGATGAACATAATTCAGTTGATCAAGATGAAAAGCCTTTTGGGATGACTTGAAATATTTTTTTATAAATATTGGTAGTCCATGTCAACCTTATAAATAACCTAATAAAGACATTAGTGTTAGGATATTATCCAAGGTACCACTATTGAGTGAAGATGATATAAGCCACTATCTGTCTATGGATTAAGCAAAACTAGCACTCCTACTAAAAAGTAAGAGAATTTGGGAAAAAGATGATTGGGTCTTAGATTCATATCTTCAATCCATGAATCTAAGGATTCTAGTAAGATAAAAATCTACATCACCTATAAGACACAAGCATACAAGTGATCCTATCCATAAGAAGATGTTGTTTAATAGAAGTAATTATGCTTCACAGTTCTGTAGTAGACTAAATAATTTTCCATTTGATTTGAGAGGTAAGTAATTTGTGTAATTAGTGTTATCACTTATATTTTCACCATTTAAGGAGATGATAAATCTCTCCTCATCCAAGTGGCACAATGGATAAACCTCTAGGCTTGTGGGTATCCTAAAGATGAGGTGAATCTCTAGATAGGGCTAACTCCCTTTATGTACCACTTTGGATCACAACTACACTTAAAATTTGGGGGGAAAAGGTAGAAAGATAAATAAAATAAAACTAAACTAATGGAGGTGATACACTAAAATAGATGATGACTTCTAACCAACATGTTACACATGAAATCAAGGGATAAATTAAACATACACTTGTCCAATCTACATCTTCTCACATCAATGTTACATTATGAGGTTATGGATGAATGTGAAAAGATAGGAGGACTAGAAAATATGAATTGAATGGAAATATTGAAAATACTAAATCACTCAATCCTTGATATTTCTTAGAACACTTCACATGCCCTACAAGAAGAAGCTTTCCAACTGCAAATAAGATGCAAGAATGAGACAACATGTTAAGGAATCCATAGTCTTCACTAAGAAAGATTCATTATTCAAGTAAAATATACTTATGAATAATCATGAAGAGGTAAAAATAAATAGTCTTACTAATAAAATGGTATTTAAATGAGCAGGGATTCACCATACTCAAGTGGATCATAAGATACAATGGCCAAAATGGTTAGTTCTTATAGAACATAAGAGAGAGAAGAGAAAAGTCCAAGGGTAAAAAAGACAATTTTAAAGCTGATAAAATCAGTTACTTCTACATGAAAATAGGATATGGGATGAACCATCAAAGGTAATGAATCCCAAGTGTTAATTCAAGGCATAAACTTCATGAAAAGTAGCATAAAACTCCTTGTTTTGGCTCTGAAAAATTGCCCTCATAATTTGGACTTGTTGAAACATCCCATAACTAATTAGGGATAGGTATGATGATAGGAATGAAGGGGAATGGTTTTATGCATGCCTCTATATGCAGTATTTGTAAGCTTGGTCCTCTAAATTTTTTTGGGAATGAGCCATCATCATCTGTAGTCCAAAAAACTATTCCTTCATGCACTGTACACACTTGGCCTCCAAAAAGGCCAAAATTTTCCATAAAATTATATGGTATGGAGTGGATGAAATCTTTAAATACCCTATATGTAATTAGAGGCATCAGGCATGCTTTAAAATCACCTCACTTGGAGTTTTCCACCCATCTCACTAGTTTGTCCACTATGCCAGTTTTGACTAGCTAAGATGAGAGATATTATTTTCAAACTTAAAAGTTTTACTAAGGTATTAAATGTACATGGGTAGTTATAAAAAGTGTAAATTTGGTTTCATCCTCAAAATCTTTATAAAACTTTAAAAACACACAAAATGGTAAAAAATACCCTATTTTGCACCTTGTCTATACAAGTCCGTATAGCCAAAAAGAATTGGGAGAAGTTGAGGGAGTCCTATGAGAGGTTAAATCACCATCCTAGTCAAAAAGACTCATTAGAGTAGCTATCCAACTCTATTTCTCTGAACTGGTCCTCATAAGGGTTTACCAAGGGTTTTGAGCAGTTTGAGCTCTTAAGGTTCATTCATAAATCTGTGACATCCAAATTGTAAAAAAATTATAAAATTTCATAGTTTAAGACCCCTACTAACTTCCCTAAACTCATTTGGCATCCATGCATAGCCTCCAAGAAGATATGAGTATCAAAACTTGACCTATTGAGCTCTATTTCTCCTTTCTTACATGCCTGAGTTGTCTTAAGGTCCAAAAATGGATTTTTTTGGTTTTATTTTCAATCTAAAATCTCTAAAACTTCTTGATTCACCCTAAAAACATTTCCAAATGGGTTGGAATACACATTTCATGTTATAATGGTGAATGGCCCCCATTTGGCCTTGGCCTAAACCTTATTCCATAGGCCTGGATTGGCTTTTAGCTCAAAATGTGACTTTTGATGGTTTCCATAAATACCAATGGATTAGACACTTCTATGATGATCCCATAATCACTCTCAAATATTTTAGAAAGTGTATATAGGACTATAAGTGAAAATAACTTCCTCATTTGGCACTAGGCCCAAACCTTGCCTTTAGGCCTACCTACAATTATAGCATTTTAGATCATCTCTACAGGTTCCATACTCCTATGAGGTGTTATCCACATTTTAATTGATTCTATCTAACTCCACACAACTATTTTAGAGGTTTATTCATCACCTAGTCCATCAGTCATCAATTTCTCCCCAAACCTACCAGTGTATGCATGAGGGGAAGTACCCTCTGTTACTTCCCTCTATCTGAGATAAAATAGAGGGTACTTACTCTATTTGTCTAGATACGGTGATTTTTTTTAGAGTATAAAAAATTGCTAAGGATACTCTATAAAAATTTACAACTCTTTATTTAGTTGTTTGACCTTTCAAACTTGTGAAAAAAACAAGATAGACTCCTTCAAAGGCAGACTATATGCACATGGTTTCTATAAGGGCTATGAGTTTGTTTAGAATCCATATCTATTCAATATCCAAATATGAGAGTGTTTTGAGGTTAATATGACCGTAACTAATTTGATTTAGATCTGTATAACACTTAAAACTCTCATATATCATTTCATATACTTTGCCTAGTCAAGGCTAAATACCAAACCCTGCCTTTGTTTTTTGTCCTAGGTTGCTTGTAGGTTGTTTCTTCCATGAATTAGGCATTGGGAATTATGTTTAAGGGTATACTTGATGTTCTAAACACCATGTGTACTATATTAATTCATTACATTCTTTCACATACACTTTAACCTCTCAAATAGTATGCCTTTTAGACTGTGTTTTGAGGTTACTATGACCATAATTAATGTGATTTAGATCTACATAACACTTAAAGCTCTCACATATAATTTCATATACTTTGCCTAGTCAAGGTTGAATACCAAACCCTGACTTTATTTTTTGTCCTGGGGTGCTTGTAGGTTGTTTTTTTCCATGAATTAGGCATTGGGAATTATGTTTAAGGGTATACTTGATGTTATAAACACCATGTGTACTATATTAATTCATTCCATTCTTTCACATACACTTTAACCTCTCAAATAGTTTGCCATTTGGGCTGTGCTTCCTTCTTCAACAAAAACAATTGCCTATAGATTGTTCTTTTGCATGTTTAAACTTGATATAAAAGTTTATAGACCATTTTATATCTTCTTAGAGTCACCTAGATTTTGATTTGATCCATTTAATCACTTTTTATGCTAAACCTCATTAAACACAGTCCCTTTTACTTCTGCATCTCTAGACTATATACACAAAGTTTTGATTGTATTAGCCTGCTTTGGGAGTCACCTATAGATGATTTAGGGTGGGATAAACTTTGAAATAAATTTATGACCATATTTAAACCCTAAAATATTTTTTTATCATCTATTTGGACCTATTGTCTACCTATTTGAGCTAAAAACACCCTAAAGAACCCAAATAACCCGCTCTCTACCCCTCACAGTCAATTACAATTGACTGTGAGAGGTCTTGTAGGTGTGATTTTCATGATTCAAGATTTTAATGACATTTAAGGGCCTATTTAGGGTTACTTGAAGTCAATTTGCACAATATTTAATTCACTTGTTTCACTTTCCTAGCTCAAATGATAACCTAGAAACACTGTCTCAAATTCCTATTTATCCACAGTCATCTATAGTGGTTGTAGGGACCTGTAGGTAAACATGGGGACCTAAATCATAGTAGATGACCCATTTTGAAGATATATTGGATCAAAAAATTCCTTTAAACTATTATAATCATTTAAACATGGTACCTATTCAAGCTTTGAAACCTTGAATGGAGAAAGGTCTCTTTTAGATCAAAGCCTGTAGATGTTAATAGAGGAATTCAGTGCTTTTGTTGACAACTTTAGGACCTTCAACTATTGATTTTCCTTGGTCATATACCTCATAAACCTGACATGGTTCTTTTATTATGTGGAAATTACAAGAGATAACCATCTATAAGCTTCAAAATTCATTTCAACCATGTTCCAAGATATCATCAAAACCCCTAAGAACTCTATTTTGCCATTTTAGGGAAAATGGGCCTAAAACAGTCCTTAGAGGTAGTTTCAAACCTAAATTTTCCAAATTAACACCTCAAATGAGATTAATATGGTATTATTAACACCATAATACTCCAAGAAAATGTTCATCATGCTTTAATCCCCCATATGCCACCTCAGCCTACTATCAAGGGCCTCTTGTAGGTTGCACTTTAGTGTATATAGGCAATAAGGTGTAAATATGGATAGTGGCATTGTAATTGGCCTCCAATTGAGTTATATTAATATATAAAGGATTAAAAATGGATTATTTTAATTTTTAATGACCTTTCTCATTTCCAACAATTATTTCTAGCATGATTTTTCTTTTTAAACACTTGTAGATGAACATGTTCATGGCTGCCTAACTGAAAATGTTGCATATGATTGCAATAATACTCTTTTTACATCAAATGAATGCTTTAATCACATATTAATTATGTTAAAGGATACACCAAGACTTAAAAACCTTTAATACACCCTTCTAAAAATGTTTTATAGGACCCATGCTCGTACTTCACCATAACTACAAATAGGAGTGAGCAAGAAGTTGACTGAGTATAATAGTGGACTGCAAGTTTTTTCCAAGCATGATGTAGTGGGATCCAAAAATAAAGGAAGTGATCAAGATAAAATTGGAATCATGAAAATGAAACCATCACAATCCCTTCGAGCCATTAATAAGGCATGAAAAACTAGAAAATGGTGGAAACCTATCTGTCATCCCATATGAGACTAATTTGCAAACTTAAAGTGATTGGCTCATCAAATAAACTTGGAACGTGAAAAAATTAATGGAAATAATTTTAGGGGGAGGTAAAAATCATTTGGGATCAAACTCAGCAACTAGTTCATACAAAATATCTCAAACCAAGGCAAAACTTATAAGGTGTATGAAATAACAGGCAAAAAAGTACAATCAATTTCATGAGGATGGTTCATGAAGCACAAGCCATAGTTATTAAAAATATTTATATGAAAATGAAAGTATTTGATTTTAGTTTAACCTCCCATAGGAATTTGAGTTGAAACCTCCTTAGTTGTTTGTACTGAGCAAAAGCCCAAAGGTCACTTCTAGATGTCTAAGAAAGTAAAGATGGAATAAAATGGTTTTGGGATAAAAATGACACTTAAAAATAAAATCAAACATTTGTATGAGTGTGTATAATATTAAGTGATGTTCCATGATATTTTTCCACATGACACACTTCTCCATGGGCCGTACAAGTGCCATTTTTTCTCTTTTCTCAAGAAAACTACCCTTTTTCTAAGGAACCTGCCACTTTTCAGTTGGTTTTAGTTAATTAAGACATAAGAGTACACATGTGGCATAAAATAATCTTTTTTAACCTTAAAAATTCACAATAAATATGTACAAGTCATTAAATGCACCTTTTTGACTTCAAAATGACCCAAAATGACTATAAAGGCTCAAATAACTAAGAACCAAAGCTAGAATAACATTAAAGACTTTAATTAACCTATAAAACACCTTGTGACATATTTATTAGACCCCTAAAACACCTAAAATTCAAGTTTTTACCTAGGGGTGCCCAAATTTGACCTAAAAGTCAAATTTGGTCAACAAATTGGTGACTCAGAGGAGTAGTATGCCTACTATACTAACTAGACTAATAGTTTTATCAATCCATTGGGATTAAGGAGTCATCTAAAGTCTGAGACACAACAAGAGGACTTTGACCATTTACCATCAAGGCAAGACCACTAATTACCTCAACCACACAAAGCAAAGGCCACACACAAAACAAGGCAATAAACTAACAAGACACACATACACATGTGCTCAAGGCACATAGGGGAAACATAAAACAAACTATTATTTACAAGTAAAAATTAATAATATCTCATTTTTAGGATCAAAAGGAAAATTTATTAAATCACCTTCTTCATGAGAAGAATCATAGTGCCAAGCATGCTTCTGCTTGAAATGGATGCTTTGTAGATCAAACCTATTCCTTGACACTTCACTTGACTTGCTCTCAAGTAGATAATTTTAAAATATGTCTAAAATGTATATATATTCCTCTTGAACATGTTCACATACCTCATACTACTTCCCACTCTTCATTTCATGGTCAATTTGTATCTTCTTTGTAGGCATGGCTTCAAGAGGGTTGGTTTCTTATTCTTTAGAAGATTGAAGACAATAGGAGCTTATTCCATCCTTCAAGAGCTGATGTGTTTCTCCAAAATGATTGATAGGATGATATACAATCTTTATTATTTAAAACATATCATCATAAAATGATTATGCTTCTTGAAAGGATAAATTTGAAAGATTGCTTTTCCTTTGTATACTTACTTGAGTACAAAAGTTGCCTTCTCTATCTTTAACCAGATCATAGCCTCTTTAAAGAGGAATATAGTCTAATCCAATTATTTAAAATATGTCATCCAAAGGATGATTAATAAATTTTCCTTTCCCATTGATGACATCTTTCAAAGTGATGGAAGAGTCAATGACCATTTCTTCTTCTTTGGCAGAAGGAAAAACTTCTTCCTCATCAACCCAATCTGAAATATCCACATAAGAATTCACTTCTTCTTCATCATTTAATATCCCTTGATCAATCTCAAGTTTAATATCAACCTATAAAATATATCCTTTATTCTCAATGGTTGCAAGATCTTCAATCTCCTTCTTTATAATTCCAAGACTAGGCATTTTTAAGTCATGTGACTTAGTCCAATGAGGCTACCAAAGAGTTAGGCTTCCTTCAAGAAAGAGTTATGATTTTTTGTCAACCAACTACTCCTATTTAGGTTCCCATATCATAGGTACATCAAGGTAAAGGGTGATATGTTGAGGACAAGATGAACTAGTTAATGGAGGTGGCACATAGAACTCAAAATTGGATTGACAGTGAGGTGTAGGGGATTCTTTTGGGAGATATTGAGGAAGGGGAGGTAGGCCTTGGGTTAAAACAACTTTATTTTTTTAATTAAACTTGAAAATAAATTCATTAAAATCTAATTTATCTTGATTACTCTCTTTAGGAAGGGTAGATAAGGTATGCTTAGTCATAAGATCTTCTTTTGGGTCTAAACCTTATATCACACCTTGACTTAGCAACTTCATTCTTGACTCTAACTCTTCAATTTGTTTGGATAGGTTATCTTGGAAAAGTATCTATTGAAGTTTATAGGAATCATCATGAGAATAATGAATACATGAGGGCTAACATGGAACACAAGAAGCTTCTTAAGGAAGGGTGGGAAGAACTTGGAAAGGATCAACTTTATTCTCAACTTTACACTCATTAACATTGCTTCTATCTTCTTTCTTGCCCCATGACTCCACTATCTTATTTTAGCTTAGAATTTTAGGATTATAAGTATATTTTCAAGGTTTTGGGGATGTAATGTGAGAGGGAAATGAGGTCTTGAACTCCACTTCCTTTGTTTCCAACATGGACTGCTACATATGCATATTATCCAACTTAATTTGCCTATCAATATTAGCTTTAAAAATAAGGTTTCTCCATTCAACTCTCTCTTGCAACTGATTGGGAAAAGGATGACTTTGATATCCTTTATTGGGATCATGAGTAGGGATCAAATATGGCTAATAATAAACTTTGGGAAGTGGATATGAAGGTTGATAGGTTTAGTGAGGTTGACTTTCATGAAATCCTAGCCTATCCTCTAAGGAAGAAACTAAGCCACTCACATTAAGCATCTCACTTATGAGCCTTTACCAATTGGATCTCTTAATAGGTAGCCACTCTCTTTTGAATAACTCTAATGAATCTCTAAACTTATTAATAAGATGACCAGGAACCTCTTGACCAAATACCCTTAGAGTATCAAGATACAACATATACTTCTCATATCCTAAGAGTGTCTTATTGAAGGTGGAAATGGATTGAGTTGAGAAGTGTTTAGGTTGACTTGGGGGAACAAGACATTGAGGAGGCTGACTATATGACTGGTAATAATCATGAGAAGGATGATAATGGCCATTTGGGAGTTGATACGGATCATAAAATTTTTGGTAAGGATCACATCAAGGCTAATTAAGAACTTGCTTTTGTTGATAAGGAATGGCATGAAATTTCTCACCAACTTGTGTAAAAAGGAACTCAACACAAAAATTAGCCATGAAACCTAATTTAAAGCAAGAACATAAATTAAAATGTTACCAAAAATATTCAAAGGATAACTTAGGTTGCTTAACTAGCTGATATATCTTTATAGTCACCATTGATGCTTGGATAAATGCCTCTAAAGGTTGAATGTTGAGAAATAATACCAAAAATCTCTCAACCTCTTAGACTAAGAGTCCCATCAAGCATGAAAAAAACTATTTTCACTTGTTTTTTCACCCTTTGAGGAGATGGAAAATATCTCCTCATCCAAATGGCATAATGGAGACACCTCTAGGCTTGTGGTTAGCTTAAGGATGAGGTAAATCTCTAGATAGGGCTAGCTCCCTTGATGTACTACTTTAGATCAAAACTACACTTAAAATTTAGGAGTAAAAGGGAGAGAGATAAATAAAATGAAACTAATCTAAGAGAGGTTATAGATAAAAATAGATGATAACTTCCAAATATTAGCATGTTACACATGAAATCAAGGAACAAATTAAACATACACTTCTCCAATCTACGTCTTCTCACATCAACGTTACATTATGAGGTTATGGATAAATGTGAAAAGATAGGAGGACTATATAAGAGGCCCTAAATGACACTAATTAAAATATTAACTTAGTCAATCCTTAAAATTTCCTAGAACACTTCACATACCCTACAAGAAGAAGCTTTCCAACTACAAATAGGATGCAAGAATGAGACAACATGTTAAGGAATCCATAGTATTCACTAAGTAAGATTCATCATTAAAGTAAAATACACTTATGAACAATCATTAATAGGTAAAAATCAGTAATATTATTGATAAAATGGTATGTGAATGAGCAGGGATTCACCATACTCAGGTGGAGCATAAGATACAATGGCCAAAATGGTTAGTTCTTATAAAAATTGAGAGAGAGAAGAAGAGAGAAGTCTAAGGGTCATAAGGAAAATTTTAAAGCTAATAAAATTAGTTACTTGTGCATGATAAGTGGATATGTGATGGACCATGCAAGGTTAGGAAGACCAAGTGTCAATTCAAGGCATAAACTTCATGAAAAGTGGCATAAAACTCATTATCTTGGATTAAAAAACTACCCTCATAATTTGGACCTATTTGAACATCCCATAACTAATTAGGGATTTGTCTTATGATTGGAATGAAGGGGAAGGGTTTCAATCATGCCCCTCCATGCATTTTTTTGTAGGTTTTATCCTCTAAAAACTTTTGGGAATGAGCCATCATCATCTGTAGTCCAAAAAACTACTCCTTCATGCACCCTCCACACTTGGTATTCAAAAAAGCATTAGTTTTCCATGAAATTATATGGGAGGAAGTGGATGACACCTATAACTATCCTTTGTAGACTTAGAGGAATCATAAATTCTTTAAAATCACCTCACTTGGAATTTTCCATCCTTCTCACTAGTTTGTCCACTATGCTAGTTTTGATTGGCTGAGATGAGAGCTATTGTTTACACACTTAGAATTTTTTGTAAGGAATTAAATGAACATGGGGAGTTATCAAAAGTCTAAATCTTCCTCCTAAAGTTGGTTTCATCTTTAAAATCCTTTTATAGCCTATAAAACACATAAAATTATAAACAATACCCTATTTTTCACCATGTATGTACATCCAAAAAGCATTGGGAACAATTTGAGGGAACCCTATACAAGCTAAAATCACCATCCTGGTCAAACTGACTCATTAGAGTAGCTATCCAACTCCATTTATCCAAACTAGTCCTTGTAATGGTTTAGCAAGGGTTTTTAGTAGTTTGACCTTTTAAGGTTCATTCATAAATCTCTAAAATCCAACTTGCAAACAAATTCCACAAATTCATAGCTAAATAATTTTTATAACATTCTTGAACTCCTTTGGCATCCATGCATAACCTCCAATAATATATGAGTATCAAAACTTGACTTATCAATCTCTTTTTCTCCTTTCTTACATGCTTCAATTATCTTAAGGTCCAAAAATGGCTTTTTTGGTTTTCTTTGCATTCTAAAATCTTTATCACATCTAAATTCACCATAAAAACATCCTCAAATGAGTTAGAATGCACATATCATGCTAGAATGGTAAATGACCCCCATTTAGCCTTGGCTTAAGCCTTATTCCATAATCCTCAGTTGGATTTTAGTTTAAAATGTGACTTTTGATAGTTTCCCTACATTCCAATGGCTTAGAAACTTCTATCATGATCCTATAATTAGTCTCAAATAGTTTATAAAACACATATAGGACTAGAAGTGAAAACAACCTCCTCATTTGGTACTAGGCCTAAAGCTTGCCTTTAGGCCTACATGCAATTCTAGCATTTTAGATCATCCTGACAAGTTGCATACTCCTATGATGTGTTTTCCACATTATCCTTGATTATATCCAACTCCACACAACTTTAGAGTTTTAATTATCACCTGGTCCATCCATCACTCATCAATTTATCCCCAAACTTGCTAGTGTATGCATGAGGGGAAGTACCCTCTATCTGAGACAAAATAGAGGGTACTTCCCATATTTTCTAGATAAGGTGAATGTTTTTAGAGTATATCAAAGAACATGGGGACATAAATCATAGTAGATGACCCATTTTGAATATATCTTGGATCAAAACACTCCTTTAAACTATTGGAATCATTCAAACATGGTACCTAGTCAAGATTTTCAACCTTGAATGGAGAAAGGTCTCTTTTAGATCAAGCCTTGTAGATGTAAATGGAAGAATTTAGTACTTTTATTAACAACTTTAGGACCTTCAACTATTGATTTTCCTTGGTAATCTACCTCCTAAACTTGACATGGTTCTTGTCTTATGTGGATAATATATGAAAACCATCTAGAAGTTTCAAAAGTCATTTAAACCATGTTCCAAGATATCATCAAAACCCTTAGGAACTCTGTTTTACCATTTTAGGGAAAATGGGTCTGAAATAGTCCTTAAGTCCTTAAAGGTAGTTTCCAACCTAAATTTGACAAATTAACACATAAAATTAGTTTTATATGGCCTTATTAACACAATAGTACTCTAATAAAAGGTTAATAATGCTTCAATCCCCCATATGCCACCTCAACCTACTATCAAGGGCCACCTGTAGGTTGCATTTTAGTGTATACAAGCAATAAGGTGTAAATACAAATAATAGCATTGTAATTGGAATCCACTTGAGTTTTATTCCTATATCAAGGATTCAAAATGCCTTATTTTTATTGTCAATGACCTTTCTCATTTCCAACATGAGTTTTCTTTTCAAACACCTATAGGTGAGCATGTTCATGGCTGCCTAACTAAAAATGTTGCATATGACTGCAATAGTCCTCTTTATATATTAAATGAAGGATTAAATAACCACTTCATGATGTTAAAGGATGCACCAAGACTTAAAATCCTTAAATACACCCTTTTTAACATGTTTTATAGTCCCCATGCATGTACTTCATCATAACTGCAAATAGGAGTGAGCAAGAAGTTGAGTGCGTATAACAGTGGACTATAAGTTTGTTGCAAGCATGATGTAGTGGGATAAAACATGGAGGGAAGTGATAAACAGAACATTATAAGCATGAAAATGAAACCATAACAATCCCTTAGATCCATTAAAAATTCATGAAATACCATAAAATGGTGGAGACCTATTCATCATCCCACATGAGACCAATTTGTAAACCTAAAGTAATTGGCTCATCAAATGAACTTGGAACGTGAAAAAAATCATAGGAATAATTTTAGGTGGAGGTAAACATCATATGGCATCAAAATACTCAATTGGTTTATACATAATTGCTCAAACCAAGGTAGAACCTATAGGGTACATGAAACAACAAGCATAAAAGTACAATCAACTTCATGAGGATGGTTCATGAAGAATAGATCACAATTAATAAAAATATTTATATGTAAATGAATTTATCTAAGTTTATTTAAATCTTCCAAAATAATTTGACTTGAAACCTCCTCAATTGTCCTTATTGAGAGAAAACTTGAAGGTCACTTTTGCATGTCTAGGAAAGTAAAGATGGAGCAGAATAGTTTTGGAAAAAAATGACACTTCTAGATCAAATAAAATGTTGGGATGAGTGTGGGAAAGATTAATGTATGTTCCATGATCTTTTTACATGTGGCACACTTCACCATGGGCTGTACAAGTGTCATTTTCTTCTCTTTTCTAAAGAAAACTACCCTTTTTCTAAAGAACATGCCACTTTTTAATTGGTTTCAGTTAATTAAGACATAAGATGAAACATGGGGCATGAAATCATATTTTTTAACCTTTAAAATTCCAAATAAATCTCTAAAATTCATTAAATGCACTTTTTTTGACCTCAAAATGACCCAAAATAACTAAGGACTAAAATAACTAAGGACAAAGGCTAGATTAATATTAAATGACATTAATTAACCTATAAAACACCTTGTGACATATGTATTATACCCCTAAAAAACCTAAAATTCAAGATTTTACCTAGGGGTGCACCAATTTGACCTAAAAGTCAAATTTGGTCAGCAGTTATTATAAGGATTAGTTTAGTTTCTTTCTTGTTCTTTATTTCTTGCTTTTTTCCTTCTAGTCCCTTGTTTGTATATAGTGCCTATTTATATTTGTATATTTACTCTTTATTTGTTCCTTGATTTTGAATAAGTACTTTTGTAAAATTCTCAACTTGAGTTTCATCTAAATACTCAAGAGCTTCATAGTTCAAAAATACAGGTATGACTTCTGAACTTTGGTTGATCATGGATTATTGAAATAGGAGATGTGTGTTATAGTTTAGAGAAACCAGTAAAGACTAATAGATAATTTAATTATTACTTGAGATTTTAAACTTTGTTCTAATCTAAGCTTAGTTTTAAGAAAGATTGCATATGTAGGATGAAACCTTAAATTATTGATGCACAGTCATGCTTACACTTAAAAAACATTAATTTCTTGAGACAAAGTTTACAACCAAGGATGATTGTTTGAAAATAAAATACTTGACTAAATCCCTAAACCTAGCTAACTTGGTTCCCAAACTTTGCTAGAAATCGAAAAGGACTTGAAAAATACAAAAATAAGAACCTAGTTGCAAAATTTAAAGAGATTTATAACCAGAGGTGATTCAAGTAATCTCCAATAGGGCTATGAACGCATAGCTAACAATGGAGCAAGGCCTTGAGTGGAGATAAAGGCATCTTTGTTGGGGCTATGGTTTCTTGGCAAGTAGTAGAGAAACACCTAAGCCTTCATTGATCTAAATCATAGTTCTTAATGAATATTCAAACATGTTGAAAGTTAATGTCAATGATTAAAGTCCTAAACCAATAATTTTTTCTCTTAATCCTTTGGCAATTAGTAAGTGGAATCAAATCACACACACAGTATGATTGAGTTTTGATGTTTGATCCTAATTCTACATATGTAAGATTTGTTCTAATGATAAATTGATCTTAATAATGGTGCATGATCAAATTGAATAAGTAGATTAATTATTAACTTGAATTAGAGTCTCTTAATTCTAACATATTGCTATATTTCCCCTAGAAGTTGCTATTTGTTGAGGCCAACATACCCCCATTTTTGAAAAATGGGAACCCATGTGCCAAATTATGCAAATTTGTACATTGAAATTAAATATTTACTTGATTATAGTGTCATTATCATGATTTCACATTATTTTTATTTGAAGATCATCCACATCTAGTTTGGTTAGCATATTTTTTCATGGTTCTGGCTTACCCTTATCTGAAGTGATAACATTGGATCTCTATGTTTCAGGTTGTAGGTCTAATAAGTTCTACTTGGAATGAAAAATGCTTGGGTTTATGATTTTAATGTTAACTTTATTCTTTACTAGCCTTTGTTCTAATAGAATTCAAGTCTAATTAGATTAATCTAAGTACTCGATTTGAATATGGTGGGAACTTTTTACCTGGGAACATTTTAAATAATGTTATGGGATTAGTCTATTTTTATTTCCTAAGGCTTAGTTATGTTTTTCAACACAACCAAACCTTAGTATAACATCCATGCTTAGTCCTTTTTATGTCCCAAGTCCCCTTTTTGGTCTTTCTATTATTCGCAAGGTCCTCTTGTTATATGTTTCTACCTTTCAGGCATGTCTTTTTGGGCTTTTTCCTTTAGAACTTTATCCTGAAAGAATTACCCTTCAAGGTTTATGTTTTAGATACTTTATCCAAGTAATTTTGGGCTTTTTATGTAGGAATTATATGTATATATGCTAAAGTCATTTTGCCTTTATATTTGTAGGACTAAAATGAACCAAAAAATGACAAGTGGAAAGTTTGGCAGATAGTCCCAAAGATGAGCTTAAATTTGATGGTTGCACACCCATCAATGACATCCACATAGACATCAAATGATAGTCACATAGATGTCAAATTTAACACAATAAAAAGCCTCAATTACACATTTAAAATTGATGGTCATGTGCCAATTAATGACATCTATGTAGACTTCAAATTTAAGATAGCAAAGTTCATTTGATGGTATGAGATCGATAGGGACTTTTCAAAGGAATGAGGATGTGTGAAGTGTCACCACTATGGGAAACTAGCCATAAGATCTAACATAGTGCATTTTCCTAGATAGAGATGATCCAATGGAGCATTATTGGGTTATAATTTTTAACATAACCTGGAGCAAACATGGTAATGATAACTGTCATGATCATGTGGAACATAGCTAAGACAACCAATGGCATTCAAATCCCAAGATCGAGATCAACAACCTGTGCCATTCCAAGCAAGGTTAATCTAATGATGTAAGATGAAAGGATAATTTTAAAAGGCAATGGTCATTATGTGAACATTGACAAATAGTTTTGATGCAAAAGTGCCATAGGTGCCAGGATGATTCCAAATAAGTAGAAAAATAACATTAACTCATAACTTCAACATCAAAAGGGTCCCAACAATCAATGAAATGATAATGTTATTTTTATAACCAGCTTTGTATAATATTTTGACATAGGATATTCTTTTGTATAGACATACAATTTATAAGAACACATTGTCTATAAACCATTCTATTAAAAATAAAAGATCATTTGTATTAGAATGCAACAAAAAGGACACCTATCCTATACACTTGTACAAATGTAATTGGATGAGACTAACTGACAGACTACCTTGTATCTTATAAAAGGAGAATTATAAATTGTCAACATGGGGAGGGAGTTCTTAGAGCTAAATTAATTTGTAAACGAGGAGCAATTAATATAAGTAAAGAATCTTGCAAAGATTGTCTAATATTTATTTGTCTTCATTGTTATCATGGCTTCTCTCTCACTTGTTTGCTTTGATTTATAGATTTGAATGGTTCTTATAAATTCTTGGTGTGTACACTTGATTGCAGAGTTGTTAACTTATGCCAATGCTAGGTTGATTGAAAGTCCTTAGGTTCATTTCATTTTCTTACTCCTCTTGCATTTGGGTTAATGTTGTTTGCTTGTAGGGGTAAATCTCTAAAGTCAACTAGGTTTTGATTTGAATTATTTCCACCTTCCTTAAGAGTTTGCCTGATGTGTGATAGGATTTAGGATTAAGTTTTTTCATGTTACACATTGGTTAAGTGTATGCCTAGATGAAATATGAGCTTTGTCATGATATTTGGAATGAAGATCAACAACATTTTTTTCTTCCCTACCCTTCCTTTTGCTTAATTTTTAACCTAATCACCTTAAATTAATTGTCATTGTAAATATCCATCTTAGATTAGTTATTGATTATAATTCACCATTATTAGCATAGATTCTTCATACTTTACATATATCTACTATTTGGCCATGGCATCTCCCAACCACCAAATAATATAATATTTTTAAACACTCACTTGTTATACCTCTATTCCACCAATAGATAATAGGATTATCATAACCCACAACTCATACACTAAATTCCTATAATTCTAAAATGATAAGTGTTTATTAAACACTCTGGGCACCTATGATACACCTTTAGGCATCAACACATTCCAAATTCATGTTGATGCATCTAGAATGACCTTTAGTGAAATATTTGCATAACCAGATGAAGGTCACCAGGACCATCCATCTACTATGTTAGCAGAAAACTCACTCTAGCTAAAAATAACTATACCATTATGGAGTGTGAAGTATTATCGATGACCTATGCTCTACAAAATATTTGATAGTACTTATTAGCCACTCCTTTTATTATATATATATATATATATATATATATATATATATATCATAAGGCTTTGAATTACCTTATCAATAAATAGGTACTACATGGATGGATCTATCATTGGATAGTGTCATTCCAAGAGTTCCAATTTTCCATCATGGTGAAACTTAGGAAAACTAATTATAGACCTAACCACTTATCCTAAATTGAGTCTGGAGAACCCCTATACACCATTAAAAATGAGTTAATTGATTCTCAACTATTCCATGTCACCCATGAACTTGAGGAGCTCGAGGATATTGCTACTTTTTGGACCTCTAGTTCAGTGCCCAATTATCTCACTTTCCAGGCCAAGAAGCAACTCATGGCCTATGCCACATTGTTTCAAATCATAGGACGAGATATTTATAAACTTGGCCATGATGAGATTCTTCAATTCTATGTTATGTATCATGAGCACCTTAAAGTACTTCATGAAGTTCATGAAGGAATTACGGGAGGACACTATGTTGGAGAGGCTACTGGGCACAAAGTTCTATTGGATAGATTATAGTGGCCTACTCTCTTTAAAGATGCTAAAGATTATGTTAATAAGTGTGATATATGTCAACGTGTGGGGAAACCTAATCACATAAATGCTATGCCTTTACAACTAATACCTTCTCAATAACTATTCAAGAAATGGGCCATCAATTTTGCTAGCCCCATCACTCTGACTGGACAAAGAATAAGATCTTGGTATATAATTTTAACAACTGACTACCTTATGCATTGGGTTGAAGATACACCAATAAAATAGTATATTGCTACCACTATTGTTACTTTATCTAGGAGAATATCATCACTAAGTTTAGATGCCCACTAAGTTTTACTAGTGATCATGGTACACATTTTCTAAATGAAATAATTCATATATTATTGAATGAGTTCATTATTACACACCATAAAATGATGTTGTACCATCCTCAAGACAATGGTACTATTAAGGCCTTTAATAAAATCATAGGCACCACTTTGACAAATATTTTCAAAATTAGCCAAACTGATTGGGATGATAAGGTATCTGAAGTACTATGGGCTTACCAAATAAACTACAAGTGCCTAAATAAAATCATGCCCTTCAATTTGGTGTATGACAAGGAGGTAGTCTTATAATTTGAGTTTTTGGTACCATCTTTGTGTATAGCATGTATAGGAAAATTGGATGAGGAGGCATCCTTGAAAGCATGCTTATATGCTTTGCTACAACTTGATGAAGCCTGGTTCCTCTCTCATTATATTTAAAATGTAGAAAAATTCAAATAGAAGGTATGACATGACAGACACTTAAAGCATAAAATTTTTACTCCATGCATGAAAGTCCTTCTATACGACTCCAAGTTTTTGCACCATCTTGGAAAACTTTGGATTCACTAGGATGGTCCTTTTATTGTTCATAGCATTTGACCTACCAAAGCATGTCGATTATAAAGTTTGGATGACTCATTCCTTTTTGGGCATTAGAATGGATGTCAGATATGAATGTATTGCAATTTTGAATAGTTTAAGTATTGTAATAAATAAGGCTTTTTCCATTAATTTAAGATTTCCTATTTTCAATAAAAGTGCTACTTTTATTACGCACAAATTTTTATTTAATGGATTTTTTTTTAATGTTTTGTTTTTAATTTCATGGAGGACCATGAATCATTTTAGTATGGGGGAGAAAAAAATTATAAATCTTAATTTGACTCATAGGTGCATAGATTAAATAGGCTAAAAATTATAAGGGTGCACAAAGTTCTCAGGGTGCAAGGAACCTAGGCATGTAAAGTGTTAAGGGTGCACAATTTATTTAAGGCATGCAAACTACAAAGCCTAAGGATAGGGTATTCTCACATTAGTTTGAATTTTGAAAGACAATTGTCTTCCACAACAAAGAAAGTGTGGGACACAAATATCATCCACCCTAAAGGAAGACATGAGATGGGACATGCCATTAATGTGGAAAGAATAGTTATGGCAAGAAGTGTGCCAATGATGTGGCATGACAATAACATTAAAATCATTAAATACCAAAAGTAACAATGGAATCATGGTGGTCATTACAGATCCACATTAATAACATGAAGTGATGGGCGATAGAATTTAGTAATATGGTGAACCCCTCCATGAGCCTATACATATGTAAGTTAACTTTGTTTAACTCTTTACCTTTGCATTTAATTACAATTAACAGATCCAAGGAGATGATAACAAGAAAATACTAGAGTCAAAAAAATGAATAATAGACCCAAATAGGTGAATACTAGAACCAAAATATGAAGTCATAATTTAAATAAGTATCAAGGAAAGTGTCACTTCTCGTTAAGTTAAATAGGGGGAACTTTGAGACATGAACATGATAGAGAGAACTTTGAGGTTATAGATTGAAAAAAAGTCTACTATTAAAAGATATTCAATCTTGAAAATTTAAAGCTACATCCATGTATTCATTTGAAAACATTATATAGCCACGCATCAACTTTTAGGTGCCTTGGAGGGTGATGTGACCTAAGAAAAAGGCCCAAAGGACTGAACCACTACCAATGATACTAAAGGAAGAGGAGGTGTGTGGAAGAGACATGGTTCTTATTAGGGAAGAGACTCTATAAAAACAAATTCAACATGTAGAGGAAGAGGAAACAAGCATGACATGACAAGCAAAGAAGGCTAAATCATCTTTGATAAAGAAGACTCAATCATCCCCACCCCTGGCACTACTAATTAAGGAAATGCAGTACCTAAAATTGATGTTGCATGCATAAAATTGAGTCTTCAAGGTTTCTAGTTTCACAATATTTGATTATAACCATTGACAACCTAGAAATGAGGTTGACCTTCAAAATGCCTATCAAGTCAAGCATTATAACACCAAGAACCAAGTGGTGTTTGATCTCAAAATCTTCAACCAATTATATGTTGTAGGGTTGTTCCAAATATTTAATTTTCCATATTTTGGAAAACCCATAGAGGTGGTTTAGTTCCTTCTCTCATGTATCCATGAGGACTATATCTAATTTACTATGCATAGTACAAATATCATGCTTGAGAGAATAAGCAAGGTCATGGGATTGCAATGCTCAGGGTTGAGTGTGGTTGATGACTTGGAAGACATCGATGAGATCCAAAATACCACCACAATGCTCATATACTAGAAGCAAGGCCACACCATACACATCAAGAACCTACAGGATTCTACCCTTTAGGTTGTGGTGTAGATCATTATGACCAATATCGGTGGGATTGATTAATGGAAAGAGGTTGAAAGAACACACCTTTATATTTCCCACCAAGTCATTCAAGGACTAAAATACAACTAGGCTATGTATTTCACCCAAAAGATTATTGAGGATGAAAAGAAGGCCCATCGGGTGCCTAAACATAGGTTTCCATGTGGGTTTCTTCTTTTTTTAATGGTTTTTGATGTGATTGGCATACCAAACTATAATTAAAAAGCATTGAAGTGGATATACCCTCCCATGCATAGGTCCCCTATCAAATGATACATAAGGTTCACATGCCCTCAACACATCACCCCCTCCTATAAAATCAATATGAGGTACTAGTTTGATCACATGAGTGAGGCATTCAAAAATGAGTAGTGCATCCTAAAGGGTTTGCCCCCTTTAGCTACTAAAAAAGCCTAGTTTATCATGAAATATCACTTCTCCCTTGCACACATCAAGATGAACCCTTCTAGAGAGATCTCTACATGGTTGAAGTTACCATAAGCCTTCTCGACATGGTACTTCATAGTTTCTATGAACAAATCTATAATGTGAATCCCATTTCCTTGGAATCCAAGAAGATAAATCTAGAGATACATACTCTCCAAAAAATGTTTATCTATCCAGGCAATAAATCCTACTGAGAAAAGAGGAAGATGGACTTGACCGATATTAAATTCAAACAAATAATGGTTGGTGAAAAAATGCACAACTTTTTCTACATGTTGCAACCCTAAAATGATCCCCATAATGGAGACCCTAAGGAAAATCTCTCAAAGGAACCCCATTAAATAAGAAGTAGCTAGAGCTTGGTGTAAGCACAAGTGGATAACAAGATCCATAGAAGTGGTAAAAGACTACCCCAACACCTAAACTAAATCCTCTTCTACTGTGCCCATATACACCTCACCCTTATCCATCTCTACCACATCTTTCTCTATCATGACCTTCTTCATATCCATCATGCCCTTCTCTACTACACCCTTCTACATCTCCACCACTCCTTCTCTATCACACCCTTCTCCTCCTTGACCTTATCCACCCAAATCTCCACCACCTCAAGTCCCTCCACCTTCACCTTCTCCTCTACCTCCACCTTTGCCCCCTAAAGTTAATCCATAGACATCTCCTCCAAAATCATCTACTTTAGGAACTACACCACATCAAACCATAGGGAAAGCACCTCAATAGGAAATTCCTAAAGTATAGGTACATGAATTAGATTTTAACTCTGAGAATACTCCTTCCCTAGTATGGGAGGAGGAAGCTACCTCTGATGACTCACTATTTGATATGGGAAAATTTTATGACAAATAAGGGATGGTGAGGAAGAAAGGAGAAAAATGGCCATTAGTAGCACTTCTATGGCTACTAGTGTAGGATTCAAATTAGAGCATGACCCCACTAAAGGGAAATAACTCACAGATTTTGTGAAATAGCCTAGTGATGATGTAACTACCAATCCACGAGAATGGTATCAATTTGGTATCCCTAATCTCTAGCCATACTTTATTCCAAAGGATACAACCTAAGAGACCAAGAAGCAGGTGTCTTTTATTATAGACATGTATAATGAGGAGCAAAAATTTGAGCTCCCTGAAGACAACCTCTCCTTGGGACCTGATGCTCGTGCACTACCTAAGCCACTATGGGTCAATCATAAAAAGATCTTACCTCTTCTAAAAAGTACTAAATTTTTGAAGCTAGCCATGGAGATCACATGCAAAAACAGTTTTTAGATTCTGATGCATTCACATCCAAAAGGAAACATGCCCAAATTGTGGGTATGTATAATAAAGAAGTTGTCATTAAACAAGCACTTGTTAAAGAAGTGGAAATCTAAAGAAATATTTCCGAGAGGCCATGAAGGCAAAAGTGATAACATTGATCCTTTTCAAAACAATTATGGGATAAGAACCAGTGCTGGTAAATGGTATACCTCTTGATGGGGATGCAATAAGAAAATTAGAAACCTTGGTCAACCTCTTGCTAAAGTGATGTAAGGATCAACTCACACTGAAAGATGAGGGATTGGAGCTAGTAGAGAAATTCACCATAGTAATAGAAGTTTGAAAACACACCTTAGAAAGGGTTAGGGAAGTTTCCCCATTTTTGATGGAATTTTTTCATGGTTGGCATGCCTAAATAAAATCTTGGAGGCTCGGCTCAAAGTTGAAGAAGCCTAGAGGTAGTAGATGGCTGATATTGTGCTCTTAATAAAGTACCATGTTGAGTGTGTCAAGGCATTTAGGGATGTGGAGATGATGGAGGACATAATCAAAACACATCATCAATAGCTAAATACAAGGTTTTCAACCCTCTGAGGATAGGTTAACAAAGAGGTTTCTACACTTGAAGACATCCAAAAGGATTTTATCACATCCCTAAATAGACTGGTAAAGAAGGCAAATGAGAACTCTAGCCAACCCAAAGAGATAAATAAATCAAAAGGGGCCATAGAATAAATAACTACCAAGGTTCTCAAGGCATTGCCACATTGGGATAATGTTAAGAAGGAATTGAGTAGATGGGACCTAAATTTTTGATAGATACCACTAGCATGACTTAGTCTAGGATGAAATAAGAGCTTAGTGTGGGGTGATGTTGGTCCCACATTTTGGCTAAGTATTATCCATTTTGGAATAGGACTAGCATGACATAGGACCATGGTGTAGAAGGACCATGGTACAAAACTTGCTAGGTGTAGAAGTACTATGCCATATAACCTACAGGGCACAAGAGGATAACATATAAGGAATAACATGAAAGGACCTAATTAAAGAAGAATTAGTTAGGAGACACTTGAGGACTTAAGACTTGAAACTAAAGTATGAGACTAGGGGAACATATGGGAAGCAAGAGTAGTTAAATGAATGTTTTATATAAGACACCCATGCCTTATTCATAGGAATTTTTACACCAGATAGTAAGGAGAGGAACACATGGAAGCAAGGATCTAGCATATAACATAGATATAGGGGGCACAAAGGCCTAGATCCTCAAGAAGAGAGTTTGTTGAATGCCATGATTCTCAATCTATTAGGATTTCATTGGATAATTACTCAAGTCATTAATGATTGTAAATACTTGGTCATGGATAAATAAGTATAAATACCCCTATTGTAAAGGACTATGGGATGATGATGGACAAATGTATTGTTAATTTTGATTCTTAAGCTTAATATATGAAGTTGTGGGTTTTATCAAACTTCTTGTGTTCATGATGAATGATGTTGTGTGCGTTAGCATGAATTGTTGCACATATTTTATTTTATAAGAAGTAACTCTAAAATTGTAATGTTATTAATCTATGTAATTATGGTAGTAGAACTCAAAATTCCAAGGATCATAATAGTCTATCTTTACATTTATGTAATATATAATTAAATACATGTTTGACATAAAGAATATAACTAAGTGTTACAACAAAAACTTATGAGAACTAGTCTTAAAATACACACTTTGGGTGATCACACAAGACTTTAGTCTTACATGAAAGGGATAGTGCGCTAGCTCATTGGGCTAGTGTTTGATGAGTTGATCTTGAAATTTCTAGTTTTCATTTTATTCATAATAGATTGAATATAATTTGAATGAATATTTTTGTATAGGACTTAGTCTTATATGTGGATTTTATGCTCATCTTACCAACCATATTTCTATGAAAAATAACTTGTCTTTCTATATTTTTGTAGGAAACATTGATTATTTTTAGATCGATGTATATCTTTGTGGATCGATATCAATCCTGACATGGATCGACGATGATCTGTCTCTATGACATAAAAATAGGGACCTAAAAGCTTGAATTTCAAAAATTATTTTCTAATTTGATTTTGGGATTCAAAGTAGAAATAAACCCTCTAAAAATTTTAGGTCATAATCTCAAAAAAGGCACAAATTTGAAAATGGTAAAGTCTTGAATAATTCATTTGGTGCTTAAAAGGAATTTAGGTATTTTATGCTTAGTTGTTTTTGAAATTTTTTATAAGTTTTCAACTAAGGCCAAGTGGTCAAATTTCATAAAAATATCACTTTGGTGAATTAAAATAAATACCCACATTTAGATTACATACTCTTAAGAGTTCTATTTTATGCTTATTTTTTCTAAAGTTATTTATTTCCACAAAATGATGGATGCATATATGCTCTCCCCCCATCCCCTTTAGATAACCTAGGTGGCCAAAAGTGCTTTTTCTATGCCTTATTGCCTTTAATCCAAAAATCATGAAAATAACATCATCAAGGCCCTCCCCAAATCCATATGAATTAGGTTATCCAAACATGACTTGAAAGTATTTTCATTTTGTCTTTTATTTTTATGCAACTTGGCTTGTGAGTGAGAGTTCATAGCCTCCT
This sequence comes from Torreya grandis, assembly GCA_037957365.1. NCBI lineage: Eukaryota > Viridiplantae > Streptophyta > Pinopsida > Cupressales > Taxaceae > Torreya > Torreya grandis. Next base: position 1,208,353 of record JARHVA010003738.1, read on the forward strand.
CATAGGTTCTCTAGTGAAGTATTGACCTAGGAATTCATCTCCACACATCATTTCAACCCCACTCCATAGTGGGGTATATAAATTGAGGTCAACTTACTAAAACATTTACTTGAGTGGTTAAACAAACTCCATTAGTAAGATACTACCTTAGACCATAGGAGCAAATCAAACATCACACTATATTGAGGAAGTGACATATGTAGTGGTTGTGAAAATGATAAGACTTTTTCAAAACAAACTAGTTGATGTAGATCCAAATAATGTGTTTATACCTTGTATTAGCCACACTTGAGACCATCTAGATACACACAAAAATTAAGTTTTAGAACAACCCCACTTGTCATGGATATACTATTGATGCAGGGCAAGTAGCCCAAAGTTCCATGTCATCATATAATCTCTTGAGAGAAGGGGGTATAAAAACACTGATTATTAATGTGCTTTTATTTTTGGATTAACACTTAAAATCATATCAAGAGCATGTATATAGACAAAATTTGATAGTACCATGCAACCTTATTAGTTATAGGACTTTAGACATTGTACTTAGTTTTATTTTGTAAATTTCCCCTTTACTTGCTTGGTCTTATTGAGTCTAAAACTTATTTTAAAATCAAAATGTGTCACAACTAAACACCTTTGATATCCATCATTTTATTTAAACAAGGATGTGTTACGATGACCAAACCAAAATCATTTCTTGCCTTGTTCAAATATTCATTTACAAACATTGTGTTTATCTTATGTAATCAGTGTTGTTATGCTACCTATTGTCATCAAATTGTGCACCCTAGGATGTTCTATTAAAATAATTAAATTTTATGCAACATTGAATCATCCCTCCATTTTTTGGGAACTTATAAGAGAGATGAGTCTCTAGGATTGAAAAGGGCTAGCTCCCTAAATTATTCTCTAAGTATCTATCACCTAATCTAATGATTGTTCATGAAAAGAGTCAAGAGTTTGCATAAAATAGAAAATTATGCTAAAGAGGTGATCCAATAAGAATTTATCCCATTGAATATCACACTTCTACTAAATAATAATGTTTTCCAAGACTAATTCCATGCATTTAAAGATACTAACATAGTGTTTCAATGTGAGGGTAACATGCTTGAGACAATCAATAAGATAATCGATCTAATGGATAGTTTACACACCATAGATATGATTGCATACTTGAGAGATAGTTTAATACATTCAACACACTTCACATGACTTGTTAACATCATAACCTTTATTTAAACATGAAGGATAAAGGGAGTAAGGATGATTCTATCACTTAGCTCTACTATACATCACTCACATACTAAAATAGAAGTTCAAAACTTAGAATTACTCTTGTATTCAATGTATAAAGGTAAAGTACCATGTCATTTTAGTATGGCTTTACCATACCAAAAGTTTGGTCCTCTAAAATGGCCAAAATGGCTCAATTTATATAACTTTGGGGAAGAGAAGATGAAGAGACATAAGGACATGTGTCCACATGTGAGAATCAATTATAGATGCATGAGAGAGATAGATGGGGTAAGCCATGTCATGCCAGGAGGTTTTCTTATCCAAAACAAGTCATGAGAATGATGGTAAGTGGCATAAAACCTTCAAGATTGGCACAATAAATTGCTTCTATCGAATATCACCCATGAGAGTTTAAAATTGAAAATAGAGAAGCTGACACATAACACTATTGAGGGGGAATGGAACTCATGATGACAATTAAAAAATGTTATTTCTAATTTCAAGCTATCCTATAGATACCTATATTTGTCAATTTCATGGAAGTAATGACTTAAACCATCAACCTGTCCATTTTTCTTTCTTTGTCTACACCAGATACTCAGGATTCAACCATTTGTTATCTCCACATTTGCTCTCATGTTCTCACCAAGTCTTTTAAATAGCAACAACTATTCTTCATAGTTTAAAATTAACTTCCTATGGTCCATCATCCTTTATTTGAATCCCAACAACTATCTTTAGATAATCTTCCTAAACATTTCCTTCAGCTTTTTTGTTTGGTCCTCTTCACTGCAGAGTGGTACACTTTAAAAAAAACTATGGACACTTCGTCAGAAAAGTACCCTTTAGGGATATTGTTTCGGGCACTTTATCTACAAGAATTGATTCAAAAAATTTGTAAGTGTCCTTTGGATTTTATAAAATGATATTTTATTTAGAATTTTTATCTCTTACCTTTTTTGTGAAAGAATTCATCAACTTCTATATGGCCCTTCAGACTTTTATGAAATGGGTTGTCTAGAAAGGACACTTGCCCAAAACATACCCTTTGAAACTTTGTGGAGGACCATTTTAACTGCAAGGTACCCTTCAAAAAAGTTACAAAGTACCCTTCAAAATTTTTGTTTGGTCCATTTTTCTACAAAATAACCCTTTAGACTTTTTGAAATGTGCCCTTTAAAAAAAGTGAAATGTACCCTTCATAAATTTTGTAGAGGGCATCCTGCTTGAAAAGTGCCATTTGGAGAAGTTACAAATTACCCTTCAAAAAAATTGAAATGCCCATCAATAAAGTTGAAATTATCCCTTTAGAAAAGATGAATTGGACCATTTGGAAGGAAAAATATCCTTCAAAAAAGTTGCAAAGTGCCCTTTGGCTTTAGCAGGATATCTTTTGAAAAAATACGTAGGGTAACTTTTGGAGACTTATCCTTCAGGAAAGTTGAAAATGAAAAGTCTAAACGAAATATGCTTAAGTAAAAATGCTTCAGATAATTTTTTTGAAAGAATTTGGAAAAGGCTTAAAATAAACCTAAAGGAATTTGGCACAAGATTAACAAAGACCAAAATGAACTTTTTGAAAGGAAAACACTTGCATTTGTTGTGAGCTTTGTCAAATAACATTTCTTCTGAATAAAAGCTAAGTACTAGACTTGGCCAAATTTGAAAAGTGCAAACCTAGGGGTGGAATTTGACCAACATTCTTGGTGATTCTTGGGTATGGTATGCCTGCTATGCCTAAGACTAGTTGCCTAAATCCTTCCATTGGGCATGGATTCATGAAAATGAGCACTCAAATTGTCATGAACAGATGTTGGATGACCACAAAAAATTTGACATACACAAAACACATAAGGGAAGAAAAATGCACACAAGACAAAATTAAAACATAAAACAAAGACATACTTGTGATACTAAGCACTTAGGGAACATAAAAGAAAAAAAAACTAAACTAAACATACACACCTATGCTACTATTTACAAGATAGACCTATAAAGACTAATAGAAAAACTTTAGATGTATTCCATTCATAGGGATAGATAATTATTCTCTATTCATCCTAGTTTACTGAAAGGAATTGCTTTGATTTCACTTGATAATGATGTAAGGGCCACTCCACAAAGCATCAAACTTTGTATGTTTACCCAATTTTACTCTGTCCTCATCCCTTTTTAGAACTAAGTCACCTTCTTTGAACACTCTTGTACTTGATCTTTTATCAAAAGAATTATTAATGAGTAATTGGTGGTGTTCCATGGTCTTATGTGTATTGTCTCTTGCTTCTTGCAGTTGCATTAATTTTATCAATATGACTTCCATTGGAGTATTTTATAGTAGTTCCAACTGATGTGTAATTCCTAGAGTAGGGAAGTCTTGAGAGATGGACAACCTAGCTTCTCTTTAATAAATAAGCACAAAGGAAGAGTTACCAATTGATTTCTTAGGAGTGATCCTATCAGCCCATAAGGTTGTCTTCAACTTGGTGTGCCATGCTCTTTGATTTTTCTCCAATGTCCTCTTGATGATCTTGATGAGGTTCTTGTTAGTAGAGTCAACAAATCCATTACCTTGAGGGTAATAGTTGGATGAGGTACTCAAGTAAATTTCATTCCTATTTACCCACTCAAAAGTTTTAGCACTTATAAAATCAAGTGCATTATAAAAAATGATAGTATAAGGAACCCCAAATCTTATTGTGATACTCTCATAGAACTCCAAAATTGTATTTTCATTTGCCTCCTTCAATGTAATAGCTTCTACCCACCTTGTGAAGTAGTTAGTAGTGATAAATATCTATTTGTGTCCAACACTTGATGGAGGGTTGAACATACCAATGAAATCAAGGCCCCATTGCATGAAAGGCTAGTCCACCTAGACATGATTCAATGAAAGGGCTGCAAGTATCTATTTGCCTAAAAAGAAGGCACATTGAGGACACTTCCCAATCTAAGAGTATCAATCCTTGAAAAGGTTGGGCCAATAATACCCTGCCCTCGTTATCTTTGCATCTATTGTTTTTTGGGAGAAATGACCTCCATCTACACCATTGTGAAACTTTTCTAGTAAGATGCCAAACTGATCATTGTCAACACACCTTAGTAGTACACCATTCAAATCCTTCTAAAAGATAACACCATATAGAAGACAATAAGGAATGGTTTACAATCTAAAATACCTTCTTTGTGACTTGTTCAAATTGTTAGGACAATCATGATTTTGGAGAAAACCAATGATGTCTTGTGTCCAACTTTCAATTAGTATATGACAAGCTGGTTGGGGATGAGTTTGATTGACCAAGATCTATTCCCTTGGCCCTTGAAGATCTGAAGATATATGTTCACATACCCCCTTTCTTATTAACAAGTTTGTTACCTTGATATCAACATCATACTCCATTACCTTTGTGATCCACCCAACTCTCTTCTCATTGAGGTTTTTGCTTAGGAAGAACTCTTTGGTGCTAGAATGAGAGACCATGACATGTATTTTGTTATTTGAATCCATGTGCCTAAAAATTTTCAAACCTCTTATCATAGCTATATCCTACTTTTCAACAAACATGTAATTGACCTAATAATCTTTCAATCCTTGACTAAAGAATGTAATGGATTGTTCAATTTCCTCATCATTCTTTTGCATAAGCATAGCTGAGATTGTGTCAAGGTTAGAAAATGTGTATAGTATGAAATCCTCGAAAAATTTTGGGTTCAAGAGAGTAGGATATTGGGTAATTGCTTATTTGATTTCCTTAAAACTATTCTTACCTTCCTTTTTCCAAGCAAAAGCTTGGTTCTTCTTGAGCATGGTTGTAATAGGCTTCACCAAAGTAGAAAATCTTGGAATAAACCTTCTTAAAAAGTTGATCTTGCCAAATAAAATTTGTAAACCTTTCTTGGGTAGAGGTAAATACAAGCCTAGAATGGCTTCAATCCTTTTAAGATCAATGACAAGCCTTCTTTTGACATAATGTGACCCAATAATTTTCCTTCATGAATAACAAAGATACATTTTTTGGATTAAGAGAAACTCCAAACTCTCTACACTTCTCAAAGACTTTCCTTATATGTTTCATGTGGTCATTAGCATTCTTGGAAAAAAAGTTATGTCATCAAGGTATACAAGCAAAAACTTATTGATCAAACCTTTAAAAGCCATGTCCATTGCCCTTTGGAAGGTAACACCAACATTAGACAAACCAAAAGGCATCTTTCTATATGAAAATGTTCCCTTTTTTGTGGTGAATTCTATCTTGAACTAATCCTCCTCATTTACCAATATTTTGTTATAACCTAAATAGCCATCAAGTAGTGAAAAGCATTGAGAACCTAAAACCACCTATAAAATTTACTCCATGGAATGTAGTGGGTAATGATCTTTGAGTGAAAATCTATTCAGGTCCTTAAAGTCTATATAGAGGCTAATCTCTCCACTCTTTCTCTAAATAGGTACAAGGTTAACTACCCAAGTTGAGTATTTGATAGGAAAAATAATCCTAGACTCAATCATTTTGGTAAGCTTTTTTTTCATGAGTTCCTCTATCTTGGGATTGATAGAACTCTATTTTTTCCTAACTAGTTTAGCTCCAGGTTCTAACTCAATGGTGTGATGAGCTAGACCTAGATCAAACCCTTTCAAATCCTTGTATTCCCAAGAAATATATCATGAAATTATTTACACAATTCAATGAAGGCTTATCTTTTGGAAAGAGAACATATCTTACCAATTTTTAGAAGTTTGTTCTTAAATATCAAGATTCTTTCATAGTTATCTTCCTTTGTATACATGCTTACCCCTTCTTTACTTATTTGATAATATTCATTGAACACACTCTCAAAATTAATCATACCCTTTGGTATCTTATTTGTCTTTAGTTGGATAACATGATCTTCATATTGATTGTGAAGCTTCTTTTGATTCTTTGATGAAAATTCTACTTCATTTTGAATGAAGTGTACAATGTGTATATCACTCTCAAACACTTGCCAAGACACTTCATTATCTAGAATAGAAGGTTTCACAATGAATTTTATGTGAGTTTGGTTCTTATCTCTACTTACATCAATAAATATATCAAAGTGTGCTCCTATTACAACCAACCTATCAACATGTTTATTTGAGTCTCTTGGTATACATTGAATATTGAAAGCATCAAAGTCCTCAATTAGATCCCACACCCTATGCCTATAGAATTTAAGCAAAGGGTTCTTGGATGTAGCTTGGTTTCTCACTTGATGTATAATCAATTTACTATCTCTATATACCTTCAAATTCTTGATTCCCTTTCTCTTTTGCCATTGGAGCCCATGAATCAAGCCTTCATATTTTACTGCATTACAAGTACAACTAAAGTGGAATCTATATGAAGAGTAATATTGGTTATTTTAGGGAGAGAGAAACCACCATGACACCAACTTCTACCCCTACCTTGCTCTTAGAACCATCAAAAAACATTTCCCATATCCCTTCAAGTTCATGATCCTCATTAGTGAGTGGTGTTATATGAATGTTCTTCTCATGTATACAATATAACCCTAATTTAGTATCTTATATGAATGAATAGGCGTCATTCTCATAATTTTTAGTACCATACTCATCAAGAAAGAGGTCAAAAATAACTTCAAGGTAAAAGGATGTTTCACCACTAATTATCCCTTCTTCTTGCTCACTAATCATACAATTCTGATTTGAATTTGTCTCCACATATGGTTCAATGTGGAACCTTGCCACGGGTTGTGTTATTATAGTTAATTTAGCTCCATATCTTGTTCCAAAATCTATAAAAGACCAATCAGCTATGAAGTACCCTCTAATATTAGCCGTGAAGTCTTTTGACAAGTAAATAACAAAATGAGTTGGAAGATCAACCACCACAATGTCTTGTAGGATGGGGAAACATGGACAATCATGCAATAAAAATTTCAAACCTTTAACCAACCCCATAGTCTTGGCTGGAGTTCCATCAAGATACAACACACCCTTATTATGAGGCTCATATTTTAGTCCCAATTTATCAGCAACCACTTTAGACATAGCTATGGTACTGGCCCCACTATCCACAATGCAATTGTGAACCAATTTGTCTCCCATAATGATCATGAGGTAAAAAGGTGGAGGATTTTTAGATTTGGTGGATGGTTTTAGGACATAATTAGGTGTGTTGGTAAGGACTACATAATTATGTCTTATAACTTGAGGGGATACATGAATGTTTGAGAGTTTTTCTTGTATAATTTCCTTTTAACTAGGTATATACAATACTTCCTAAAAAGAAATGCTTGTCTTGGTATTATTAAAAGAATCAATAATGTTTAGAGAGGTATTATTCACCTTTTATTTCATTCTTAAAGGCAATGAGGGAGCTTAAACTTGTTGTACTAGAGGTTTGGTAGCCTTGCTCACATTCTAACTTTGAGGAGTAGTGTGATTAATAGGATCTATTACATTGGTACTTTCACTTTGTGACCATAGAGAGGCACCACTTGGAATAACTTGTGCTGCTGGAGTATCTCCTAAAGCCCTATTTTTAGCCCTTGTGTTGGTTACAATTGATGTATTTTGATTCAACACATAATTGTCTTCTACTTAGAAGTTCATAAAACTAGTACCTTGGCTATTACCTTCTCCTTGAACATCCCTTTGCATGAGATTAACTTAATTTGATGTAACATAAGGAGTAGCTTCTTCTTGAGCTACCAAATCTTGATTACCTTTTCCACAATTATGTATAAACTGACCTTGAGATTGCCCCCAATGATCCAAATGTTCCTCTCCTTAGACTAGATTGTTGTGGACTAGAACAACAACCTTTATGGATGGAATGGAATTAGGATTATAAGAATTGGGATACCTATTGAAACTTTATTGAACTTATACTCTTCCTTGGTTAGTGTATTGGGGTGGAGGCCTATAGCCTTGTTGAGGGTAGTAGTCAGGATTGGGTGGATCACTTACATACATTTTTTTCTTGCTTGAGATGGGCTTGTAAAGACCGAATCATCTCATACTTATCTATAACATCATCCACCTTCTTGGGAGCATTTCTAGGTTTGACATTAGTATTGGGAACTTATGCTATGCTTATGTATTCAATTGAATTATGAGACAACAAAGGCATGGAGACTCTTGGAGGTAATTTCCTAACTTGTATCAGACTATTCATAGCTTCAATGGCTATCTCATATGCTTTAGGTAAAGTAAATCCTCCCATTTATTACAACATTACTTCTACATCCATGCCAATATCCTTAAGATAGGTGGGGAATACAAAGCTTGGAGGAGGCCTCATATTAGGTGGTATCCTATGCCATGTTATTTGAAATATCTCATTGAAATATCCCATATATTCATTAGGATCTATCTTTATCACATTTAGCTGGTGAATTAGTGAAGTATGGTCACTCTTATTTTCAAACCTATTTACCAAAAAATCTCCAAATCCATCCCAATTAGTAATACAACCACATTCCAATGTCCTATACCAATCAAGTGCCTTCCCTTTTAGAGACATGGCAAGTAGTCTAATAGCTATGTTAGCTTGGGTGATATTGTGGAAATTGTAAAAAATTGAAATATCTCTAATATGCTTAGATGGAGTAAAAGGACCATTTCCATTGAAATTAGAGATACTTTTGGTAGCATTAGGAGGAATAGGATCATATGTAGGAAGGTTAATTGCATTTTAGGTGTTGAAGGCTGGGAAAGGATGTCTTCTAGCCATTTTTTCTTCCTCTTGATCTACTAATTTTTCAACCTCCTCTTCTTCCTCTTCAAAACCTTCTTGTTTAGGATCTCTAAAGAATAGGAATGGTTTAGGGTGTTGTTCTTCAAGATGAGTTTTAGGTAGAGGGACTTGATGGCTCTACTAGAAGATGATATAGTGAAGACCATGAAGCATAATGTGAAGAACTTGATCTACAACTAAAAATTCTCACCTTTTAGAGTCACCAAATTCTAGATTAAGTACACTTTTTCAACCTTAGAATTGTCAAGGCCAACATTCACCTTGACATGGAAACAATTGAGATCAACTGTCCCACTGAGCATGCCAAAATTATTGTCATCAAATTATGTACCTTAAGACATTATATGAAATCCCTTCAATTTGATAGAGCATTGAATCATCCCTCAAGTTTATGGGAACTTATAAGAGAGATGAGTCTCTAGGATTGAAAATGGCTATATCCCCTAATTCTTCTCTGAGTGTCTATCACCTAATCTAATGCTTATTCATGAAAAGAGTCAAGATTTTGCATAAAATAGAAAATTATGCTAAAGAGGTGATCTACTAAGAATTTATCCCATAGACTATCACACTTCTACTGAATAACAATGTTTTCCAAGACTAATTACATACATTGAAAGATACTAACATAATGTTTCAATGTAAAGGTAACATGCTTGAGACAATCAACAAGATAATTGACCTAAAGGGAATATTGTACACCATATATATAATTAAATACTTTAAAGAGAGTTTGATACATTTAACACACTTAAAATGACCTATTAACATCAAAACCTTTTTTCAAACATGAAGGATAAAGGGAGTAAGGATGATGTTATCACTTAGCTTTGCTATACATCACTCACATATACTCAGAAAAAAGTTCATAACTTAGAATTGGTCTTGTATTCAATGTTTAAAGGAAAAATGCAATGTAATTTTAGTAGGGCTTCACCATATCAAAAATGTGGTCCTTTACAATGGTTGAAATGGCTCAATTTATAGAATATTGGGGAAGAGAGAGAAAAGAGAAGCTGAAGAGACATAAGGACATGTGTCCACATGTGAGAATCAATTATAGATACATGAGAGAGATGGATGGGGTGAGTCATGTCATGCTAGGAGGTTTAATTATCCAAAAAATTTCATGAGAATGTTGAAAAGTGGCATAAAACCTTCAAGAGTGGTATGAGAAACTACTTCTATCCAAGATCATCCATGAGTGTTTGAAACTAAAAATAAAGAAGCTAATGCATAGCACTACTGAGGGGGAATGGAACTCATGATGATAGTTATAAAATATTATTTCTAACTACTAGCTATCCTTCAGACACCTACAATTGCTGATTTCATGGAAGCAATGACTCAAACTATCAACCTATCTATCTTGCTTGCTTTTTCTACACTAGATGCTCAAATTCAACCATTTGTTATCTCCACGTCTACTCTCATGTTCTTGCCAAGTATTTTGAATAAAAATATATATTATTCATAGTTTAAAATTGACTTCCTATGGGCCATCATCCTTTATTTTAATCTTAATGGCTATCTTCAAACAATCTTCTCAAATATTTCATTTGAATTTTTTGTTTGGTCCTCTTTGCTACAGAGGGGTACCCTTTAGAAAAAATTGTGGAGGACACTTCTTTGGAAAAGTACCCTAAGATTAAATTGTTTTGGGCACTTTTTTTTACAATAATTCCTTCAAAAAAGTTGCAAGTGTCCTTCAGCTTTTCTGAAATGATCTTTTCTTTGAACTTTTTGTCTCTTACCTTTTTTTTCAAAAGAATTCATCATCTTCTATTTGTCCCTTCAAAATTTTATGAAATGGGCCATCTAGAAAGGACACTTACCCAAAACATACCCTTCATAACTTTGTAGAGGACCATTTCAACTGCAAGGTACCCTTCAAAAAAGTTGGAAAGTACCCTTCAAAATTTTTGTTTGGTCCATTTTCCTACAAAAGAACCCTTCAAAAAAAGTGAAATGTACCCTTTGAAAAAAGTGAAATGTGCCCTTCAAAAAAAGTGAAATGTACCCTTCAAAATTTTTGTAAAGGGCATCCTCCTTGAAAAGTACCCTTCAGAGAAGTTACAAAGTACCCTTCAGAAAAAGTGAAATGCCCTTTGGGAAAGTTAAAATGATCCCTTTGGAAAAGATGAATTGGACCATTCAAAAGAAAAAATATCCTTCAAAAAAGTTGCAAAGTACCCTTTAGCTTTGAAAGGATATCTTTTAGAAAAATGCATAGGGTAACTTTTAGAGACTTATCCTTCGGTATAGTTGAAAATGAAAAGTCTAAAATAAATACGCTTAAGGAAAAATGCTTCTGAAAAAAAGTCTAAAAGAATTTATCAAAGGCTTAAAACAAACTTGAAGGAATTTGGCATAGAATTAACAAAGACCAAAATGAACTTGATGAAAGGAAAAGACTTGCATTTGTTGTGGGCTTTGTCAAACACCATTTCTTCTGAAGAAAAGCTAAGTACTGGACTTGGCCAAATTTGAAAGGTGTAAACCTAGGGGTGGAATTTGACCAACACTACCCATTTGAGTCTAGACTATTTTCTACATCAAAAAAATCTCAAAGTCCTTCATTTTCAATTTAAATTTAAAATCTCATCTTTCTAATATATAAGCCAAGGTGTTCATTGGTTTGTCATTTGTACTTGGTTTGAGTTAACTTCAATATGATTTTCTATTTGGGTTGAAGGCCGTTATATAGACACATTATTTTTTTTTATCATTGTTGTTACATCTCGATTTCACCCTATGATTTATAACCTTTGAATATGGATTAATAGGGTTATTATCTGATTTGAGCATTATGACATATATTTTTATAAGATACTGATATGCTGATTAGATTACATAATGTGACAATTGAACTTTTTTATTTTGTACATTGTGGATGTATATTTATTAGTTTCACATCATTGGTTTATATATATGATGACTCAAACTAACTACCTACTTGTTTTGAGGTGGATGCAAGATTGATCCTACCTTCAGAGCATGATAAGGGAGATCATCAGCAGAGAGGATGGACTAGATAGGACAATTGGGGGATGATATAAGAATTACTAGTGACCCTACACACACATAGTAGATTTGAAATGTTATATGCATAACATGTTTAAAATGTTATTACAAATTATGGAAATCTTGTTCTGATTGTATTTTGTATGCAGATTTAGTTATTGACATGGATAAGATTATATAAGATTTCTTTACTTATAATTATCTAGATTTTTTAGAATAAAAAAAGAAAATAGATATTTAATTTCTATTATATGTATAAATATTATAATGTATTTTAAACATCTTTTAACATTTATCTCATTTATTTATTTATTTATTGATTGATATTTAAGATATTAATATAAGTAAGACACACACACACACACACACACACACACACACACACACACACACACACACACACACACACACACACACACACACACACACACACACACACACACACACACACACACAATTTATTGAAGATATGATCATCTTACAATTAGAAGCAGTTATTGACTTAATATCTATTAGTTAAATAAATAATTATCTTTATTTTAATTGATTTCATGGAATTGAATTATCTTAAAGTACTAACCTAGAGTTAAGACAATCTAAATTTAGTCTTGGAAATACATGCATGAAATTATTTGAAAACTAGAATTTGGATATTATTATTATTATTATTTTATTGGTCAACTAAAATTATGTTTAAGCTAAATTGAGAGAAATATGGCATAAATATCTTTATTAAAAAATAATATATTTTATATTTATTAATTAAATCTGAAGTAAGGATAGATTGTGGCTTTGATAAATATATAACTGCAGTTAATAGGACATTAAAGATGCCATGTATGAAGGGAAAACTAAGAGACTTAGCATGCAAAGAGAAGGCATGATAGAAGAATAAAATAGTTTTATAAATTAAGTTTGATAAAATTAAAAATAAGAAGATATGGAGAGAATAAATAGAGGATTTTGAGAGAGATTGGGAAAATAAAAAAGAAAGGTGTATCATCATACATGGAATTATTTTGAAAGGTAGGTTCTACAATTGAAATTTATGTGTGTAATATTATAGGAAGGAATTGATTTAAGAGTAGGTATGAGTATTGAAACCTAGTAAACTAATAAAACCTTAATTGTGTTTTCATTAAATACATACTGGAAAATGTATTAGTAGTCAGTGTCCTAATAAGAAAAAAAAGAACTTAGAAATTTTATTGGATTATGCATTGGATTGTATATAACTTGTATTGGTCTGTGTATTGCCTATAATGCTTTGTGTCTTACTTATTATGACTTTGTAATAGATATATATTGACAATGCTTCTATAACTTTAATTATGTTTTAAATATTCAAGGAAAGATCTTCATAAATATGTAGATTGCATCATATCTTTTTACAACAGAAAAGTATTAGCATGGACAATGTCATATTCATATATAACTGCTAAAGTCTTATTTATAAACAATTGCCAGTGTCCTAAATCTATATACATACACACAATGACTTTTATTTAAATATATTTTATGAGGTAAATAAGTATCATACATCTTATAAAAAACATATAAAAAGATTATATTTTAAGAGAGAAATATGATTATCTTTATGACTGTATAATGCCTATGTGAGTAGCATCATAAGTAATGAACAACACTTATATTATTGGGCAACATTTTATTATTGTATCTGAATCGATTAATTTAGCAAGTTATAGATTATTATTGGGTAGTATTTTATTTTTAAATCCAAATCATATTTTTGACAACATCATATATATGAGGGTAATGTTTAAATATTGTATATGAGTTTTAAATATGGGTAACATATTCCAATAACATGCTTGCGATTTCTAATGCAAGCAATAGTAAATTTATGAACTCTAACATTTTATTTAATTTGTTGGAATGTTTTGTATCTTTTGGTTATGAAGATATAGTAATTATGCAAAGGAAACTATGTTTCCTCTTTAATACTATATCGAATATTGAGTGGAACTTTAGTTTTGCCTTGGATTTTCCGTATTACAGTTTAGGGAACTTCTCTACCAGTCGAGATACATTAAAAAAAAAGAGAGCATGATTATCATGGAATCCTTACAATAATCATCAATAATTAACTTTTTAAAACATGCAGTGAATTAAATTATACATACAACGTGTTAATTTTTACATGCAATAAGTTAAATAGTAATTTTAGGGACTTATTTATAACATACAATATATAAGTTTTAATCAAATTAGGTTTAGGCATGCAACACTTTATTTTACTAAGCAAGTAGCAACTTGCTTATTCATACAAGTGACATTTGCTAGATAAACTATGACAATGGCAATGCAAAACTTAAATATCATTTTAGGTGATTATTTGTATGCAAGCTATTATGGGATGATAAATAACTATTGTTATCATCATATGGTAAGTAATGGATTATATATATATATATATATATATATATATATATATATATATATATATATATATATATATATATGAACGATGGTAAATATATGATAACCATAGTATAGCAATTTTACAATGTATTCTAAGATATTTTGAGTATATTATATCACCAAGTTATTAAATGAGATAATATCATTTGACTAAAAAGGCTTGAGAGGTATTTAGAAAAAATGTAAAAAATTTAGGTAGAGACTTTACCTAGGTAAATCCACTTTTTATAGAAGGTTATATGAATATAATTATGAATTTTAATAAATATTGATGCTGAAGAATTATTATTGGATCTTTGAGTTATTTTATGATTTGTTTAAACTGAATGTTTAACTTGTATAAGTGCATTTGGTCATATGCGAATATATATGGATATTAGGATTTTAAATAGTTATAGGATTCTGTAGTATCAAAAATTATAACATTTTGAAATAGCCTTTTAGAAACAAAATAAGGAATGAAATAACATACAGGTTTATGATTATGGCTGACAGTATGGGGCGATACTTAGGGGACTTAGTTTGTAAAGGTTTATTTAAGGGCCTGAAACCCTCTTCGCATCCTTTAATATGTTCCCATGGTCAATTTGTTGACGAAACCATCTTCATGGGGCAATTTGAAGTCACAGAAGCTAGAATTATAAAGGAAGCAATAAATTTATATTCCTCTGCCTCTGGACAACTGATAAACTGGAACAAAAGTGCAGTATTCTTTACTAATACCCCAAGTCACAGACATAAAAAAATAGAAAAAATCCTTGAATGCTCCATAGGATTTTTCCTTCCTCTTACCTTGGTCTCCCTTTTGGGATGAAAGTTCCTGAAGCTTTCTGGGAAGGACTAATTAACAAATTTATTAAGAAATTAGCGAGATGGAAAGGTAGTTTTCTAAGCCAAGCTGGAAAGCTCACCCTCCTTAAAGCAAGTCTACAAAGCATACCCATGTACGCTTTGAGTCTTTTCAAAATCCCTACTAAATTTGCTGAAGCTATTGAAAAAATTTAGAGAAACTTTCTTTGGTCAGGTACTGAGGAGAAAAGAAGAATGCCTTTAGTAGCATGGGATAACATCTGTAAACCTGTCAGGGAAGGTGGACTAGGAATAAGGAAAATTAGAAGTATGAACACAGCTCTCTTAGCTAAGCAGGGTTGGAGGGTTTATCAGGAAAATAAAGAATGGAGCAAAATATGGAAGCACAAATACTTATTTAAGGCAAAGTCTCTCCCTGAATTCTTTTCTAATCCAAACATTTCCCATCCTTCGGCCATATGGGGGGCAGTCCAGGGGACTAAACATGTTTTAGAAGAAGGAAGTTCCTGGAAAATTGGCAATGGTAATAAGGTGAAATTTTGGGAAGATATTTGGTTAAAAGGAAAACCTTTGCAAGATGAAATCCAAGATAAAGATGTTATAAACCATTGCAAGCAAAGAGTGGGAATAATGGTTAACCAATACTGGCAGAACAACTCCTAGGTGAACCTCACTGACTATGATCAAGATTTCAAGGATATTCAAATATCCCTAAATGCTATATCTCTATACCCTAATCTTGAAGATAAGATTGTTTGGCACAATGAGTCAAGCGGACAGTTTAAAGTTTCTTCCATTTTCACTTCAAAGGGAAATGGCAACAAACCGCTGTGGATGAAGGCCTGGATCAAGGGGCTCATCCCTAAAATCAAAATCTTTTTCTGGACCCTTCTCCAAAACAAAATCTTAACTTTGGACAATTTACAAAAAAGAGGAATATATATTGTGAATAGGTGTATCCTTTGTAAGAAGGGTCTTGAAGATAGAGATCATTTGTTTGTAAACTGTTCTTATACACAACTAGTCTGGAAAGAAATTTTCAATATGTGGGGCATTGCATGGATCCATCATAAAAATGTGGAATTATCTCTTAAAAGCTGGTACTACCCCTCCAAGAATTTTGAAGCAATTTTTTTATGGAAACTTACTCTTCCCCATATTTGGTGGGGAATATGGAAGGAAAGAAATAACCGAATCTTTAGAAATAAAGAGCTTCCTGGATGGGTGGTAGGATAGAACATCATTAGAGCTATTAAGGAGAATTTTTTATCACAAAATAATCCAAGCTCAACCTTCCAAGTGGATGATCCCTTAAGTACAAAAAATTCGAAAGGTAAACCTGATAATCCCAGATTAGGAGTTACATGGAATGCTCCCCCTCAAGGGTGGATTAAAGGAAACTTTGATGGAGCTACTAAAGGGAATCCAGGGAATGCAGGTTGTGGTGGTGTCTTGAGAAACCATATGGGAAAGGTTATAGATGCTATTGCAATCCCCATTGGTAAATCAAATTGTCACATTGTTGAAGCTACTGCCGCCCTTCAGACCATCAAAATAGTTGTGGATTCGAGATATCCCAAATTGTGGCTAGAAGGGGACTCACTAAACATCATAAATATTCTTAACAATAAAAATATTGTGTCTTGGACTATAGAGGCTATGGTAATGGAGATGAAAACCTTATTAAAAAAATTTGATAAAGTGACTATAACCCACACCTATCTTGAAGCCAACGGAGTTGCAGATTGGTTAGCAAACTGCGTAGTCTGGACAGGTCAAAAAATGAGGTGGCAGGAAACATTAGAAAAGAAGGTGGAACTGAGGGCACTCATTCTTCATGATACAACTCATGCAAAGGAGGGAACGATTAGATTTTTATAGTAACATAATGAGTTGGAGAAGTGGTTTTGCGAGGAAAGGTCTTCAATCATTAAAGAGGAAGGCTCTTGAAAGTGGAAGGCTCTCAAGGATCCTGAACGTGCCCAAACATAGCCGACTCTCAAATCAAACTGGCAGCAGGTGGGATCATTGTAAAGTTCACAACGACTGGGTTTCCAAGGAAATGAGTATGGCTCGTGAAAGGAAGGGAGAACCAAGGAAGCAGGAGCCCAAAAACTGTGATGAATGGAGAGAGAAACAAGATGTCTGGAGAATCCTACAGAAAGGAAAAGTCATGAACTATATGGAAAAGCTCCATGGGTCAAAATCACATATCACTACAACCTTTTTCAAAAATTGGATTGATGAAAGGGTCACATTGCATGGTATAATAGTGAACCTTACAGAGGATTTTATAGCAGAGGTTACAGGGTTGCCTACGGATGGACTTGAATTCTCCAAGCAGACAAGCATTTCAAATGAGGCCTTTTGTAAGTTCCCCAAGATGGATGTGAAAGAGCAGAAGCTGGTCAAGAATGGAGATTTCTATGAATTGGAACAGATTAAGGGGATATGGAGGGATGTCTTATGCTATATAAGGGAGTATTTCATCCTGGACGGAAGGAGCAAGAGAGTGCATAAATTCCACTTTGTCTTCCTTAATCATTTCAGGCATAAGGTAAGACTGTCTTTTCCCTTTTACTTGCGCTATTCTTTGGTCTAAAGTTTATTTGCTCACAGGAAGAAGGAAACGCATCCTATCCTGCATGAAGGCCTAATTCTGTTAATCGAAGGCTACTGCAAGAATAAAGCTATGGTTAAGAACCCTAACTAGGGGAAAAATCAGGAGTCTGGGAGCAGAAAGAGTGTAATCGTAAAAGGGAAAGACAAAATCAAGTTCCCTAGTGCTAATAATCAGAATATAGAAGAAGATATAGAGTGGGAGAGAAATGATAAACCCAGGGAGGAAAATTTGGTGGAAGAAGAAGGAACTGAAAGCTGGAATACAAATTCAAATGAGGACGAAGAATGTCAAGAGAAGAATGAGAAAGGAGTTAGCAAAGAGGAGGAATCTGAAAATAGTAAAGAAGAAACTGAGGAAAATCAGAAAATGTCAGAGGAAGATATTGTTTAGGATGGCCCGGTTGAGGACCTTGTTTCAAGAAATGAAAAGGAAAATATAGTTCAGGATGACAATCAAGAAATGGACATGGAAATTCAAATTGGAACCAAAGAACAGTATCAAAGGGGCCGAGAGGATCACTTTGAAGAAGGTGGGAACAGTCCCAATAAGAATTCTGAGGAATGGAGAGAGAAGGGGCAAAACGATGGTATGCACACACCTATGAGTTGGGTTAATTGCAAAGCAGAGGCTTCTCTCCAATTTGATTCTTGGATGTGTAAGGAGATTAAGGATCTCAAAAGGAAAGTGGAAATTATGGAAGATAACCAGAAAGCTGCATGGAACAAAATTAACATCATGGAAAAATAGATAAGAGATATCCCCGTCAAGCTCAAAGATTATGAGAATAACTTTTGGGAACTCATTAAGGAGAACAAAACAAAAATGGAGGAAGTAACGTCCAATATTTGTGCTGCAACTATCAATATTGGAAAAAGAGTAAATGAGGAGACCAAATTCTTGGAGGGGCCTAGCAAAAGGATGAGACAAAGCTCTAGAAAGAAGGCTACACAAGAGGGAGCCAAGTTGGTGGCAACTACTACTCAGGACACTACTATTGTGAAAGGTAAAGAAATAGTGAAAATGATTTTGGAACTAGAAGAATAGTCTGGTTCTTCTTGTTGGTTATGTTTACTGGTCCTGTTCTTTGGTTTCTTTTTGTAATTTTCTATCTATGGTGCAGCCAGATCTTTGTTAAATCTGGGTTTTTACCGGAGGTCTCTCTGGTGGTTTCAGGTCCATATAAAACCTGTTTTTGCTACTTCTCTGTAGTAGTTTTTAGGTTTTGCCTATGGTCGTTGAGGCTTTATCTTTCTTTCTTTGTACTTGGGTTTCGGGGTCCCTTCAAAACCTGATTTTACCTTAATCTAAAACATACAAGTTTATGAGTTATCTATTTTTATGTTGTTATTTTGAATGGCTGCTTGAGAATTATAGAGTTTAAGGGTTGTGTTTTTATTATTGGTGCTTTATATATGTATATAATGTAGATTATACAATCTAAGCCTAAGATATATCAGGATGGTATAATATGTACTTATTTTCTTATCTTTTAGGTTTATGAGACTTTTTAAATCATAAGTTTGGTTAAGTTTTGTTATGTAATTGTGAACTATGATAGTATGGGATGACATAGAGTTCTACAATTTAAAGGTATATTTTACCTAAATGGTACATATTATATTTGGTATGTCTAGACCCTTACCTACATAAATGTATGCATGTTGGTAGTTACTTTGAATAATATGTTTAATAATAGTTAGTAAGATATTATGTATGCATGCATACAACCTTTGAGAGAGAAAAAAATGATAGGATAAAATATTTGTGTTTCATGAAAGTTGTGACTTGTGTTGTTGCTTGAATAGAAGTTTATGTTCTATGTATTTATGACTACTTTATTTGAATAATTATGGAAACTAATAGTAGACTATGGTAATATGGGTTATCATAGGGTGTAGAATGAAGTGAACTTATTATGGTTGTTAGAATCTATAGTTAAATGTGCATTTTATATGGGTGGTATAAACTATAGGCACTATTTCTAGTTTGGGTTAGATAATAATGTAAGATTCATTCATACATTGATGGAATGAATGTATACTTTGATTATTCCTATGTTTAGCATGTGATGGGTTATGATTTATAGTAGGATGTAAATTGTATGAATCTTAGGGTTAAATAATTTTTAGTGAGACATTATCTTTTGATGTGTATGATTTACATGTTATTCTGATATCTTGTAATAGGATAGGTTTTCTATGATACATGACATGTTTAGTTTTAAGAAATCATACAACACATGGGTACTTATTAGTTTCTGGATTCTTGCATTGTCACTATCTACTCATCCATGAAGGGAGGTCCATTCCTTGATGGGATTAGTGTGGGGGGATCATTGGTCTGTGGTTGGTAAGGAAAAGTTCGTAGATGATTCTCTCCATACCCATAATAGTAATACTTACCTAGAGACTACATTTGAGATTATCAGAGATACACACTTTAGTTTGAATTAAGATCCAGAGGGCTTGACATCTACTTATTATATTAAGGCTAAATGCCTAATGAAAATGTACTTGTATTTTATTTGTATATACTTGAACAATAGTTGTTATATTATGGGACCAACCATGACTGAGTCTTAATGTGTTTACTTTCTTTAAATTGTAATATATTATATTAGATTTAGAATTAGAATTAGGAACTATTATTGATCTAAGTTTTTGATTATATGATTGTCTAAGTTGTTATGTTTTTTGTAGTATAATTATCATTAAGTAATTATTTAAAAAAAAATTTGCATTATTCTAAGTACAACTTGAGGGGTTGTAACAACTATGGACATATATTATCTTGCATTCGATCACGCTCTAAGTTATAGGACCATTCTACTTCCTATTACCATGTGGCGATATTGGGCTGACCATTTGGTTTTATATTTATACTTAGGAGTTCTTGTGTGTTTTCACATCTTAAGCTTCTTGGTTTGTATTGATACATTCCTAGTAAAAAAGACTCTCTTCTAATTTTCTAGTTGCAACTCATTGTATTTATATCTCAATTTTATGGTATTGACATATATTTGACCTAAGCTTTTTGTGATATTTTTCACTTAAGATTTTAGAGTTATCATACCCTCTTTTAATTTGATATTTTCGACCCACCAAATTTGAGTAATTTCATAACCATTTCTTATAATTGTGTGATACTACACCACTTCTTTTCTTATAGTCTCTTTTTACCTTGTCACTTATTTGGAGAAAATCAAAACACACCTTGTTAACATTTGCAAAATTTATTTTACATCGTATCAAAGGTAGAGAACAATCTTATAAAAAAAATGATGCAAAGGTATACTCGTAGTGGGGTCTCTTATGGCCCTAGTTATGAAGAAGAACTTTTTATGATGGACAAGACAATTTTGTGGTGTTTGAAGACATTCCAACAACTGTAGGATTTTAAGAATATTATTTTGAACATCAACCCTTAGAGGACTAGGATGAATCCCTCTTAAGGTTGATTGAATCAAGTGTTAGATTACCATCAAAATTTCCTATGGAACAATTACACACATTGGTTAGGGTAGAAGAACAAAAACAAGAATAATCCCTCACTCATATTGAAAAATCTAACATTAATTCTTATAGAAAATGAAAGGAAGCCCTCATAGAGTCAATACCCAACGATCAATATCTTACTATCAAGATCAATAAAATTAGTCAATTATATGTAAACCAACTTATCATGGACTTAACTAATTCTTTAGTTTCCACTTCAATAAATAATAATGCTTCCAAAGAATAAGAGAATTTAGTTGAACAAATGCAACATACTTTAATTGAGAACACATCTATGATAGATAATGGTGTCAATTGAACCAAACAAGCCTAAAGAGGTTTTGAAATAGGCTTCACTAGACATGGAACATACATTTTTCAATCATCAAGAACCTTTTATTTCTTTGTAGAATCAAGGAATGAAACATGTAGTACATATTAAGGAAATTGTTAAAAACACTTTGGCAAGTTACTCTCAACCAAAGCATACTTTGGTGAATTGACCACAAACCCCCCAAAATCAACAAAACACTTATAGTTCATGGTGGTAAATTTCAAGGAATGTTTATCAGCCCAAGAATTAGTGGCTCACCTACTCGAGTCAAGGAGTAAACCAAAACAAAGTTGCAGATCCTAGGTTTTATATCCAGAATAAATTAATGCAACAGGGCCACATACCACCCTAATATAATTATATTCCACCTACTAATTTACCAAACATGCAAGAATGGAATTTGATGAAAGAAATTATGTCATGATTGGAGATGGAAAACCACATCAAGAAATACAAATTTTATGAGATATGCCCATATACATTCAATTTGAGTATTCTCCAAGTCCCCTTTCCACCTCATTTTAAGGAACCCAAATTTGACAAATATAAATGGAAGGGTGACCTTCATGAACACATATAAGCATTTTTGTATTATGCTAAGAGGTAGCTTATGACAACATTTATTTTCTTTGTTTGTTTCTACAAAGTTTAGTGGGACAAACTTTAGATTGGTTCCTTAAACTACCTAAGGGATCAATGATAGATTAGAATGATATATCTAAAAAAAATTTCAACCACTTCTCTTATAATATTGAACATGAGTTGACTATGGTTGACTTATACAAGGCCAAACAATGAGATGGATAAAGCTTTATAACATACCTATAGTGATGGATAGCATTAGCTAGATCCTTTCAACATAACTTGCCAACCAAATAGCTATCCAATATTATTCTACAAAATCTACACCTTGAGGTGGTGCATAATATATGACTCACTTGTGCAAATAGATTAGAGAAAATTATAGACAAGGGTATATAGATTGATAAGGCACTTATTACCAAAGGCCTTGGCAAGGTTTATTCACAGGGTCAAATGTCCAATTAGACCCAATCACCTATTCAAGTTTTTGTAATAGATAAACCCAAGGGGTTTAATAAGAACAAAACCATGGTAGGGAATTGGGTGACTGAATCTAGGCACGTACAAATGTTGCAGGCTCCATTGGCTCTAAATGTGCAATTAGCTCCAAATAATCCACCAGATACTTTGAAAAGGGTCCCTCCATGAAGGGGATTTAATAAATATAAAGTCTTTAGCAAATTGGGAGACCCTATTGAGGTTGTGTTTCAAAATCTTTTATCATCCAATTTGATTATATGGCTTATACCAAGGCCATTTCTTGAAGATCAACCCAAATACAATTGGTATCAAGAAAATGAGCCTTAAAACTTCCATCATGTTATTAGTCACGGTGTTTATTGATTTATTCAATTGCAACATCTCATTGAATATTTGATTGAAAGCATTAAATTTGAAATCAAACTTGACTCACAAAACACTAATTAGGATATGGGTATCTACAAAGATCTATTTCCTAGACATAATCAATAACAAAAAAGAAACAATTAGTACCAAGGATAAAATTAGTGACAATAAGCCCAAGGTCAGAATCCTAATCAACATGATCATAATCAGGGTCATAATACCCATGCTAATAACCTGGGTTACAACAACATGCCTTATGACTAAAATAATACCATGGGGCATATTTATGTGAACCATGTTACCACCATCACTATTAAATCTCATGAACCATCTTGTGCTTCTTAAAATACTAGACCCCTCATTATAGGGTCAACACCCTCCACTTCAAGTAACATCATGTTAGGTTTAAGCAATTTTGTTGTGCCTTAGTTTCTATAGGTTACTATTTTTGGACCCCCTTCCTCTAATTATAATGGCTCCTTGAAAACTCAAATTTGTACTAATGCAACTAGATGCCCATGAGTCACCCTTCAAGGCCCTATGCCTTCATATTCTAATTATAATGTCTCCTTACCACCTCTAGATTTCATAATTGTAACTAGATGCTTGTGAGCCACCCTTCAGGGACTTTTCCCTATTCTAATACTAGACCCAACATGAATATAAGGCCTTCAAATCCAAATTTGATCACTATACCAGCTAAGGCTGAACCTTCTTATCCTACTATTGAAAAGTTGTATAGTATCTCAGACTAATTAAGTAAAACCCCTATGCAAATTTTTATTTTAGATCTTTTGCATATGTCTAAAGTCCATATAACTATTTTGAATGACCTTATTCAACAATGCATTTTTCCCCAAGACATTAAACCTAAACAATTCCAAACACTTAAAGGGAATTTATATTCATTTTGATAGGTTACATTTGATCAAAGAGACATGTCCAATCTTTGTCCTAGTCATAACAACCCTTTGTATATTGAGGTCATCATTGAAAATCATAAAATTAAGTAGGTTCTTATAGATAATGGTTTAAGGTTGAACATAGTGTCCCTCAAGCTAGTACAGTGATTAGGTTTTACTACAAAGGACATCTGGCTATATACAATTATAATCGAGGCATATGAGAATACCAAAAGGGATTCTTTTAGTACTATTTGTTTTCTAATCATTGTTGGGTTTGTGTCCCATCATACATTGTTACATATTATGGATATTGAGTTGCCTTATAACATAATTCTTGGTTTCCCTTGGATTTATGAAGTACAATTTATCTTGTCCACTTTACATTAGTGTCTCAAGTTCCCCTACAATAGGATTGAAGTCACCATTCTTACTGATATATAAATTTACTAGTATTACAAACACCTAGGGGCTAAAATTTGTAATTATAACTATATTTGTAGTTCTAAATTCATTACAAAGAAGAATAAAAAAATAGTTTTGCATCCACCTAAATCTAATTATATCAATCCAAGTGACCTTGCTTCCACTTTGGCTGATCCATTTCCTGAAACTCTTGTAAAATAGGTTATTATAGAGGACGTAGGAATTTCCATGTACCGTATAAAAGATGCCTTCCTTATTGCTAAGATTCCCAATTTTCCCAAATCTTTTGGCAAACCCAAACCTTCTAAAAGCCCTTACAGACCCAACATGATTTGGAAAAATAATAAAGATACATATATTAGAAGTAAATTGACTTACATGGGGGTGAATCAATCTTAAAAAACTTACTTATCAATTTCACTTAAGCAAAATCATGAACCATTCAAGCAAACATATAAATCTAGCAATCATAAACACTAATCCACAAGAGCATGAAACACAAGAAAATACCAATTATGTGGAAAAACATATAGGGGAAGAAAACACACTGATATATAAAAATAGACTACAATATTATAATACAAACATCAAATTTAGTGAATCACCCACTTCACATGGAAAACCAACCCTAACTACCTAAGCATCGACTTAGATATGATTTAACAAGCACCCACTTGCAAGAAGGCACCAACCCCCTAGATGACTCAAAACCAAATCAACCACATGATATATTTTATCACATTTAAGAATAATTATTTCTCAACCAATTTATTATGACCACTTCTTCATCTCTCCACACTCTTAGCCTTCTCAAATTGCCTTCTAGCCTTCCTCGCTTAAATAGGTCTCTTCAAGACTGATTAGGTCATATGACTTTGAATTTCATACATAAAACCTATATAAAATATTCATAATAGATCCTATACACTTATATAATGGTATAAAATACCTCATTATACTCTTTAATATGTTATTTTATTAACTTGTACTCAACACACTCTATGCCTAAAACTACCTTGTATTTATACAAGTCTCTTGTTCATATCCTTCTTGGTCATCCAAACACCCTTAAACTCTTAGGTTATCCATGGAATATATCTTATTACATATAATAAACATAAATAAAATTTAATTTGAGTCCTTTTAGGTTTGACATACCTCAATTATGCCTTATTCTATCTTTAGGTCTTATGGAGACCTAATCGCATTAGGTCTTCTTTAGGACACGTTACACTTTAACTTCTTTGGAACAAATTAAAACACCTCAAATGGAAGTAAATTATAATATTACACTCAAATATACCTATTATAATCTCATCTAATCTCCATAACAACTTTTAGATTTAACCACCACTTGAAGTATGCCACTAGCACTATTCACAATTAGCCTTGTGCATACCTAGAAAATTTGTCTTGAACTACTGAAGGTAAATCACCAATTAGATAAAAATATATGGAAAAAAATAATATATTTAGAAACATAATGACCTTAGGGTCATAAATAACTTTATTAAATACTTCAACTTAGGGTATACATTCTCAAACTCTTCTCTACAAAATGCTCACTTTAAATTACCAACTAGCCTTAAAACATAGTCATGGAAAATTAAACTTATGACACCTAAAAGAACAAAATAAAGTAATTTAAATGTATTAAAATGATCTTAAAAAATCCTTGGAAAAACTCCAAAAAAACTATCATAATCTCTAATGGAAATTATTGGTATTGTAGACCAATTGGTTAACCTTCTCTCTCATATACCTGCTCAGCCAGTCAAGCCATTTTGGATTCAACATTTAAACCACTTTCATTGACTTTAAATATTTTTAAAAAATTATAAATATTTTAATGTAAAAAAACAACTCCATATTAATTAGATACATCAATTTAGAGCATAGAGCCTCAAACTCATCATTATAACTTGCATATCTAAAATTGGCAATTCATCTTAAAGCACAATCATGGTGAAAATGACCTTAAACACTTATATGAACAATTTTAGAGACTTAAAATTAATTTGGATGATATTATGAGATCATTATAAAATTATAATATATAAATATGACATGGTCAAATGGAAATATTGGTCTTATAGACCAATCTCATAACCTTATACCTTCACTGTCTCATTTGCACTAGACATGTCAACTTATGAGCAAAATTTTCATCATATTCACTAAAATCAAAAAATTATATTCAAAATTGACATGTCTTATAAGTATTTAAAAATTTATCCATTTACTTGGATTCATCCTTGATCCATGATAACACATCCCTAATCACTTTCTCACTTCTACCTAGATTTCTCATTGTTTGCATTATTAGACCTGTTAGCAATAGGTTGTCTTATATGATAGGTTAAGCACACATAAGGGATATAAAATTATAAAAGACACCATGGAAATAAAATACAATTATCAATATTTTTCTTCCATCCTTTTATTAACTTTTACTTGGTCAACTCTAATTGTTACAATAAATTTGTGAGAAATAAGGCCGTTCTTGTAGGGTCTACTCACTCACCTGAAAAACCAATCACACTTTGAGGTGAATAGGAGAGTTTAATAAAACCTAAAATCACTTATCTGGCCATATCAATCCATTTTGGCACTTTTTCTCAACATCTTTCACATCGGATCATTGTTAGGGTTTTAGAGAGGGTTAACACTATTTCTGGTGTTAATGATTATTCATAAAAGACTACCCCTCATTCCCAAAAATAATGCATATAGATATTATATAGGACCATTCCAACTCTTTACTCAGTATCACATGTTCCCATGTAGATTTTACACATGTCAATGAACACTTGAAAGTCCTTCTCAGGTTGAGAACCTTTCATTTTGTGCACTCGAGAGACCTTAAAACCATTTTTTCAAGAGTAAAACTTAAAAATTTGACCTTAAAGTTGTTCAAAACACTTGGGAAAATATATCACATCATTTATAATTCTCACATGCTCATTATTATCTTAAAATCCAAATCTCATACCACATTTGGTCATCATCTCTCTCTCTCTTTGTTGTCTAGACCTTGACTTGCAAACCGCATTAGTCCTTAAAAATGGCCTTCATGCCTCTTTTCATGTGATCATCACATTAATTACATGCTCAAAAAACATCTCACATGATAAAACAATGTCAAAAATATTTCATATGCCTTGACAATAGATCACAATACCTCATTAGGCCAAGCATGGTCTAGTTATACACTAGGTTTGTAGGTCCTAACCCTATATGCTCATCATGAGACTAAAATGATTATTATAATGCCTCAAATACATTATAAAATAACCTCATACATCATCTTATGAATTTTTTCATCCATCTCACCAAGCCATCATGCTCAAGCCTTCTCACTAGGACTTTACATGCTATGATTAGTGTCATGACTAGGCTTCTCAAGCACTTGAAACTTGAAAACTAATATTGAAATAATATTTTATGCTTATAAAA
This sequence comes from Torreya grandis, assembly GCA_037957365.1. Classification (NCBI taxonomy): domain Eukaryota; kingdom Viridiplantae; phylum Streptophyta; class Pinopsida; order Cupressales; family Taxaceae; genus Torreya; species Torreya grandis. The sequence goes on from JARHVA010003738.1 coordinate 1,236,276, forward strand.
CTTGTTAAAATTCCTTACATTCTACTCAAAAAAATTCATACCTCTTTACATACCTCTTCATGCTCACCATGCACATGATATGACTATGCTTGTTATGACTAGGCTTCTCAAGATACCTTGTACTTGAGAACTAGTATTTAAACATTCTTTAATTAACTTTAACCTTGACATAAACCTCAAAATAATAATTATTTTTCCTTAAAATTATCTCTTATCACATGGATTTCTTGTTATATCAAGCACACAAGCTCATACTTCACTATGCATCTTCACCAGATGCACCTTGAAATCAATGATATCAATGTTGACATCAAATGACATCAACTTTGACATCAATGAAAACATTTCTCAACAAAATCCCCATTTTTAATTAATGGAAAAACATCCTTCAATATGATCACTCTCATCTCCCTCAATCTAATCAATCTCCCTTCTTGAAAATTCTCCCCCTTTGACATTAATGACAAAGGGTATTCCATAAACTACCATCTAGAACCACACCTTCTTGAAACACAAGTTATGAAACATCACATGAACATGATCCCATTTAATCCATGCATACTTACTTCAAATGAACTTAGAACATATATCAAGCTTAATCAACAACTTGAATAGCTTCCCCTCAAACCAAGTATCCACCATGTTTCTACTAACTAAAGAGTGTCTCTATGAAGCCTAATAGAGTCACCCATTTCTATAGGGAATTAATAACACAAGATTAGGAGATTACCACATATCCATGTTCTCAAAAGATTGAATATCCTTCTATATCCTTTTAGGATTGATTAGTAATATAGGCTTGACCTCTTCATTAACCATTTGATCATCAATATGAGCTGACAATAGACATTCCTAACTTTATTTCACATTTGAGGTATGATATACCATATCAAGTTGTCCATTTGAGCTTGTAGACTAATCATGACTAACCTTTATTATTTTTGGTTTCCATACATTCATTTTCCTTCTCTCTTGCATTCTAAGAGTTTCAAACCTCTTGTTTTGATTTGATGACCTGCTAATTCTGTTAGAATAAAATCTTGAAATGTGTCCTACATTATGGAAACTATAGAAAACAACCTCATACATACATCTTGACTGATGTGAACTATGACTCCTTCCATATTCCCATGAGTACTCATTCTTAGAGGATATTATACACTTTCTTATTCTATGACCAAACTGAATGCATGCAAAATAATAACCATTAAATCAATTGGCATACCTCATAGTATTAGCCTATTTGACTGGTCTTTTAATTTTGACCTTATTGTCTTCAGTAGCCTTCTCCTTGACTTGATAAGTCACCTTTTAATCTTATTTAAAACCAAGAATTTTCTTATCACTTGCAAAATTTTGACTATTCAAAATGCCATCTAGATCCTTAGTGTTTTTTTCAAACTTCACAAAGGTATTCACCTTTCTAAATGATTGATCCAACTCAACTCTCAATTATTCCACTTCAGTTTCATACCTAGTGTATTCTTCCTCTTTAACCTTTAGGCTTGAAATGAATATCTCCATCTATGATTTAATCTAATTGATGATGTAATCATACTCCTTGGATGTGTTACTAAATATCTCCTCAAAAAAACTAATCTACTCTTCATAGTCCTTAACTAATGATCTTAGTTTGTTATTCTTTCTTATTTAGAATTTCAACTCCTCTAGGGAACTTACCAACTCTACCTCAAGGTTCACTTCAAATTCTTCTTCATTTGATTCTATATCAACCATAAGGCCTTTCCCATTTGAACAACCCTCATATTATGACTCTATAGCCATGAATAAGGTTTAAATATTATCATGTTTAGGTATCTTACTGCCATCATCACTATCAGATGTGCTTGTGTCACTTGAATCATATGAGTTATCTTCTTTGGTATAAAAACATTTATTGTTATTGAATGACTCTTTCCTACCTTCATAATTCATAAAATCTCTATTATTCTTGTTAGGCTTATATACCTTCCTATCATCTTCATTATGTTCATCATGCTCTTTATCATGCTTATCCTTATCCTTATGAGGACACTTAGATTCAAAGTGACCAATATTATGATAGTTGAAACATTTTAAAGTCATCTTACCCTTGTACTTACCAGATCCAAACCTCAATTTCATTGTAAACATGGCTATCATTTTATCATCATCAATATCTAAACATTCCTCATCCTTAACCTTCTTGGAATTGGAATTATTCTTAGCTTTGAATGTTTATTCCTTCTTGGGAGGCTTTCCTTCATTTATTCTCATTTCATAAGTAGTCAAGATGCCATGAAGCCCATCCATTTTAGTCTTGTACAAATCTAGAATCTCTTCTACCATAGACACCTTATAATTAAACTTAGGAGTTAGTGATCTAAATACCTTTTGAACAACTATAGATTCTTTCACTTCTCCTAATCATCTAATGACATTGAAAACTTCATCAAACTTCAATAGATAATATAAAATTATTTCATTTTCATTCATCTTTAGAATTTTAAACTATCTCCTATAGGTGTATAAGTTGGCCATCTTCACCTTGGTGTCTCCTTCATATATAGTCTTCAATTTGTCCCATGTTTATTTTGTTGATACATAGTGCATAAAGTTTACAAGTTCTACCTCTAATAGATCATAAATAATGGCATTCATTACCTTGGAGTTGTTTTCAATAGCCTTCTTACCTGCTACATCAATTGGTGGAATAGGATGAGAAATGTATCCATACAAAACTAACTACCAAATATTATGATCTTAAGACATCAAATATATATTCATCCTGATGTTCTAAAAGGAATAATTAGATCCATTAAATAACAAAGCCTTATTGGTAAAGAAACCACCTTGAGCTTGTTGACTAGCCATCGTTGCTTTTAGGATTTTAGACCTACTTAAAAGGACTAAGATATGATACCAAATTTTGGAAGAAAAATAAATAATAGGGGGAGGGTGAATCAATCTTAAAAAAATTACTTATAAATTTCACTTAAGCAATCATGAACTATTCAAATAAGGATATAGATATAGCAAGTATAAACACCAATCCACAAGAGAATGAAACAAAAAAACACATAAAATATGTGTAAAAACCTAAAGGGGAATAAAAAACATTGATATATTCAAATTTACTACATTACTATAAGACAAACATCAAATTTAGCGAAGCATCCACTTCACATGGAGCACCAACCCAAACTAGCTAAACACCAACTTAGCTAATCTTTAATAAGAACCCACTTGTAAGGAGTCATCGACCCCAAAGATTAATCAAAACAAAATAAAAAACCTAATATATTTGATCACATTCATGGCACCATATTTCTCAACCAACTAATTATGACCACTTCTTCAGCTCTTCAAACTCTTAGCCTTCTCAAACTGTTGCTCAAATAGGTATCTTCAAGACTGATTAGATCATATGACCTTGAATTTTATACATAAAACCTATATAAAATATTAATAATATATCCTATACACTCATGTGATGTTCTAAATTACCTCTTTCTTCTCTACAATATGTTATTTTATTCACCTACACTCAAAACACTCCTTTAGGCCTAAAATTCCCTTTTATTATACACGTTTCTTGTTCATATCCTTATTGGTCAGTAAAAAACCATTAAAATCTTATTTAATCCATGTAATATATACTATAACATATAAAAAACATGAATCAAACAATATTTGAGTCCCTTTAGGTATGACATACCTCAATTAGGCCTTATTTCATCTTTAGATCTCATGAAGACCTAATCCTATTAGGTCTTCTTTAGGACATGTTATAATTTGACTTCATTAGAACACATTAAAAAACATAATTTGGTAGTAAAATATAATATTAAAATAAAATATACCACTTATAATCTCATCTATGCTCCATAATACCTTTTAGCTTCAACCACCACTTGAAGCATGCCATTAGCACTATTCATAATTAGGCCTGTGCATACCCAAAAAGTCTATCTTGAAATAATGAAGAGAAAAAACTAATTATATGACTAATGACCTTAGGGTCATAAAAAAATTCATTATATGCTTCAACTCAGGGTATATAGGCTCAAACTCTTCTCTGTAATATGCTCACTTTGAACTGCCAACTAGCCTCAAAACACAATCATGGAAACTTGAACTTATGACACCTGAAAGAACATATTAAAGTAATTAAAATGTATTAAAATGATATTAAAACATAATTGGAACAAAATATAATAAAAATATCATAATATATCATGGCAATTATTGGTCTTGTAGACCAATTTATTAACCTTCTCTCTCATAGACCTCACTCAGCCAGTCAAGCTATTTTGGCTTCAACATTTCAAACACTTTCACCAAATAAAAATATTTAAAAAATCACGAGAGATATTTTAAATTTCAAAATAAAAAATACATATGAATTATATACATTAATTCATACCATAGATCCTCAAACTCATTAATATAACTTGCTTACCTAGAACTGCCAGTTTGTCTTAAATCACAGTCATGGTGAAAATGACCTTCAACACTTATATGACCAATTTTAGAGAGTTAAAATGAATTTTGATGATATTATGATATCATTATAAAATTATAAAATATAAACATAACATGGTGAAAAGTAAATATTGGTCTTGTAGACCAATCTCATAGCCTTACACCTCATTGTCTCATCTACACTAGACAGGTCAGCTTATGAGAAACATTTTCATCATATTCATTAATCTCCAAAACTTATATTCAACATTAAAATGTATTAAAAGTATTAAATTTTTTATCTATGTGATTTTATTCATCCCTAATCCATGATAACACATCCCTAATCACCTTCTCACTTATGCCTAGGTTTCTCAATATTTGCACCATTAGGCCTGTTAGTGATATGTTATCTTGGATGACTAGTTTAACACACCTTAGGGATATAACATGATCAAAAACCACCATGGACATAAAATAAAAGTCTCAATATTTTTATTCCATCCTTTTATAAACTTTGACTTGGTCAACTCTAATTTCTACAACAAATCTCTAAGAAATAAGGCCTTTCCTATAGGGTTTACTCATTCACCTAACAAACCAATCACACCTAGAGGTGACAGGAAGAGTTGAATACAACATAAAATCACTTATCTATCTATACCAATCTATTATAGACACTTTTTATCAACATCTTTCACATTAGGTTATTGTTAGGGTTGTAAAGAGGGTTAATACTATTTACGGTGTTAATGATTATTCATAAAGGACTGCCCCTCATTTCCAAAACTAATGTCTAGAGATATTATTTGATATCCTTCCCCATATATATTTAATAGTTAAACTTCCCATGCATAAGTTACACATGCCAATGAACACTTCAAAATCCTTCTCGGGTTGAGAACCCTTCATTTTGTGTACTTGAGAGACCTTAAAATCACTTTTTCAACCCTAAAAATTCAAAATTTGACCTTAGAATTGGTCACCACACCTAAGAAAATATATCACATCACTAAAAATGCTCACATTCTCATTCTTATCTTAAAATATAAATCTCATACCTCATTTGGCCATCATCTCTTTCTTTGCTCTCTAGACCTTGACCTGCAAACCACATTAGTCCTTGAAAATGACCTTCATGCCTCTTTAAATGTGATCAACACCTCACTTACATGTTCATAAAACATATCACATGCTCAAATAATGTTAAACATATTTCATATGCCTTGAAAATAGATCATGATGTCTCATTAGGCCAAGCTAGGTCTAGAAGTGGTTTGGTTGCATATTGGGTCTATAGGTACTACCCTTGTAGGCTCACCATGAGACTCACATGAGTGATTAAATTCCTAATACACATTATTAGTAAACTTCATACAACCTCTTATGCCTTTGTGTATCTATCTCACCAAGCCATCATGCTCAAACCTTCTCACTAGGACTTTACATATTATGACTAGTGCCATGACTAGGCTTCTCAAGCACTTAAAGATTAAAAACTAATATTGAAACACTATTTGATGATTTTACACCTTTTTCACATGACTTAAGTTCTCCTCAAATAATTTCATACCTCTATACATACCTCTTCATGCTCACCATTCACATTCCCATGATATGACTATGCTTGTTATGACTAAGCTTCTCAAGACACCTTGTACTCAAGAACTAGTACTCAAACATGCTTACTTGATTTAGACATTGAAATCAACCTCAAAAGAATCATTAGGTTGCCTTTAAATTATCTCTTGTCACATGTATTCCTTGTTATATCAAGCACACAAGCTCATACTTCACCATGCATCTTTACTAGATGCACCTTGACATTAATGACATCAAATGACATCAACCTTGACATTAATGAAAACAATTATCAATAACAAGAAACCACCGATGGAATTCATACCTATTACTTCATAAAATTAGGATTAGGAAGCTTTCATTGAAGGAAATTAGTTATATTTTGATGGCATTAATAATTGTTTTCAGAATCCAAAATATCTTATCCCTAATCAGATTATGGATAATTTTAATTATATAAGAAATGGATTAAATCCAAGAGAGTAAGGAATCTTGTAACCTTTATCAATTGGTAAACCTAACATGAATCAAGGTCTTAGATTTATACCACCTAGGGGTGACCTCATGACTTTCAATAATGATTATTCTGATTTAATAAGTAAAGAAATTCCTGGTAGTGATGTAGCATCCCATTATAGTGTTTACGATGAGATTACTGACATGAACTTATTTGATTCAAACTATATTATGACTATCACACTTCATTGTTCCCTTTTCCTTTACCATATTGAAATAATTGACTAGGACTAGAAATTTTTTGACTTATGCCTTAATGAATTTCATAATGAAGAAGTTATTGTTGAGTACATGGGACTCAAAGATTGATTGCCTATTGGTGATCATAAATAGGGCTTTAATTTCTCTTTGGATCTTTCTGCCTACTTTGGAGACTAGGTAAAATTTCTTGGTCATAAAAAAGATAAAACATCAAGATACTTGGGTGAAAACCTCTTTGAAGTGCTCATTGGTCAGGGAAATAGTAAATAAAAAGATAAGCCCTTGAGTGAAACCCTATTTTATAAACTCTTGGATAGGGAATTTTTCTCATATCTAAATAAAATACAAGGTCCATCAAGTCCTAGCTCCATAGCTAGTACCAACATCACATCAAAATAACAAAAAGTCTTTGAGTGGCTTGTTCTTGACTTTCCTTAGATATTTTCTAGTTAATCATTATCTAAACTGATGGATTTAGATTCGTCACATTATCTAGAGCTTTGAGAAGAATAATTAGAGGCTGAAGTAAAAGAATAAGACCGTGATATAATTCTACCTACTATTCTAGAAGATGGTTCTACACTCCTTTTATAAAACACTAATAAAGCAAACTTGGGAACATATGATGATTCTAAAATTATTTATCTTGGATCCTCCCTCACTAATAAGGAACATGATCACATTGTCACCATTTTGAGATATTTCATCAATATCTTTGCATGGTCTTACTCTGACATGCTAGGTTTAGACCTTGATTTGGTTATGCATCAACTTATTATCTATCTAGATGATAAACTAGTCAAACAAAAATTAAGGAAGATGCATCTTGTTGGGTGAATATTTTGTCATCAGCTAAATGATGACAAAATGGGTATATCAACCATAATATAAGGAGACTTATGCCACAAAAAGTGTAGGTTTACCACATCTTAATGAGATAAATCTCTCCTCTCATCAAGGGGAGGTTCCCTATGAATCACTTATATGATATATATGTATATATAAGTAAGCAAAAAATAATACTCAGGGTAGTATAACACCATCCATCTCTCTTTTTTCAGAGAGGATGTCCAAGGAACAAAGAGGGAAATCCTGGTTGATGGCTAAAAGCATTCCTCTCCTTTCAGGAATGGTATCTAGCATAGAGCAAAAATTCCCTTAAAGTAGTAACAAAGTCCTCAAGGAAACCCACGTAAGCACAAAGTCTTCTGTTGCCTCCTTCACCGATTTGAAAAACATGTAATAGTAGAGTGAAATGAAGCCCAAAGTCTTTGCCTAAAACTATAATGAATAACAAGGTTACCAAGATAAAACTAGCTCAAAGTCTTTCTTTTATCTTTTAGAACCGTCTTTAGATAATTTCAATACACACACTTTGCTTATTAAATTGAACAAATGAGAGATTATTAGGAAAGAGAACATAAGAACTATTTCCTAAGTAACACAAATTACTCGAACACAAAGTCTGAAATAAACTTGTTTCTCATTCATTCGATAAAATATGATTTACAAGTTGAGCACAAAGTCTCAAGAAGTGTCTCAATTTCAATAGAGTTCTTGCTCTCAATTATCCAAAGATCTCCCCCATTACAAAAGAGGTTCCCTCTATATATAGGGAAAAACCTTCAAAAATAGAAAAAGATTAAAATATTGAAAACCTAGTCAAAGATGCGTTAGCGTTGACTTTGGGATATTTTCTAGACTTTTCACATGTAATTACATATTACAAAAGTACACATGAAAATGTTCCAAGTCAATTACAAAGTGCATTTTGAATAAAGCATGGAAGAACAGCTTCAATCTTTATTTCTAGTCTTCTTCATTGTCTGGCTAGGATTGCTTGATTTAGTTCTTTCTATGAACTCGGCCATATCCACGTGCCCAATCTCTATATCCTTAATGTCATCAACATTTAGAAGCAACTGAGGTGATTGGAAAAACACCTTGATACTTGTACTTCATTGTCTTCAAATTCTTCAGAGAAACTTCAGTGATCTAGAAGAACTTTTATTGAAAAGATGTCGATGAAGAGGGATCCTTTAGAGAAACTGCAGTAAGAATCATGATTGTGCAATCGAGGGAAAAATTAGCAATCTGGGAGAACTGCACATTTGATGATCATGATTAGGAAAATGCACTTGAAAGGGATGAGGTGAGAGTAGGTCAAAAAGTGGAAGAAAAGGGGAGTGGATGTAGAAAATAGAAAAAATGAAAATTTCCCAGAGTTAGGAAAAATGGGGAAAAGGTATGTAGGGGCGGCAAAAATTGCCGCCCTTGCATATTGGAGAAGTTCTTGTGCATAGGCAAAAAAAATTTCCACCTATGCACATAGGTAGAAAGTATGTCAGTGGTAAAAATTGCTGTTGACGCATGTTGAAGAAGAATGTGTAAGGACGACAAAAATTGCCACCCTTGCACCTGGAGGAAGGGAGGAAATGGGGATGCATGGGCGACAAAATCTGTCGCTCCTGCATGGAAGAGACCAAAAGATGTAAGGGCAGCAAAAATTTTTGCTCTTGTATGATAAATGCAGTGGTGGCAAAAAATGCCACCCTTGCATGGAAGATGCAAAGCAAATGCAGTGGCAGCAAAACATGCTGCTCTTGCATGGAAATGCCAAAAAACACTAACTCTAGGAAGAAAACTTTGTCCTCTGGTCACATCGAGATTGTAACAATTTTCACATTTTTAGGAAAATTCAATTAAGGAAATGTCACAAACTTTGAATGAGGCCAGTAGAGCAACACGAGAACAACAAAAACTTGCCTCGAAAAATGAACTTAGAGAGAAAACATGAAACAAACAAGTTTCATAGGGGTTGTTCCAAAAATGAGCGTAGCTAATTTTGGGAACAACACATCTACACATTACTCTTTTGGGAAAAGTAGAACTAGATAAATTAATAGGATAAGGCTTCATCAAACCACTAGACTATTTTAAATGGATATCAAATATATTCCTAGTTAGCAAAAAGCCACAGGGTATTGATTTTAGATATATCAATAAGGTGTGCCTCAAAGATGGTTTTAATCTACCCAACATCAACATGATTATAGACCCTACTACTGGGTATGAGATACTTTTCATTATGGATGGATTTTCAAACTACAATCAGATCAAGATAACTCAAGAAGACTAGCACAAAACTACATTCACCACACCATAGGGAACATTCTATTATCAAGTCATGTCAATTGTATTAAAGAAAACTAGAGATATTTATTAATGTGATATGATTTTCATCTACCATGACATGATGCATGATATATTTGAAGACTATATGGATGACATTAGAGCTAAATAAAGAACATGTGCTAGACATCCTGATGTTCTATGGAGAATCTTTGAGAGGATTCATGAGTACAAGGTTCATCTGAATCCTAAGAAGTGTGTATTTGGCATCACTTCAAAAAAAATTCTAAGGTTTATTGTGTCACATATAGGTATTAAAGTGGATCTTACTAAGGTCAAGGCCATTATCAAAATGCCTCCACCTTATAATCTAAAATAACTCCATAGCCTACAAAGAAAGATCTAGTCTATTTGTAGGTTCATTTCACAATTGGTAGATAGGTGCCACCCATTTACACATATTTTGAAGAAAGGGGTCACATTTCAATGGGATAAGGAGTTTAAATCAACATTTGTGAAACTCATCACATAATTGGATAACTTGCTAGTTTTGAGACTACCAACATTTGGATAACTAATTCTTTTTTATATTTGAATGACCGAGCATGCACTAGGGACCTCTTTGCCCAACATGATTACCAAGGCAAGGAACATGATGTTTATTAGTTGAGCTACATACTAATGGATTATGAGCATAATTATATTCCCATTAAGAAGGTGTGTCTAGTTATGGTTGTTGCATCCCAAAAGTTACGACACTATATACTGAATAATAAAACCATTGTTATTGCTAAAGTAGACCCTCTCAATTTTTTATTATCCAAAGTATCTCTCAAATGCCATATGGCTAAATGGGTCATGCTCTTAATAAAATTAGATGTTGAATATAGGAATAAAAAGGCTATCAAGGGGTAGGTTATTATAGATCAACTTACAGAAGCCCCTATTAAAGACACTCAACCACTTAGATTTGATTTTCCAAATGATTCTATTATGACAATATAAGAATTACTGCATGAAATTGAATAATGGAAGCTATATTTTTATGGTTCCTTTACATCTCACAAATATAGAGCCAACATTTTTTTAATTACATTTTAAGGGGATTTGATTCTCGAAGTGTTTTGTATTAATTTTCATTATACCAATAATATGCTTGAATATTAAGTACTTATTATATGAATTCATCTTGTAATGCAATGGGATATCCATCACTTAATGGTCTATGGGGATTTACAATTTATTATCAATCAAACCACAGATTAGTATTAGACTAGAGATGACAAGATTGTACCCTACAAGTATATTATGGATAATCTCAAGACTCACTTAAAATCCTTGTAGTTTGAATAGGTACCATGGGATAATAATAGATCTATAAATACAATGGAAATAATTGGGTCCATGATATATATTGATATTAGTGCTAAAGAGTATCGACTTCTCATTAAAAATATTCTATAGCCTATTCATGTCTTTCTATATTTAGAAATGGTATGCATCATTGTTGGTCCTAATCCCCCATTAGAACTACCTTGGTTTCAAGACATTTATAATTATTTTCATGACCATGTTTTTCCACCTAACCTTTCCAATAATCATCAAAAAAAATTATTCATCGCATAGCCCATTATACCCTCCTTGGAAACATGCTTTATCTTAAAGGCTATGATGAAACTCTACTTCATTATTTATCTTTGAGAGAATCCAAGTTAGCACTTAAGGAGCTTCATGAAGGAATGTGTGTGGCCCACACCAATGGTGTAGTCTTATCTAAAAATATCCCTAGAATAGGTTAATATTGGCCTAAAATGGAGACATATGCTTGTAATTATGTCAGGAAGTGCATTGCTTTCTAACATGGTAATTTAATACACATGCCTTCCTTTCCACTATAACCAATTACTACACCATGGATATTTGCTACATGGGGCCTCGATCTCATCAAGAAAATTAATCAAACATATTTTGATGGCCATGAATGTATTCTCACTGCTACCAAATATTTTACTAAGTAGATTGAGGCCATTCCTCTTACTTATTGCATCGAGAAGAAAATTTACAAATTCATCCATTACCATATCATTTATCAATATGATATCCTAGATTGAAATATATATGATAATGGTGGATCATTTATAATTCAATATATTAAATATCTTTGTGAAAAATTCAAAATCAAGTATAAAAAATCCACACCATATAACTCATAAGGCAACGGTCAAGTCGAGGCATCGAACAAAACCATCATTGCAATACTAAAAAATATTATCAATGAAACTAGCCATAATTGGCACTTGTAAATTTTCCTTGCCCATTGGGCTTATCACACCAATCATCAAACCCTCACAAGATCCACTCCATACTCCCTTGTTTATGGCACAAAATTTATTATCTTGATTGAGATCGAGTTGCCTTCTCTATGAGTATCTTTGGAGAATATTGAAGATGATGAAGATTATAGAGTTTCTAGGTTACAAGAACTATAAATAATTAATGGTAAGCATTTGGATACCTTATAAAACTTACAAGCCTATCAAAACAAATTGTGTAGAAGTTATAACTAGCACATTCTCCCTCAAGAGTTTGAAATTGGTGATTTGGTATTGAAAGATAATCAAAATAAGACTAATGCTAAACACAAGAAGAAGGGTAAGTTTTAACCCAATTGGATGGGCCCATATATTATCATAAAAAATTATGGATTGAGGGCATACTAGTTAGATAATCCAAATGGTGAAGAACTCCCAGAGCCCATGAACATTATGCATCTCAAGCAGTTCTATGCTTAACATCTTTTGAACCATTCACTACAAGACCCCTTACTTGGGGAAACTTGTGCTAAATTCATTTCTCACTATTATATCCTAGACTATCCTATCTTTGACCATAATCATTATGTGTCGACCTACCTTGGATCATTCTTACAAGAACTATATTCTTTTATGACTCTAGAACATTGAAACTTTAGACAGTTGGCACTCTAGATCATTAATATTCTAGATTGACTCTTTTTATCCCACCTTGGACCATTATCTTCTATACCATATTAATTTTGTCTCATTTTATCCTAGACCATTCTAATTATAACAATATTATTTTCTTACCTTGGATAGTTGTAACATGGATAGCTATATCCCTTGACCAATTATGATCCTGATTATGACTCATAAGCATTCTAAACACACTCAACACCAGTTCTACTAAGTAGTTTAACTTGAATAGTATTTTTTATCTTCCTATTATATAAAATTGAACATGAATACATAAACACATGGTTTTTACCTATTGCATGGTTCTTCAGATTTATCTAGCATCATATTATTCTATTATTATTTTGCTACTATTTGATAGACATTGTTGTCTTAACTGAGTCATGCTCTCATCATTTTGAAAGTTTGGGATATTGTATTTAGATTTATCTATTACTATAACTTCTACTTTTGGATGTGCATATCCTTGATTAGTTGGTTCCCTGGGCCATTTTTTATATTCATGATCCCTATTGCAATAGGTTTAGCTTTGTCTGGACTCTTACCTGTAAAAGTGCATCTCCCCAATTTGGTAGTTTCTTGGGCCTTTTGTTAATATTTTTTTCTTGTTTCTTATCCCAACAACATAAAAACATTATAAAATTATTGATAAAAAAATAAAAACATTGTCTTATACTTTTATTTATTCTGATCCCATGCTCTTGCTGTTTTACAAGCCCATTTCCTTATTTCCTCTACAACATCAATCATGGTTTCTTATCATCACTTTTATTCTATAACATATCCTAAGAGAACTACATTTGTCTTGAAGTTCATGTTGGACCTTGCATCTATGAAACTATGTAGGCAATTTCCACTTGCCTCATGCATCTGGATTCATCTCGACCACCCCCTTTCTTTTCTTCTTTTCCCCCCATTTTGTTTTGTGTTGTTTCCTTATCACTTGGGGGAAACTTTGTCACTTTTGTTCCTATTATGTTCTAATGGAATCATATTTATTATATTAGGGGTCACCCTATCAAAGAGAGTAATGCCTCTATTACACTTACACAAGCCACTCACCTTTTTCTTTGCTTGCACTCACATTATGACTAACTTTGTGTGTGTTTATTTGATTCTTATTGTTGTTTATTTTATTGCTTTGTTGTCTCTTCATTTTATTTTGTTAGTATTTTATTGATTGTTTGTTTTTTAATTATTTTATGTTGTATTCTTATTTTGTTCTTAGTGTTTTTGTTATTTTGGTCTTTTGTGTTATTGTTTTGTTTTGTTTTGTATTTTTTTGCTCTTCTAAGTTCAAATACATTCTATAACTAGTTTTAGTCTAGTTTTTAGTTAGGCTTGATTTGTTTATAGTCATATTTAACTTATTTTTTAAATTTTTTTTCCAAGTTCATTTTTTTAGTACAAATGGAGCTTGATTATTCTTATCTTGCTTTCTTATTGTTTATTAAGTTGTTCTTGCTTTGATTTTATACATTATTATTCCTACTTAAGTCTTGGTTGTTCATATCTTGATTTTAAGTTAGGTTACATTTATTTTTTTTAATCTTTATTTTTGTTTAAATGTAAATAGTTGTAACTCTAGTATTGGTAGTTTTTATCCTTATCCTTAGTTATAAATATTCACATTTCAATCAGCTCATCACAATCAAAATACACTATTATTATTATTATAAGTTACTCATACCTATGATGCATAATTTCATTTTACTATAGTAAGCTCCAAGTGCTTTGGATTCCAAGTTTAAAACTCAATGATGATTTGAAGATTAGTTCTCAATAAACCATACCTAACATGATACTCTATGTAAGATGTGCATCTCTTGGCATACACTATGAGTTTAATTAAATAATGGTTCATTTTTCTTCTATTCTTCATTCCTCATTCTATTTTCTCTCACTTCTTGGTGAACTAAATTGGATTGAGGTCCATATAGAATATGTAGGTATTACTTAGATACATGACATATGTTAGGTCAACTCAACCACCTTCATTCTTCTATTCATCTCTTTCATCACTTTATGTATCCTTGTATGCCTAGTTTTTTGTGCTATTTTAGTCATTCGACCCTAGCATCTGCATTTACACCTAATCATATTTAAACAATGAAATAGGTTATATCCTTGAGATTTGATTTCTAATTTTCCCTAATGGGGAACAATTTTTGACTAATCAATGATCTAATCATCCCTATATGGGTAAACTTATCAACAATCAAAATCAGCCCTATTGGGGTACCATCAAATTTATCGATTGATCAAATTTGCTCTACTAGGACACATTACTATTTATTTTCATTGGAGAAAATGATATCATATTTATTCTAATTCCAAGCTCTGTATCTTTTTCCCTAATTCTATAAATTTCAAAGTTTACAACTTATCTTGGGAGAGCCCACAACTTTCATCCTCTTTGGGTATGTTAAAGTATGTCGCTTATGTTTTGGGATTGCACTCTTTTCACATCCCCCTGCCTTGGGGCCTATTTTATTCTATTATATTTTGATAATTGGGAATCAACATGTGAAAACATTAACTCATATGGATATAATCTCATTTATGGGTTAATTTCCCCTTTTTCTCTCTTTTTGAGATTCTATCCCTCTCTTTCATCCTCATTTATCCTCTTAAGGGGGCATCATGGGTCATTAACTTCCAAATTCTTATTGATAAATATTTAATTATTTGAAAACACATTACTTCAACTGAATGTCTTACCATTCCTTCTCAAATAGGGGTAAAATGTAGACATATAATTCCTGTCACCATTGTGTTGAAATCGCGAATCTTACTCAAAATTTTATGATAATGCACAATCTAGGCCAAAATAACTAAAACACACTAAATGGTTCCAAATTGTAATATATAAGTGCTAATTTAGGCTAGTGTATCCCTAAATGGGGTAATGCATTTTATGTGATTATTATATTTTATCAAATCACTTTGAGTCAAATTACCAAAAATACAAAATGATGCTCTGAACCACTAAACAATCTTCTAATTTGGAAGCACACGATGTTAGGATTGTGGAGCTAAAAGCTTCACTAATGCAGACACAGAGGAGGTTGCAGGAGAGTTGCTGAGTGTCAGAGACACCGGCGTCGGTCAGGCCAACCGATGTCGACAGGAAAGGGCAGGAAGGCAACCGACGTCGGTCATAGATCGGCCGACGTCGGCGACCCCCAGGCAGATAGGGACCGACGTCGGTCGCCTGTGTGGTTTGACTGCGAGCTATTTACGGGCAGTTAGCTAACGAACCAAGTGTTTGCATGAAGAGATCTATTTTTAGACTGAGAGCTGCGGATCTAATTATTGTAATTAGGTGTCTAATTATTGTTTGGATGAGATCTATATAATAGACTCATGGTTGTATTGGAAAAGTGTGCTAGGGAGTAAGAGAGCATAATTATAAGCTCCTTCTGTGTGTGAGGTAGAGCAATGGTGCGTTCCTCCTAGTGCCACAGTACCAGGTGTGTTGGTGCTGGATTGGAGAGCCAGCTGGGTTCTTCAAGAGTGTAGGATCTTGGTCACAGTTACATGGCCTATATAGGAGATCTACATGGTAAGTAAGATCGTTGATCTGCAGGTGTATGTGTGTGCAAGGTTGAGGTTCACAGGTGAGCAGAACCGTTGTTTGATTTGCAGGTGTGCAAGGTCATATAGACAGCAACACAACAGGGAGCAGTATCAGGCAGGATCTACTTGGAGTATAGGTGTGTACTCGGATAGAGCAAGAGGAAGGCAAGGGAGTTCCTTCCATAAGTATGGTCTGTTGAAGTGCAGGTTATTGCAGGTTCATGGGAGATCTACTTGAAGTACATTGAGTACTTGTGGAGCACGTGGAGTGCTTGTGGAGCACTTGTGGTGTGCGTGAAGCATGGGAGGTGAACATCAACTCTGTATTTGAGTTGGGTGTTGTGACCTATGAGAGGGAGAGCTTTGGGGAGAAGAAGTACTGTTCACTTGAGGTGTGGGAAACCTCTGTAAGGTGGTGGAGAAGAAGTGGCATCTTCTTTATTGTATTCTTTTCTGTATAAAGTGTTAATACAAGTTGTGTATTGTCTCTCATATGCTGTGTTATTCTGAATTCTAGTTACTTGGTGAATCTGGTTTATTTCCGCATATTAAGTTGTTTGAAGTTTGGTAATCAATTGTATGTTTCCGGTTTCGCATCCTGACAAGTGGGATCAGAGCATGTTTGTTGTTCTAGATTCCTGACAAGTGGTATCAGAGCTAAGGTTGCAGGAAGCAGGTTGTGTTTTGGTTACAGGGCACTCTCAGGGGTTTCTGATTGAGTGGGAGTAGAGCAACGGCAGATCAAAGTAAGCTAAGAATGGAGGAGTTGAAAAGCACAGACGGTTACTCACGGTCTGATGGAAAGAAAGAGCAGGGAAAAGAACATTGTTGGTTGGTAACAGATCAGCATGAAGAAATTGAAGATACAGATGTAGCAGGTGTTGTTGCACAGGATGTGTTTGCAGGTTTCTTGGATAAAGTTGAATCTTGGATAAAAGATTCGGTTGCCTCTTTCCATGCATCCCCAGGTAGAGGAGCTGGTAAGCCTTGCCAAAGAATTGGCAAAGGGGAAGTGAAGCTGAAATTGCAGGTGGCCAACACACAGGTGTTGATGAAGGTCATGCAGGTCCCAGGTTTGGAGATTTGGCTAATTTCTTTAGAAAGATTGGGTGATGAGAGATGCACAAGAACTCTCACAGTGGTAGCACTTGAATTAGCTAGTGGTAAGAAAATAGGTATACTTTATCTACTTGTTTATATTACTGATTCTTCTTCTGTTGTGGAGACGTGGCTTCGTAGGCTTGGTCACATGAACAGGAAGGAGATGCATGTTCTTAAGTGGAAGACAGATATATTTGATAGGCTTAAGAACTGGAAAGCCTTGGTGTTCTTGGAGGAGATGGCGGACAAAGTTCAGTGGATGAGGCTGGATACTTCTGAGCAGAGCAGTTTGGACATGGGTTTTGATTCAAAGAAGCTCACGGGTAAAAAGTCATCACTCACAGGCGAACATAGACACCGGCATCGGTCAGAAGGAATCGGCGTCGAACAGACAGGTGCCGATGTCGGTCATGTGTAGACCAAAGCTGGCAGTGTCGAGCAGGGTAAGACCGGCGTCGGTCATGGGACCGATGTCGGCAGTAAGTAAGACCGATGTCGGTCACGAGGACCGACGTCGGCAGCAGGGACACCGCAGGGTCGGTAGTCAGGTACAGATGCATGGAACCGACGTCGGTCGGATGCAGACTGTGGGGTGACCGAGGTCGGTCACTGTAACGAATTTTGGGTGGACAGCATGTTGTCAAAGAGTCTCAAACACCCATACAGAGGACTGAAGGCGTAAGTAGGCCCTCAAATTCATGTTCCTCTTCTTCATACTTGTTGCTGATTGTATAGCAGGAAGGATCCAAGAAACAGGTGTGAGCTAGGCAGGATTATGATGCAGAACCAGACGGGAGTTTTTGGTAGGTTTGCCAGCTGGATGAAAGCATAGAGACGAATGGATTCCTTAGTAGAAGAATAGAGAGAACGGATATGTGAGACGGAAGACCAGGTCATATGGTCTTGAGGTAGCTGCAAGACAGTGGTACAGGTTTTGACAGGTGGAGGACAAAGCATGGCTTCAGTCAATGTCATGGTAACTACTGTGGTTTGTCTTACCAGGGGGATGATGATTGCAACATCATTCTGTTGCTGTATGTGGATAGTATGCTAGCTAGCAGGGGTGTACATACAGGGTTTTGCTGAGCTAAGGGTAAGATTAGTTCAGTGGCATGTCATGAGGAGTTTGGAGCAGCGGAATTCTTTGACATGGGAGGCATGGAGATCACAGGTTGATTTTGTCTCGAGTGGGAGCTGATGTGAATCAGGTGTTGGCGAGGTTCGGGATGCAGAACTGGAGCACACTAAGGGCTGGACAGGTACAGTGTCTGAAATCACATGAGGTCTGGTATAGACCTGAGTATTCCCATGCAGTGGGAGCTGTCAGAGTTAGGAGCCAATTCGGGGAAGTGGGTTCTCAGGTTTTCTGAGAGGGACCAGCAGCAGGTGTTGCTATGCAGGGTCAGGACTTCACTACAGGTGTTGTAGGTTCGGATGTGGCAGGGTACTTGGATGACAGGTGGTACACCACGGGATGTGTGGTGGGTTGTCTTCAGGTGGGAGCTTGAAGAGGGATACAAACCAAGAAATAGATTAGACGGAGTACAGGTACAGGTACAGTGCAGCTGTTTATCTCCAAGTGGGAGATTGTTAGGATTGTGGAGCTAAAAGCTTCACTGATGCAGATACAGAGGAGGTTGCAGGAGAGTTGCTGAGTGTCAGAGACACCGGCATCGGTCAGGCCAACCGATGTCGGCAGGAAAGGGCAGGAAGGCAACCGACGTCGGTCATAGATCGGCCGGCGTCGGTGACCCCCAGGCAGACAGGGACCGACGTCGGTCGCCTGTGTGGTTCGACTGCAAACTATTTACGGGCAGTTAGCTAACGAACCAAGTGTTTGCATGAAGAGATCTATTTTTAGACTGAGAGCTGTGGATCTAATTATTGTAATTAGATGTCTAATTATTGTTTAGATGAGATCTATATAATAGACTCATGGTTGTATTGGAAAAGTGTGCTAGGGAGTAAGAGAGCATAATTATAAGCTCCTTCTGTGTGTGAGGTAGAGTAATGGTGCGTTCCTCCTAGTGCCACAGTACTAGGTGTGTTGGTGCTAGATTGGAGAGCCAGCTGGGTTCTTCAAGAGTGTAGGATCTTGGTCACAGTTTCATGGCCTATATAGGAGATCTACATGGTAAGTAAGATCGTTGATCTGCAGGTGTATGTGTGTGCAAGGTTGAGGTTCACAGGTGAGCAGAACCGTTGTTTGATTTGCAGGTGTGCAAGGTCATATAGACAGCAACACAATAAGGAGCAGTATCAGGCAGGATCTACTTGGAGTACAGGTGTGTACTTGGATAGAGCAAGAGGAAGGCAAGGGAGTTCCTTCCATAAGTATGGTCTATTGAAGTGCAGGTTATTGCAGGTTCATGGGAGATCTACTTGAAGTACCTTGAGTACTTGTGGAGCACGTGGAGTGCTTGTGGAGTGCGTGGAGCACTTGTGGTGTGCGTGAAGCACGGGAGGTGAACATCAACTCTGTATTTGAGTTGGGTGTTGTGACCTGTGAGAGGGAGAGCTTTGGGGAGAAGAAGTACTGTTCACTTGAGGTGTGGGAAACCTCTGTAAGGTGGTGGAGAAGAAGTGGCATCTTCTTTATTGTATTCTTTTCTGTATAAAGTGTTAATACAAGTTGTGTATTGTCTCTCATATGCTGTGTTATTCTGAATTCTAGTTACTTGGTGAATCTGGTTTATTTCCGCATATTAAGTTGTTTGAAGTTTGGTAATCAATTGTATGTTTCCGGTTTCGCATCCTGACAAGTGGGATCAGAGCATGTTTGTTGTTCTAGATTCCTGACACACGACACATGCATGTGTTATTTCATGTCCATAATGATCTAAATGAGGTATTAGTTTGTACACAACTAACACATTCTTCTAACTATACTAAATCATGACTTAGTAAATTGACATTTCAACCAGTTTGAATTAAGTGTGCAGTAAATTTCCAAAGAACTGTACAAACTTAATTAAGATCACTTAAGCAAATTAAACCAAATCAAGAGCTTAAGTGAAAAATACATGGAATTTATTGAATATATATTAATTTTAAATTCATTTCTAATACCTACATCATTAGGTGACATCGTCAATGGGGGGGCATCTATAAGCCATAAATAGAACAAATATCTAGTTTAAGCCCTCCCATTCCTCATTAATACCCTTTTTTTACAATTACTAATGGGGATATTTATGGATTGATCTTCTAAAATTAAATTGATTCATTGACACACATCTTCATCTCAATATGGATAGTCATAGTTGATTATGATTATTTTCAAAAATATATAAATACAAGGGTCCTCACTCATCCTTTAGAGCTATTTTTGTATAATGTTATTATGCTGAATCTACAATAAAATAGCTTCAACCATTAACACACATTGATAAATTTCATGAGCCTAATTAACTGGTACATTGAGAGATGATGAAGGAATAATAAAATCCTCATTTACAAAGACTTGGAACACCAAATTAGGGGACAATCACATTTTTGAGCCACACTTGAAGGAGGGATGCTCTTGGGAAGGTTTGGTAATTGTATTCTTTCTTCCAATAAATCTTAGATTTTATTTACAAAACCCCATGAGGGATTTGTATTAATGAGTTATGTTCTTTATGATTATTTGGGTTTTAATTTACTAATTTATAATCTAACTCACTTTGGATTCCTACTCTACACTAGTGTCTAGATTCTTTATCTAGTGTCTGTATCTAAAAAGTCATCCAAATTGAAAACATTTCAAAATGTATGGGTCAATCTAATTTTATTATTTAACCCTTTTGTGATATATTTTAAAAATGTGTGGTATAAATATAAATAAAATATTACTCATTATTAATCTAATAAATACCAAGTAAACACCTATTTAATGTCATTCATTCAATTGCATAATTGATTTTTATTGCCCTATTCTTCCTTGTTTCTATATTAGTCATAGGAGGAATCAAATTATAGGTTTGAATCATTCAAAAAAAACCATGAAAAATATTTATAAATTTTCAAGCTATATCATTGCATACCCTTACATATAGCATATTTCATTCTTATACACACAAGTCCACACATAGGGGAGAACTACACATGTTTGAGGCCCTCCTTAGAGTATTGGTTATGTATTAACACTCACTAAAAAAGGTATCCTTGAGTTTATCTTGAATTTTTTATCACACTAACCCATTTTTCTCAAGATTAAATACTCTAAGGTAAAGAGCAAGGGTGTGAACTATACATAGTCATATAGAGCTTGCATGCATGATCTAGACACATCAACATAAAGGTGATATAAAATCCTAGTACATCTAGGTAGTCACTTATCAGTACAATGAATATTATATATAATAAAAAAGTGTCGAGCCATAGATTCAAGTCTCAATTCAAGTGTCCAAAGGTCAATAGAAGTGTCTAGGCCCCTATAAATAATATTGCCAAAAACTAATGATGTGATATTGAGTATTAGTATGCTTGTTTTGATACCTATAATTTGAGATCTACTTGCACATATATAAAAACTAGCTAAGTATTATATATTATTTGTGTTATAATTATAATAATATCAATTGATATTATTTTTTACATATTTGGTAATTTTCTAGATTCAATATATTGGGTTATCTAAATTAATTTAATTAGCTTGATTTAGAATAATTTTATTCATCCATTTGATTAAGATATTCCACCCTTTTATCCTTCATACATCAATATAAAAAGGGTTAAAATCTAATATTAAAAATCACCTTTTGGTGAAAGATAAGAGTAGACACAACTAACATATGCAAAAAATACAAACAAAACAAGTGTAACTAAAGAAGTTGATTTTTGATGATCTAATGTTTTATATCCAAATCTTTGGCAAGTGGTGCTAAAAAAAAATTAGTAGTTTTGATAATGTCTTTGGAAATAAAAACCTACATGTTAGGAAAAATTTAAAGTAGAAAACTATAAAAATATAAAAAATAAGACACAAGATGCAAACGTCAATTAACGATGTGTAAACATTGATTTAGAGAACATAAATGCAAAGTTTGGGGTGGAAATGCCATTAAGCATAATATTGAAAAAAATAAAAAATGATACTTGAACATAGATTCAAAATTTTAGGTAACCAATGCCAAAATATAACATGTAAATGTTTAAGTTTAGTATACAAACATCAAAGCTTAGCATGTAAATGTCAAAGCTCAACACACAAATGTCAAAGCTCAAGAAAATGGAAACTTCAAATTTTAGCATGTAAATGTCAATGTTCAACACATAAACATCAAAGTTCATACCTACACAAAAACCCCTACACAAAGATAGAAAAAATACTCCACAAGATTCAAAAATTGATTAACAACACACAAACATTGTTCTCATGGATTAAAACACCATGTAATAGTGTAAAAATGTCATTAAAAAAAACCAATAATGACAGTTTAAAATAACAAAAAATTGGTTAAAATCTCAATCTAAACAACAAACAACTTGAATTTAGATTCTGAAAAAACCAATTTCATAACATAAATAGTTAAAACACCCTTTTGAAACCAGTGAAAAAATGTTAGAAATGAAAGGGGAATAAGATCTTAAAAGGTATCCTTGAGTTTATCTTGAATTTTTTATCACACTAACCCATTTTTCTCAAGATTAAATACTCTAAGGTAAAGAGCAAGGGTGTGAACTATACATAGTCATATAGAGCTTGCATGCATGATCTAGACACATCAACATAAAGGTGATATAAAATCCTAGTACATCTAGGTAGTCACTTATCAGTACAATGAATATTATATATAATAAAAAAGTGTCGAGCCATAGATTCAAGTCTCAATTCAAGTGTCCAAAGGTCAATAGAAGTGTCTAGGCCCCTATAAATAATATTGCCAAAAACTAATGATGTGATATTGAGTATTAGTATGCTTGTTTTGATACCTATAATTTGAGATCTACTTGCACATATATAAAAACTAGCTAAGTATTATATATTATTTGTGTTATAATTATAATAATATCAATTGATATTATTTTTTACATATTTGGTAATTTTCTAGATTCAATATATTGGGTTATCTAAATTAATTTAATTAGCTTGATTTAGAATAATTTTATTCATCCATTTGATTAAGATATTCCACCCTTTTATCCTTCATACATCAATATAAAAAGGGTTAAAATCTAATATTAAAAATCACCTTTTGGTGAAAGATAAGAGTAGACACAACTAACATATGCAAAAAATACAAACAAAACAAGTGTAACTAAAGAAGTTGATTTTTGATGATCTAATGTTTTATATCCAAATCTTTGGCAAGTGGTGCTAAAAAAAAATTAGTAGTTTTGATAATGTCTTTGGAAATAAAAACCTACATGTTAGGAAAAATTTAAAGTAGAAAACTATAAAAATATAAAAAATAAGACACAAGATGCAAACGTCAATTAACGATGTGTAAACATTGATTTAGAGAACATAAATGCAAAGTTTGGGGTGGAAATGCCATTAAGCATAATATTGAAAAAAATAAAAAATGATACTTGAACATAGATTCAAAATTTTAGGTAACCAATGCCAAAATATAACATGTAAATGTTTAAGTTTAGTATACAAACATCAAAGCTTAGCATGTAAATGTCAAAGCTCAACACACAAATGTCAAAGCTCAAGAAAATGGAAACTTCAAATTTTAGCATGTAAATGTCAATGTTCAACACATAAACATCAAAGTTCATACCTACACAAAAACCCCTACACAAAGATAGAAAAAATACTCCACAAGATTCAAAAATTGATTAACAACACACAAACATTGTTCTCATGGATTAAAACACCATGTAATAGTGTAAAAATGTCATTAAAAAAAACCAATAATGACAGTTTAAAATAACAAAAAATTGGTTAAAATCTCAATCTAAACAACAAACAACTTGAATTTAGATTCTGAAAAAACCAATTTCATAACATAAATAGTTAAAACACCCTTTTGAAACCAGTGAAAAAATGTTAGAAATGAAAGGGGAATAAGATCTTACTAGGTGTGCCAAAAATGTAAATGTTGAAACTTGAAGCTCAACTAGAAATAAATAAACAAACTACATTCCTACTAAAAATGTCACATAAAACGTAGTTCAAGCAATGAAAGAGAAAATTAATAAAACATCACATTTACTTACCAAATGCAAAAATATCCTTCTTAGACATAGATTTATTTATGCTTTGATTTGTATATGGTTGTTCACAAGAACTTATATGCAAGCTTTTAAATAGTGTATACCCTTAATTAATTGATTGTTTGATGATAAGATTTTCTATAAATTTAAATTTCCAAAGTGCATATTCTCATGATCTCAAATTCACATGTTGATATGTTTTTGAATGGATGAGGGAATACCATATTATAGATTTATTGGATGGAGAATGAATAGATAGGATAAATTTGGATTTATTTGAAATATTCAATTTTGGATGGTGGATATTTGGTCTACGGGTCAAATGCATTCAATTGGGAGATTAAGGAATTTTTAGGATTAATTGAATGATTAGTGAGATTTTTGAATGTCTTAAATGGGTTGGTTAGAGCACTGAATGGATTAAATAAGCTAGTTTGAATGTCTTAAATGTTTTTGTTATGGAGTTGAATGTCATAAATGAGTTTGTTTGAATGTCTTAAATAAGTTTTTTTAAATGTTTGAATGTCTTAAATGATTTTGTTAGTGAGTTTAATGTCTTAAATGGGAAGTTTGAATGAGGTTGTTAATGATAAATGAGGAGGTTGGATAATATTATTATTATTTGTAAAAATATTATATATAATTTTTATTTATTCCTAGGTGTCTTTTGTCTCTTTAGATATATTTTGTCTTATTCAATAAGTTGTTTGTCCATTCCCATAGAATAGGAAAATTCTGTTGGGAATGTGAAGTGAACAACCATAGATAGATTTTGTCTTATTCAAGAAGTTGTTTATCCATTTTTTTAGGAATAGGAAAGGTCTTATTGGGAATGTGAAGTGAACAACCATTTTGTCTTTATAATGTAATGTTTGATCCTATTTTCAATTGAATCATGAAATATAATGTCATGTGAATTTTAAATATCATATAGCCTATCATTGGTATCAGAATCTAAAATTCCATTCACTTATTTTTCACTCTTTTCTCCTCTTTTCAAGCTTTACAATCTGCATAATTTAATTTGGAGTGTAGCTTTATTTTGCATTCAAGAATGGCTTTTCAATTTTAAGTTTTGTGTAGCATTTGTGTAGAAGTTGAAGATTAGGAATTTATCATATTTTGGATATTGCTTTTGGCTACTGGGACTACATATCACCTATCTAATTTAGATAAGCATTTCATCTAATAGTTGCATGTTTATATACTATTAGAGGTGTTTTATTAGTTAAATAAATTATTTGAATGTGCATCAACTATTGAAAGAATTATATAATTGTTCTTTGCTACCATACATGTGTTTTTACGGATAGATATGAGTTTGGACTATCTTATCTATGTATAACTAATTTTTTTAAAACTATAACTCACATAGAGTTGTGGCATTAGAGTTGTCATCTTCTTCTGGTACCTATGTTGATTCATACATATTCCCTGGTGTGTAGGTATTCAATTTTTGGACTTACGTTTAATTTTGGTAGTCTCAACTTGGTGCATCAATTTTATTACAAGATGAGTATGAAGTTTAAATAATATTATTTATCCATCAAAAAAATAAGTTATGAAATCCTCTGCCTCGTAATAATCTTTATTTTGCATTGAGGGGTGACATTATACATTTTAGAGAAGTGTTTTTTTTACTTGAAAAAAAGCTATACATATTGGTATTCTAATATTGGAACAAAATAAAATAAAATAAGGAGAAGAGGTATACTATTTTAAGCTTTTTTATTTAAAAAATAATTTTTTATTTTTTATTTAAAAGTCAATTTTTAAATTTTGAAAAAAAATTCAATTTGAAAGAATTTAAATTTGGAGTAATTTTTTCATTAAAATTTCCTTGAGAAAGATACTCTAATAAAATTTGGGAAAAAATAATTAAATTACACAATACAAGAGAAATAAAGAGATTTACTCTTTTACACATTTACTTTTATCAAAAAACGTAAATCTAGAAATCAATGTATGAGATTTTATTGTTAAGATAATGTTAATGATAGTGAAAATCCTTTTCATGTGAAACCTAGGTACTACATACCACTCTTTTCCCACATACCTTAAAGCCTCTTTCATATATTGTTGAGTATATATAAAGGGATAGCTTCTTTCACATACCAACAAGTATATAATAAGGGTGGGTATATAGAGAGGTTTGGTATATCGGTTTGGTGGTATATAAAAAAGGGGAACATTTTAGAGTGATAAGGAACCAATTAGGGTTAAACTCAAAATGTAAAAAATCTAAACACAAATTAAAAATTCAAAACCATGCATTAAATCAAATATGTATTTGGCACAACATTGATTAGCAAGATAACTAGTTAGAGTGGTCTCAACAAGTGGAGAACACACTCATATTCAATGATCTATGGTTTTATATTTATGATGGGGATAAATAACAAGTTGAGACAATAGGGAATGTAAAGGATATTCAGGCATGAAAGGAAAAAATTAGAAATCATTAGCCTTGATAAGGGCCTTAGTTGATGGAGATGTCTTTCATCATATTTAGGGGTGCAACATTCCATGAGAAGCATTTTAAAAATTAAAGGAGCTATATGATTCCCACTTAGAGTTGGATTTCATTAGTTGAAGTTGTTCAACCTTGAGTTGAAATATGGTGATGTGATGAGATTAGATTTAGATATATGTCACATCAAGCATGATGTAGATATAACAGGTGTCAAAATTGATGTCAAAATGATCACATTCATAAAATATCTTCTTCTCAACTATTTAATCTACTTGGAGTCTCTACAAGAAAGCAATTAGTTAAAGATTCTCACATTTGATCAAGTGGTTAAAAATATGGTAGAAAGAGAAAAAGGATTTGGAATAAAAATTGAGTCTAAAATAAGATAAAGTGTGTGTTATATCAAAGCAAATTCTTCCAAAAAATCCAACAAGGTCACATCATCTAAAAATGAAGACAATAATAAGTGCATGAAGAATTACAAGGTAAAAGGTGGAAAACATGAAAATCAAGGTGGTTAAAAATAGAATGATAAAAAAAATCTCTACTACAAATAGTGTGATAGAAAAGGAAGTCATGAGACTCACAAATGCAGAACTCCATGGGATAAAATTTAAGCATACCATAACAAGAAAGAGGAAAAATCAAAGAAAACAAAAAAGTCAAACTCTACCTAATTCACTAGTGAATGTGTGTTTTCCAGTATAAATGATGAAACAAATAGTGTCGGAGTCAGTTCTTCATGGTTTGATTCTTGAGTTCTTGATAATATTTCCAATCTACATATGACTTTTCGTAAAGACTTCTTTGAGGAGTTCAGTGAAGAAAGCTATGGTTCGGCATACCTGATAGATAGATCAAGTTTGTAACCATAAAAAAGAGGTACAATATGACTCAAGTGTCTATGGCTTCTAAATTTAAAACTCTAAAATGTTCTCTACCTTCATCAATTGAAATGAAACTTTTTATCCCTAGTGCTCACAAGGAAACAAGGCCATTCCATTTTGTTGGATAATGGTGATGTCACTATCAGGAGAAAACATGATAATAAAGTCATCTTGACTAGCTATAAAGAATGAAAATTTCTCAAACTCAGTGGTGAGCCATCAAATTCAAGAAATTATGCTCATCTCTTGGAAGCTAGAATGTTTACGAACATGTTATGGCATGAAATATTTGGGCATACTCACTATAACAACATTTATGTATTGTAAAAGAATGGTGTTTTTGGCATTCCTACATTGCCCATAAAACTAATCAAAAAGTGTGAAGCCTGCATCTTGGCTAAACATGTAAGAGAAATATTTATAAAGTCATAGTGGAAAGCTAATAAAAATTTACACCTGGTTCAATCATACCTGTGTTTTGTTCCAATCCTCTCTACTGGTGGTCATAAGTACTTCATGTTGTTCATTGATCACTACAAAAATATGACTTAGATATACTTTCTAAAAAAAATTAGAAACCTTTGAGACTTTATAAAAGTTTTGAACCATGATTTAAAATGAATCTCAAACCCACATCAAGACACTTAGGATAGACAATGGTGGTGAATACACTTTAAAGAAGTTTGAATCCTATCTTGATAAAAATGAGATCAAACACCATCTCATAGTTCCTTACATTCCACAATAAAAAGAAGTTGTAAAAATGATGAATAGAATTATGAAAAATATGGTTCATGCTTGTTGTACTATAAAGGGGTAAATATTTACTTTTAGGCCAAAGCAGCTAAAAAAATACCATACCTGTATAATAGATCACCATCAACCACTCTTGAATCTAAAAATTTGTATGAAATGTGGTGTGGTCATCTTCCTTTAATGAAACATACTCAAACTTTTAGATCCACTTATTATGCATTTGATTCCAAAGGAGAAGAGAAATAAATTAGACCAAAGGAGTTAAATATGCATCCACTTAGGATATTTTGAATCCTCCACGGCACACATGTTATACAATGAGAAAGAGAATAAGTTTATCATCACAAGTGAAGTTATCTTTTGTGATATTATAAAGGATGAATAACACATTGATTGGTAGTTGCATCAACTTGACAAGTATATAAAGTTTGATGTGTATATAGAGAGAGTGATTTGGATGTTCTAAAAAATGAGTGAGGGACACATAGTTAGGAATCTATTGATTTTTTATTGTCTTCTATACATGATATTGAAACACCTCTTAAAGGAGAGAGTAAAAATTCATCAGATAAGGAATAGGGGCCACTAGAATAGAGGACAAAAAGTGATTGAACTTTAGAAGATGAACTTAAAAAACCTAAAACATATAAACAAATGCCTAAGTGGGATACTCAAACATTAAAAGATGTGAAACCTGATGAAGTTGGGAAATAGGCACAAGAAATGCATATGCAACCACATCAAAATCAAATAATTCCCTTAAAGAAATTCAAGATATAATTGAAAATCTCACCTTGAATGATTCTCTAGAAAAATAACTCAATGTTGCATTTGATTCAAAACCAACACCTTTCAAATAGGCTGAGAATCTTGAATCTTAGAGAAAATGAATGAAATATACATATAGTGTATTGGTAAAAATGGGACTTGGAAATTGGTTGATCCTCCATATGGATGTAAACCTATTGGTTATAAGTGGGTCTACCATAACAAATATAATGTTGATAGCTCACTTGAAAAGAATAAAGCAAGGATTATCATAAATGGATATGATTAAAAAGAAGGAATTGAATACAACAAAACCTTTACACCTACAATAAAATGGACTACCATTCAAACCATGTTGGATTTGGTATCTCATAATGAAAGGAAAGCTCAAAAAATGGATATCGAAATTATATTTTGGAGTGGTGACCTCAAGGAAACTATGTACATGACACAACCCAAATTTTTTGTAGTAAACAAACAATATCACAAGGTATGAAAGCTAGAAAAATCATTGTATGATTTGAAACAAACCCATTAAACATAGTATACAAAACTAGTTGATCACCTCATGAACATGAACTTCAAACATATTGAGTTTGAAGATTTAACTCTTTTTTCATAATAGTTGACAAAATAATTGTGTTTGTGGTGGTGTATGTTGATGATCTTATCATCATAGGGAACAATGAATGATACACTATAAAGTTCAAATTAGAGTTGACAAAAAGTTTTGAAATGATTAATGTGGGTTAACTTCATGACTACTTAGGTATTTAAGTAATTTAAACACCAAAGTATTTCTTCATCACTGAGTAAAAATACATTGGTGACATTTTGATCAAGTTTAGAATGGAAAATTATAAGCCTCTCAACATGCCCATCAAATAAATTCTCAAATTGACATTTGATGATTTAATAGATTTGGTTGATGCCACTAAATATATACAACTCATTGGAAGTCTGATTTATGTGACCAAAACTAGACCAAATATATCATTTTTTGTTGATGTCATCTCAAGATTCATGCAAAAACCCAAGGACAATAATTGGGTATCAACAAAAAGAGTCTTCAAATATCTCAAAGGAACACATAATTTTGGGTTTAAATACTCCATGGTAGGAGACTTCAAACTGGTTGAATATTCAAATTTTGACTATGCTAGTGACCATGAAGATGGAAAGTCCACCATGAGTTTTCTAATGAACTTGTTACAATAATTGTTAGTTATAAATCCAAGAAACAATTAATGCTGAAAATTTCTTCAGTAGAATAAGAATATATGGCCACCTTAGAGGCAACTAGAGAGATATTGTGGCTCAGAAGGTTTCTTGCAAATTTTCAAGAGCAAAAAGTTTCATCAACACCTCTCATGGTTGATAACATTTATTCAATCCAAATGGTAAAGAGTATAGTCTTTCATGACCAAACCAAGCATATAAATACATAATTTTATTTGATTTAGCACTATGTGAAAGATGATAGTGTCAAGTTGCAACATTTCCATACATCAGATCAACCAATATAATCTTGACAAAAGTTTTTAGATGAGAAAAAATTGAAAATTTTAAAGAATTTCTTGGTCTGACAATGACCCCTACAGATTAAGGGGGATGTAATAATATTATATATAATCATTATTTATTCCTAGGTGTCTTTTATCTCTTTAGATATATTTTTTCATATTCATTAAGTTGTTTATCCATTACCATAGGAATATAAAATTTCTTCTTGGGAATGTGAAGTGAACAACCATTTTGGATTTATAATGTATTATTTTCTCTTCTTTTCAATTGAATCATGAAATAGAATTTCATGTATATTCTGAATATAATTCAACCTGTCATTATTTTCATTTGTTTATTTGGAATTACATGTGCATGGATGAATTATGGACTAATTAACTAATTAATATTGATTAATTATTTAATTAATCTAAATGTAATGTTGGTGGGGACTAGATGAAATATGATGGGGTCATATTGTAGTTAGGGTAATATTGATCTAGTTTTTTGACAATGAACATATTGGTTAGGATAAGTGATAAATGATGAATGTAAATGATAGTAGATTAGTGCGAACAATAAATTGGAAAATTTTAAGTGTCTAAAATTATGTGTGATGGATTTATGAACTTTCTATCCAATCAGTTCATGCATTTAATCCTTTGGCTTACCTATTCCTAGCTCACTTCTCTATTAAATATTAGTGAGGTCTCCTATGCTCAATTTAAAAAATCAAGAAAGGACATATGATCCCATTAGTTACTATGTGTTTCACTATAAGACCATGATTTAAAAAATTAAAAATCCTATGGCTGATAATGAATTGTAAGAAATATTCAAGTAAATCCTATTTACACCTATCCACCAGTCTATTATATTCAAATACTTCCAATATTTTGATGACATGTGTCATATAATCAAAGACAATAAGCTTAAGCTAATTGTAATAAACAATTTGAAGTATGGGAATGACCATATAACATATTCTAATGCCAAGGTTTAAAGCAAAAAAAATTCCAAATCCAAGGCTAACGATACTAAGAATGAGGTTAAGACAATGGTCAATGTAGTTTCATGACCTACTAATAAGATTTTCATTTTGAATCTTCAAAGGAGGCAATTTACATGATTACTATAACCTCCTTATAAACTGTTAAAAAAGTTACTTGAGTGTAATCTCATATCTCCCCCTCTACCAATGGAGGTTGATATGACAAAGGCATAACTTAAGGGGTTGAATATAAATACATATTATGAGTGGCAAAGATGCATAAAACATTCAACTAATAAATACTTCAGCTTAAGACATATGGTAAAATATTGAATAAATAATAAATCTATTGAGATCAATGATGCTATTACACATAAGAATGATTTGATTAAATTACCTAATGCAAAGCCTAAAATATTTTAAGATCCATTTCTAAAACATGCAACATAATAAACCAAGACTAATCCCAAGGCACATATGACTTACAATGTACATCTTCCTCTAAATTCTTATGCTAATAGAATTCATGAGGCTCATCCTATAAATGGTCTTATTGGTACACTTGAAATAACACCTATACAATGACCTACAATCACATTCAATGAACATGAAATTGTTGATGATGATTCTACTAATGTGCCTTTGTTTACACATGGTTTCACTGACTCACATCCTATACACAATGTAATGGTGGATAAAGATGTAATTGAAAATATATGCACTATGGCACTGATTACTAGTCTTGGGCACACACATATAGACCTAATTGGTATGAAAATATATAGTAAAAGATATTGATGTAAAGTAGAAAAAACCCTCTTAGGGGAATTGTGTTAATACTTATGATGGGGCCCATAATTATTGCTATTTTATTCTTAGTTTTTATAAACACTAGTGTATTTAAAATGCTATTAGGATATTTATGGATACATTGATGCTTGAAGTATATCTATAGCAGCAAAATGGTTATGATTCAAGGTATTCTATATGAATACCCCACATAGCTCGAGACATTTCCTTAGCTTTCTCCACAACAACATATAATACAACCTATACATATTCATCCTTCAAAGGGAAATTAGAGGTAAGTGATTGATAATCCTTAAATACTGATCCTAAAACATCTGTTACATCAACAATCCATTTAGTTTCAGTATGAGTTAACTACTCCATCACATCCTATGATAGTTTTAAATAAATATCATGAGCATGTTCCCAAAAAAAAATTAAGGCATTCTCTTGACATATCACATAATACACATGCTACTATGGTTACTAGAGTTATGTAGTGCTTACATGATCATGTTTACTATGATGATGATGCTAGATATTTTAAAATACATGATCACTTCTTTGATTCAAATAATATGTTAATCCTTACCCATGACATCTGACACTCACACAAATATATCTAAGACTTGCACATGAACATCCCATTGATGGGATCATAGGTTAGCTCAGACATAATTCAATTCAAATATTCAAATATATATATATATATATATATATATATATAGAAAAAAATTCAAATATTAAAAAAGACAAAACCAAGACCTATGCATGATATGTTTTTGTTGGTATACATAGATTGATTAATGTTATTCATCATATATATGGTGAATTATATATCCATTTTATATGCACATGATTTTCAGGGTATATATGAGTGAGATGCATAACATACATTTTACATATGATAAATGGACATATAGATGTGTGTCATTATTTACACATAGGGGAAACCTTTCTACATTGGGGGCATGACTACAATGGGGGAATCCTCATACACTTATCAGGTCATTTCTTTCTATACTAGTCCATATATCATACTAGACTATTTTTTTAACTATTTTCCAAATGAGATATAATTATTAAAATTTATTATGTAAAATATGACGTTTACCATATAAATTTGAATATAAAATGTAGATTGATATTGAGCTTACTATCTTTAAAATTGAAAAGATAAGGAAGAGAGAGATGAACTTTATTCTTTTTTTATTTATATTTTTAATTGCCTACATCATAATCTCTATAAATACCCAGATTAGGAAATAATATCTTAAAATCTACTTGGGCTTTGTTAACAAAGCTTAGGCCCCAACAAT
Source organism: Torreya grandis (assembly GCA_037957365.1). Taxonomy (NCBI): domain Eukaryota; kingdom Viridiplantae; phylum Streptophyta; class Pinopsida; order Cupressales; family Taxaceae; genus Torreya; species Torreya grandis. Next base: position 1,270,457 of record JARHVA010003738.1, read on the forward strand.
GAATGGTACTATCTAGTTTATGTCAATATTGTCCCTGTATATTTAGCTAGTTTGTGTTCGCTTAGATCATTGTGCTTGCTCTTATATATGATTTATATGTACTTATTTTTCCTTATTCATGTGCTTGGATCCTTGAGTTGATTTTCCTTGACTTGAAATTATAGATTCACTTTCGATACAAGCTTGACTTAGAAAATGGGTTAGAAAGATGAGTTAAACAACCTTAACCACTCCCAGTCAAGTGATTGAGCATTTCTTATGTTTTAATAAAATGAAGAGGGATCAAACTACACATATTAATCCCACTTCAGTATGTGCATTCTTAGTCATGATCCAATAGAATGTAATGTAATGTTTTAGATTTTGACACTTGATAAAATGAAACTTTGAATTGCATTTTATATTAAAATAGCCTTTAGGGACAATCCTTTGAGGGTTTTAGATGTATTATTTTTAGAAAATGTCTTAATAGAGTCCAAGTGGATTTTGTAATTTGTATGCAAAATAGTGACCAAATTATCCCATGAGTATGGCCTTAGGATTGATTTATATTTATGTCTCTTTGCTATTTACCACTGTAACTGACATGTGAAATGTGTTAAGTCTACCCTAAGGGAGATGTTTGTATTTGAAAATTAGTTGTTAGAGGTTCTTAGACATTACTATTAGAGGTAAATATCTATGATAAAACATAATTATCTAACTATTATTGACAATGCCTTGATAGGGAAAACCAGTGATCAAGAATATGGTGACAATGTATTTAAGATTATAGAGCATTCTTACACATAATAGGGGGATCATAAAAATGTGTATTAATAAGTTGGGTTAGATAAGACAATGAGTGAGTAATCAGATAGGGGAAAGTGTGTACAAGATTTAAATGCATATGCACAAGCCCAAGTATGTCAAGATGTGTAAAAATTTATATTTCCACCATTTCATATCAAATTTATGTGTCTAAAAGTTATCCCATTTTAGTATAGTATTGAAAATGTTAGCTTAAAATAATAAAATAAGGAAAATTTTACTTGTTATAACTACATTTAGTGTTGAGAAGTATGCTCCAAATATCCTTCTTGCTTCATGACAAACCTATGGGTATGCAAACCAAGCTACCATTTATATAACATCATTATAAAGATACATGGGGTGATTATACCATAAGGAGGTCCAAATGATAAAAACATGGGTTGATAATTATAAATTAACCAATCCCCATTGGATATGGATAATTTATAGAAGTTAAGCAACACATAATCCTTAATCGTACCACTCCAAATATCATCAATTATTTTTGGTGGGACCTTGAAACAAGTTTGTATGTCTAGGTGGAACACTAAAACATGTTTTCATGTAAAAGGTGGAACCCCAAAACAAGTTTGTATCTAATTTAAAACCATGAATGCACCATTATAGACATATTTTAAATCCAAATTGATTTAATAGTACTAGTATTTCCCATCAATACAAAACATAAAAATAACAAAGTATATACACGAACCACATTCATTCCCCATATATGATCCATCTATATATAAAAGTGATATATAAATTCCATAGTATATCTATCAATTTGATTGATTTGATGAATATGATTAAAAATTCTCAATTAGACCCATGTAATCTATATCCTAATGTCATAAAATCTATCAACTGTCCCTCACAATATTGTAAAATGCCCCACATATGCCTCACATATGTCTCAATTTTTCTAAATTTTACCATTTAAATCACATAATATAATCAAAAATTTAAATTATCTATCTATCATGGCCTAAATCTCTAAGACAAGCCCATTATATGCCCCTATTTTGAGGTGAGGGATGAAGCATGTGAATCACTCATCTCAAAATAAGGAGTTATGTGCATCATGTTTTATATATAAAAATGTAATCATGTAATGTATTCATAAAAACATGATAATAAATGTTATAATATAAAAAAATTATCATTCAAGAACATATAAAACATGTAATCCAAGACAATGGAAAAAAGTGTCATGTTAACCAAATATAGCAATTAGGCATGCAATAATAAGCAACACAATAAATGCATGATAAAAATTATGGAATCACAAAAAATAGAAGAATGTATGTTATAAATAATGACACCAAAATATAAAATAGTCACACATATATGCATGCAATATCATGATCATGAGACACATAAGCATTCAAGACATGACTCAACTTTTACTAGATTCTGACTTGACATAAACACAACATGGCCATGACATGGAATAAATAACCCTAAAATATAAGTAGTGAAACATGTTAATTTTTTTATTAATTAAATCATATAATCACACAATATACCACACATATACTATCAAATAATGTAATAATCAATATAATCAAACATGCATAAAACAAGCAATGTTAATATGTATAATAAATCAATGTCTTCATCTAGTATAATAAAGCATGATATCCATAGGAAATAACACCCTTAAAATTATTCAAAATAGTAGTTAATGTATAAATAGTCTAATAATTTCAATATGATAAATGGAATGTTATATAAATATAAAACCTAAAAAGTGTACCAATATGTCCTTAGTGTGGGCATGCCCCTAATGTGGAAAGATAGACCTTCATGTAAGAATGTCTCTCATCTACATGTCTACATATGATATATAACCTATATGACCTCAATACCACTTATGTATATCATGAAAAACATGTGAGTATAAAATGGATACGTAATTCACTATATATATGATAAATAACATTAATAAATTCATGTAAACTAACAAAACATGTCATGCATCGGTCTTGATTTTTAATTTTTAATTTTTTTAATATTTGAAAAACATGTTACTATTAACTAATGATCCCCTAAAGAGGATGATCATGTGTATTTATTATATCAATAAATGTGAATGTCACAAGCCATGGGTAAGGAGTAACATATATCAGTATCCATATTAGATAAGTGATCATGCACTATAAAATACCCAACATCATCATCATAGTCAACATGATTATGTATTAGTTGTGTAGATAAAATATCCACAATAACTTATGAAATTATTTGTGTACCAAAATAATGTGTTAGTGATAATTGAAAAACATACGAACTAGCTTTTAGAAATATATTAGGATATGACATACTTGGTAACATTTACCAAACTTGAATAGATTACTTATGTATTGGACATTTGAGAAAGTCTCTAATTTTATTTTGTATGATGAACCCGAACATATTTTATAATATGTTGTTATGAAGTAAATGTCTCTGGCTGAAGGGTTACTCATATAGGATCAGGGAATATTTTAGTGGCAAATATTCGTACTTTGGCAAATTTTACATTTTGTCAGTGTGTTTTTTGGTGATTTCTATGCCGTTCCATGGTTTCCTGGTCGCCAAGCTTTCTTGGGTTTCGTGATTGCCTAGCTTTGTAATCGCCAAGGCAAATGTTTCATTTGAGTTTCTACCTGGCAATATTCGCCTTTCACGCAGCCAACCAGGTAGCGCTTAATGTGGAATGCTTGCTGGGTTTCACGTTATGGGAAGTGGAGGAGTCGGCTCGTTTCGCCAACACACTTTCATTTGTAATATGTATAAATCCGAATTGAAGAAAATAGACATTCAATAACCCTTTTTTTTCCGAAGCGAACAATATAGAAATAAAATAAACATTTAAGTATAAGTTTACATTTATAATGGACATCTAGTTTCTTATACTTTATAATGGACATCTAGTTTCTTATACTTTAAGTTATATTTTATTTATATACTTTCAGGGTGTTTGAGAGGGGTTTCGGACTGCTGGAGCTATAATGCAAATTCTAGGTTTTGGTGGATCCTATCATATTTCAGAGTTAGTCAGATTCCAAGGTTTCAGGGTTTCAAACTTAGCCATATTTTAGGGTTTCAAGATTTCAAGGAGACATCATAGGAGGTATGAAGGCTGCATGAAGGGATGTATGCGTGATAGAATAGTATGAAAATATCTCTCGCAAAGTGCCACAAGCTGATCCCACCCCATTCCCAGTGCCCAAACAATTAAAATTTTACTATGATTATTATTTTTTGTTCGCCAATGTATAATTTTTTTGTGGTTTTAAAATAACACAATTTGCCCAAATTTTACACATTGTTTGAGAGACTATGAATGATTTGCCAATGGAGATTATTATTTTTTATTTGTAAACTATTTTTTTTGCCACAAAATATAATTTTTTTTGTTAGGTGTTTTACACATTTCGCCAATTTTTTACACCTTTTCTAAAGGAGGGGTTTCTTAAAGTATACCCTGTATAGGATACTTAAGATTGTAAACACTCATTATTATAAATATAATTCAAAGATCAATTTATCGAAGATAGTATTGCATGTATCTTATGTATACATGGACATCCTAATAACTTGTACCCTAAATGGTAAGATAATGTACCAAAGAGAGTTTTCTATCTTCCTATCAAATCCTTTCATAATAGTAGTCATAATAATCAAAATTTAATGTGTGTACCCAAGATTAGTAAGCAATGCCATAGTACATATGTTTTCACTTGTCTTATTATCCACCATAATATTGTGTATAATATGTGAGTTAATTAAATCCAAAAAATAAAGGCATATTGATAGAATTATCAATAATAATCTCATGATCAAATAATATGATTGAAGGATTTTTTACAAGTATTATTGTAATTTTACTAATATTACTATATGAAGGATGACCCTCCTCAATTTTAGAAACATAAGAAGTTAGAGGATGATGGACATTGTAAGCCACATGTGCCTCATGATTATCCTTAGTTTATTGTGATATATGTTTGGGAACATGATAAAATACTATATCTAAATTCACATTAGGTTTTAAAACTGGCTCATTCATATGTGTATTAACATCATTAACTTCAAAAACATTATCTTCAATTAAATCTTATATCTTGTGACTCAAACCAGATCATCTATTGGTAGAGTGTCTTATGTATTTATGCCAATCACAATAGGCATTGATATCAAACCCCTTAGATTGTTATTTTGTCATATCAACCTACATTAGTAGATGGAGAGATATTAGATTACCCTAAAGTAGATTTTGTAAGACCTTGTGAGGAGGTTTTTAGAGTCGTGTAAATTTCCTCCTTTGAGGAGATGATAAGATAAGCCTATTTTTAGGTTGTGAAACTAAATTAATTATTGATTTAGACTCATTCTTAATATTGCTTGATTTATTTTTAAAAGCTGGATTACTTTGAAACTTGGAATTAGAATGTGTTCAAGGATTAGTCCCATAATTTAGATTATTCATAGCAAACATATTAACTTCATAGTGTTTGACTATATTACACATGTTGGGAACATAAAATAATCAGGTATAGGTATGAGTAAGATTTGATTGAATATGTCTTGAAATTCATTATCTTCTAGAAGATTTGACATTTTAGAGAGCATAGTCTTATAACAAAGCACAATGATAATGGGTTCATTAGGTTCTTTCTTGAGTTTTATAATTTGAACATAAGAGAAACACTCACTCTTATTGATAGAAAATTGTAAAAATAATTAATTTGAAAAAATATTGAAATCATGTACATATTGTAATATAATATTATAGAATCATCACACATCATAGTCCTTGAGGCTCTCAAGAAAAATATAAGATGTTGTTATGGATCACCATTACCATCATAAAGTGTAATTTTGGGTGTAAAAAATATTATAGGTAAAGAATGAGAAATAACATCTAGGTCCAAAGGATTCTATATCAATGCTTGAGAAGTAGATATATGACCTGATTTATAAAAACCTTTCTCTATTTGGGAAACCTTATCTTAAAGATCAAGAATAATTTTTATACTCCCTTGATTGGTAGCAATAGATGATGTCACATGAGTAGTAAGTGTTATCAATCAAATTTACACCATTTGGAAGGTAGTTCAAGCCTTCCAAATTTGATGTAACATAGAAACACATCAAGGTTATGGGTACCCTATTAGAGAGGTGAATCTCTAGATTAAAGGGCTAGCTACCCTTGATGAATCACTTAGGCTCAAAAAATAATCTACCACTTGTTAGGAAAAGAGAGAGGAACCTATTATAATTGAGGTGATGCAAAAAAATAGTTGGACCACTGCTAACCAACTGAAAATGCACTTCACTATGAGACTAACTTGCACCAAACACTTCTCCAAATCTACCTCTCTACATCAATAATTCTCATGAAGGTTGTGAAGAATGTTTGAGCTAGGAGGACTAGTCAAGAGGTCATGACATGCCACTATTTAAAATCTCACTAAAAACTTACACCTCAATTATATACTTCACAAGACCTATAAAAAGGATTCGAAACTGACCATGAATGCAAGAAAGGACAAACATACCAAGGAAGCAAGATTATCACTTAACAAGATCAACTATTCAAGAATATATATTAAAAGCAGTAAATGAAAGAGGTTAAAAAAGATTTTTATCATTGATAAAAGGTTGCAAATGGGTAGGGCCTTACCTAGGTGGAGGATAAAACTTATCCCATCAAGGCTCAATATATAGAAAAATGAGAGAGAAGAGGAGAGAAGGGTGTATTAGAGAGAGAAACACAAGTGTCAAAGAGAGTTACAATCAATAGAGGAGTTATGAAATTATCTCAATAGGTATTAAAATACAAGTGTACTCTCCTAAATATGCTCTCCTCCTACAAGTGGCATGGAAGTTTGAAACTTATCTTGATACCTTGCATTTGCTCTTCAAAACTACCCCTTCTTTGGATTATGAATGGACAAGTGGCCTTATTAAACATAATATGATGTTGAGTTACACTATATATCAAATAATAAAACCTTTCAATAGTTTTATAATCTCTTTAATTGACATCTCAGTGGCAATCGTCATTCATCTCCTCAGGTCTCTTGAAACCCTTTTATCTCACTAGGCCAATCTTCCTTACAAGTGTCAAAACTTAAATTCATGTTCACTAAGGCATTATATCTCCATGGATGGACTATTAAAATCATATTAGACTTGAAACAACTCACTTGGACTCATCAAACACTCCTTAAGACTTCATTTTGCATCAAAATCTCTCATTTGGCCTCATTATTTTTAACCTTGAAAATGTACAACCTCCTTATGTATAAGAGTGTATAGAGTTTATTAATAAAATGAGAACATATTTGAGGACCCAATATGGATTTATATCATCATGACAATTTTCATGTTCTGACTCTAAGTGGAAGTGTCTTTTTTCTATCATTATCTCTCCTCAATTAGGCCTCCTTGCTTAGAAACTGAGTTTTGGCCTAAAAACACTCCCACATGTGTGAAACTTCTAGTAAGTGTGTGATTAACTTTAACCGTGAAAATTTTAACCTCCATTCCAATTTTTATCTCTGGAGACCCTATACGAATGGGTTAACCATGAAATGGTCAAAAACCCTAGTTTAGGCATTTAATAGGCATGAGAGACAGTTTGAGTGAAATGAAAAAAAAATTTAGGTTCTAAGGATTGGAATGAGTTTTTTTAGATCTAAAAAATCCTTATGAAACTCAATATGCTAAGGATAGGTCTCTTATATTACTTTCTAGGCCTGTAGGTAGGCCATTTGGCTTACAAAACCATGCATTTCTCACCTTCTTAACCAAGTAGATGACTTACAGAGTTGATATGTCACCTTGGGAGACCTTATTAGGTTTTTGGATGATGTAAAAACCTTTTTAAATTATTAAATGACCTCTGCACTTGATTTGAGATCCATCTCATACCTTGCATACCTATAAACAAGACAACTATATTTTTGCCCTATTCCATACAACTGTATTTGCGTACTTGTCAACCAGTACCATGAAATGATGCTCATGGGACCTAAAAGGGTTATATAGATGTTTCTATGGATTAATAAATTTATTATTAACCATTTAGATCCACCTTCCTCACATAGGTCACTAGAAGGCATTTATGAGGATTTTAGGCCTATTTTGTTCTTAAGGATTGTTTATAATGAACATATCCTCTTTCTTTCTCCTAATGTAACAAAATTGTAGTGAAAGGACCTATACATCACCTCCAAACACCAATTATTATTATTCACAACATAGTGAGAGTTATAAGTGAAATTTGGTGGTGTCTTAGGCTCAAGCATGCATTATATGACTATGCTACACTCCTAACACTTGTTCATGGCCTGTAGGTGTTTAAACTCAGAAACTATTATCATGAAAATGGAGTATGAAAAAACCCTAACATATCCAATTGACATTTCATTATAATTAATCACCCTCAAATTAGAAGTGGCCTTCAAAAGGCTATGCAATTTTCTTGTTTACCATGAGGGTTTAAGAGTCAAAAACTAATTTGACCCCAGAGATCCTATTCTATATTTATCCACTATAGAAGGGTCCAAAAATTAATGGAAAGATTATATATAATATTTTTCATCTCCTTATGGTCCTCAAAGTTATTTTATAATCTTTATATAGCATTATACATCATAATATATACACAAAACTATGTGTAGGATTTTAGACTCAACAAGCCTAAACAAGCCTCCTATACTTGCCACACCTTTATACTAACTAAGAGGATCACATTGAGTTGATGATATATGTTATAAGGTTATTTTAATATGGTTTGTTTTTTATTTATGACCTCTTTATTCTCAATCAAGTGAACACTTCAATCAAGCCTAGGTAGGAAGGCTTGCATACTTGTTTAACTGAGTGTATGTAAGGTTTGAATGAACTTATTTTGATCATTCTCCTGACTCTTTCCTAAGGTATTATGAATTAAAATGAATCTTACACTTTGTCATCTCTCTAAAATACAAACCACTTATTCCATATTTCAACCTTATCCTGCTTAAGTTTGGAATCAATTATGATCACTTAGGCAAGCCTATAGGTTTCATTAGTGACTATGACATCATTCACTTAACCCTCATTTTATTCTCATATAGTTTAAGTGTTTTCATTGAGAATAAACCTACAATATTATATTCTCTTAATTCATAGTATAACTCAAACATTAGATCTTCATTTTATGACTGTCATATCCTGTAGGTCTTTATTGGCATGTTGACTAAACTTTGAGTTTCAAAACAACTCATTAGATATTCAAGAATCTCTTTATATTGAAATAAGATAGTTAACCTCCTTGAAACTCTACCACCTTTTTTAATGACTGTATGTCTTTAAAATGATAATTCATGCATTTCTTGTTTAGTCAAAGATGGATGTAGGTGACTATTAAGAAAGAGTCTTGAATTTGTTCCCTATAACTTAAACCATTAGCATATTAACAGTGACCAAAATTTATTGGAGGTTCCCTCTCACTACTCTAAAAGCTTCATTTTCCCTTTCATGGAATTTTCAAACCTCTACCTTCTTGATTTCATATGCAGACCTATAGGTGGATATGAACTATGCCTTTAGGGTTAGATTGAGTTTTGCCTACTCATCTTTCTCTATACCTCCTTTAGGTCTCATTGTCCTCAAATGGTTTATTTTACTTGTTCACCCATGTAAAGTCCAAACACTCATACATCATATTCTCAAGTTTAATAACTACTTGAGTCACTTACAATTGACCTATAAC